>ML677377.1:23062461-23226762 GCA_007922305.1 Dermatemys mawii
ATCTATCTATCTATCTATCTATCTATCTATCTATCTATCTATCTATCTATCTATCATCTCTTAAATAGCTCATGCCTTTGAGGTTATCTGTTTGAACTCCTAGTATTTAGGTAGGTTAATATCAACCAAATGAGTCTGTAAATGGGATCTCACGGGAAATTAAACAATGTCAAAGATAAAGCTGCTTGAGAAAACAATGGGAGGAGCTATTATTTGAGGAATAGCTGACTGGTTCCATGCATGTAGGATAAATGGTGATTCTGTACCTCAAAGATGCTAGAAAAAGAAAGGGGGCTGGATTAAGTTAAGGGGCCAGAAGCTATCCAGAGTGTGCTAGTGAAAACTAACAGACTGACTGAGATGCATGGACAGGCAGCCTCCTGCAGCAGGACAGGCTGCTTTTCCCAGCCACAGATAGTTAATTCCCCTCAACCCAGTTTACAAAAGGTGGCAAGGAAAGATTAAGGTGTAAGGAAGACCCAAGTGTATAGGTCTTCTATTGTTTTTACCCTTTGCTCTATGTGCTTTGTATCTTTGAGGAAGGAATAAATAACGCTTTGTCTGGAAGACACTGTTTCTATGTTACTCCAAACTTACATTGTCAGAGGCTCCTGAAGGGGAATTCTTACTCATCCCAAAAGCTGGATCAAAAAGATGCCAGAAGTCACTAACACTGTTGAAAACTGAGGAGAGTTGAGAAGAGGGGAGGTTGCAGCCCAGAGATTGGGTTTGAGTGATTGGACTTCGTGGTTCTCCCCACCCACCTCGTGAGGGAGGTGCAGGAAGCCAGGCCTGTCGCTTTAGGAGAGCACTTGAGAGGGTCTAAAGGCATAGTTTGCCCAATAGCTGTGATTCCCTGTTTTGAGTGCAGTATATAGTGAAGTAACTAGAGCACAAAGTGAAACACATGGGGCGTCTTAAAAAGTAATGTGGAGTAATGGTGGGATTTCCTTTGTAGATGTCTAAACTTTGCAGAGCTACAGTTAAAGAAGCCGATAGACTGTGTGGATGCATAACTGAAATTATACCCGATATGCCTATATCCTATGCCATATATCCTATATGAGGAAGTGGGGATGAAATGAGGTGCCTGATTTTTCGAAGCAGGATGTGGGAGGGGCTTCCATAAATCCTGTCAACAAATAATGGGGTTGGAAATTTGTGTGGCCATATCTCCAAAGCACCTTTTTAAAAACTGTACTGTTATATATTCTTCAAGGGTAACATTTACGCCAGCTGCATAAACCAGAATGTGCAGTGGGGCTGGGGAGATTAAATCCAACCTACCTCCAGAGCATACGCTGGGCACCTAGAAAGATTTTTTTTAAAAAATCTAAAAAAATAAAACCAAGTAAATAAATATTCCAGCCCATCAACTGCAATAGTTGCAAAACGCACATACCTCCTCCTTCTATGCACTATTATTGCAGTCCGTGGGTTTCAACATTCTCCCCTTAATCCTTTTATAATTATAAAAAAAAGTCACTGGTGCTCTGGGTACCCATGGCCACAGATTAAAGGAAAGGGTACAATACCATACAGCATAGATACTATACATACATACAAAATATTCCTCTTCCCCCATGGAGTCCTTCCTTCCCAATGTACATGGAGCTGGCATGTGTAGGGACTGGGCAGGCATGGTCCTCATCAGAGGAATAAAGGACCTTGCACGGATTGTCTGGCACCTGGGTTAATTTTGTCCTAAAACTTCAATTTTACAACAGTTGTATATTTCCACTTTCAAACCTGTCATGAACTGCGACTTGCAGAGAATGGACTTACTGACTTCCAGCAATCGTTTTTTCCATTCTGTGGACTCTGATTCTACATAGGATAAAACATGTATAAACTCCAATAATGAATCTAGATATTGCACTGATACAAACTGAATTTAAATAATTCTCTTGTATTATAGGTTATTGCTGTATTTAAGTGACTATTTTTCCTCTTCCACTGTGTGTCTAAGTCCTTTGTGCTTTTCTGACTATTCCTCTGTCTATTTGCCTCTGTGTGTATTCTCTGCTGTCGGTGCTAACAAAGGTGAATTAAATCATTTGCATTATGCAGAAAGAATAATTGGCTTGTCTATAATTGTAAGCAAATTGAAGATAATCCAAAACCCTACTTTAGTATTTGTCTTTGATAATGTGACTAGGCTGGTAATAGTTTAACTTAATGAGCCAGTTATTTCAGGACAGGACAGGAGGCACATGCACTGACCTGTTTAGCTTTACTTTACTGTTAATAAGCATGTCTGTAGTGTATGTTTTGTATAGGCTATTCTTTGCATCCTGCATGTAGTCCCAAGCACTGAGTATACAGTAAGGTCCCTGAATGATTGTGGACTGTTAAGACATTGCAGAAAGTATGTGGTTTAGAAGAACATTGTAAAGAACATATGGTTTTACATGATAGCTACTGGTGTGTGAAGCTTGCTGCAGAGACTGATGTAGAAAATGAATGTTATCAAGTGTACTTTGAGTACAACTATCTGACCAGTAACCCCGGAGACAGAAATCTTTTTTTCATCCTCCATAGAGGTGTAGCAAGCTTCCCCATGACAATGCAAGTAGAGGAACTACATGTCGGGGTTACCACAATATTTCAGAGGGACCATATTTGAGGTGAAGGGGCAAGTCAATTATTGGCCTTTCCACTGAGCTAGCCATTGAGGTTTCAATTTTGTAAAAGGCATTTAGGCCCAGATTCTCAAAGGTGTTTAGATGCCTAACTCCCATTTCCTTACTAGGAATCAAACTTTGGCCACTTACTCTTTGTATGTATACCACCAAGCAGCCAGATGGTGATAATGACTGGGCATCTACTGCTGATCCTTTGTCCAACCTCTAGCTTTCTCTACTACAGAAGATGCCATAGCCTTTGCTGAAAAAAAAAATGGCTGAAGCTATGATCCTTCAAGAAAGGAGGATTCCAATGCCTAAATCCAAGACTTATGGTGAAAACTTTTCTTGGAACAAAGGGTGTCCACGAAATAGGTTGGCATTGGCTATCTCTGTCTGACTGTGAATAAAGTCAGCTGTGCTGTATTTATAGTCCATGTATAATTCATCCCAATCTCCTAATAAATTTGACCTTTAAACAAACAAAAAAAAAATTGTTTGCCACTGCACTAGGGTGGATTTGAGTTGATGACTTAGTTTATGATTCTTTTCACTTCACTTCACTTTATGATTCTTTTCACTTCACTTCACTTCACTTTTAACTAAAGTTAGTTAAACTTTAAACCCCAACCCATTCTTCTTTTTTCTTTCTTTATCACCTTCCTCCTCCATTACAGGCATCATCACTGGCAAGCAGTAAGAACTCCAGATGCCAAATATTGGTGTATATACTTGCTTGCAGCAGTAGAATCAAGCTTTGTTACTATATCCTCTCTCTGCTACAGAGGCAAGTGGAAATTGGCTGGGAAGGGGACTTGAACTGTCTGGCTTGTCTTGCATCTGTTTTTTATTAGCTTTTTTGATTGTGCCCCATTTTTTGTCTTACATGCAGAGGAAGAAGAAAATGGACTAGATTTTAAAAAGTATTAAGGTAACTAGCTCCCACTGATTTCAGTGGGAGTAAGGCACCTTTAAAAATCTGGTGCCAAATTTGCAGTCAAGGTACATGTGCAAGGCTGTTAACATGAAACCAAGGGGGTTCATTTGTTTGACAGTTTGAAGCTGAAGGTTCAGACCTGAATCCTCAAAGATATGTAGGTGTCTAGCTCCTACTGATTGCTCTGACTTTAACGTTTGGCAGTGAGATGTGAAGGTTCCCTTCCTTTGGACAAATCACAAGCTTGCCATCTGTGAGGAGAAATCCTTCCTTTCTTTTTTGTTTGTGTGTATGTGTGTTTGTGTGTGTCCATTATATGGCCAAATTTAGGAGGTTGCATTATAATTCCCTGAATCTTTTCACTAACATATTTGATCTCTGTCCTTTTCCATGGATGAGGTTCCGTAGAATGAAGAATATGCTATTGTCCATCTGTGAGATGTTGAAATAGAAAATGTTTTCGTTCCTCTAAATATAGTGAAAAGATTCCACGTTTGTGCACAGACTGTGGAACAACTTTAGTGATTCCCATTTTCTTCCCTTAGATGGCGCTAGTAGGGTAGAGAAAGCACAACCAGATTACACTGTTCCGTGAAGAACGTGAAACACAACAATGGTTTACCGTTTGGGTCTCTTGAACATGTACGTGCCCTTCCTGCTCCTTACCCTCAATTTCAGCCTTCTTTGTTCCTATTCAGGATCCTGCATTACACTACTTTAAAGTAGCAAATTTGGTAAATAATTATATCTGATGACTCTATTTATATTGGAAAAAACAGAGGAACAAATGCAGTTTCTAGCTGAGCTGCAAAATGAACTGAGGTTTCATTGGTTTTGTATGTTGAAATGGAAGAAATGCAGTAGCCTCTAAGCTCTGTAAGCATGGGCTCTTACTTCACTCCAATCCAGGGATATTCTGTCAGTATTTTAACAAGGGGCCCCTGGAAACAATTTCCCCTCTAGCTTGTGATAAGCTAAGTGGACTAAGGATGCAGGAGCTTGTGAGGAAAAAGGAATCTGCTGGTTTCTTTTCTCATTTAAACAGAGGAACCTTCTTCTAGCCAAAACCAAGGAAGGAGGTAACAGCCCTGGGCAAACAAACTTTTTTTTAAAGCACACTTTTGCCATGTTTATACTTTTTTCCTGGAAAATATATTGAGTATGTGGCTGCATCATAGAGTTTGATTTATGTCATTTGAAATCAGCATGGAGACCTTTGTTGAAATCTTGTCCCCATTTTAAGATATTGGCAAAACGCCTATTGATTTGAATCAAGCAAGGATTTCACCCCTTGACTGGAGGATTGAGGGGTTTATTTCTTGGCAATAATTTTTTTAATCCAAGCCAGCTGACATAATCACATCCATTTTGAACTCAAAGCATTTGCTCTTCAAAATTATATTTGAGCCGTAAGGATCTGTTATCTGTGGCAGCAATGAACTGTACCCTGAAGGCTGGTGGCACTTGACTAGAGCATCCCAGCTTGCCCATAAATTTGGCGGTAGAATTTTAACAAGGGTCTCCTGAGGTCCTTCTCTAGGTCATCACTGCTAAAATCACAAAGAAATAGTGTTTTTACTTTCAGTCTAGTCTGCAGTGAACATTCCTTCCACATCACAAACCCAGTACATAACTAGTCATGACTGTCCATCACAGCTCAGAAGAGGCTCAGTCTTTTGAACAATAGGAGTATTACAGGTCAAGATTTCAGTGCATTGGGAGAACTAAGTACTTGGGGAAACATGTACAGTGCCTGCCCACACTATACCAGTGGATTCTGCAGGAATATAATCAGCATTTGACTTTCAAGACTAGTGCAATTAACAAAATTCATTGAAAATCTGCAAATGGAGGAGCAGGGGATTCTAGACGTCCACACTAATCAAAATTCTGGCTAGTTTGATTTAAAACCTCTGTTAGCCCAGAAGTGGATCTGTTTCTTCCTTGATCCTTCACTCATATTCATTATTGATTTTTCCTGAAGGACATCAAGGCAATTACTGAATGGCACTTGACTTTATCCTCTCCAAAAGAACCTTGAATGACATTTCAGGATACTATGAAATCAAGGAATGTTTACTCCAATCAGACACAACCCACACTTTTTTTTTGTTGCCCTTAGAGATAAAAGTTTAAAGTGCAGTCTTGATTAGAGTTCTTCTGTGATTGCTGATCTGTAGCAACTCATACATTTCTATAGCCCATCTACCTCATATGGTTTGCTTTGACAGGACAAAGTACCTTTTATTTTTGTTTCAAATGTAGGCATCTTGTTCAGGGATGAATCCATTGTCTGTCTTCACTCTTCACTTTTTTTCTATTGAAGGACCAATGTTCCAAGTAGATCTAAAATCTAAACATCAAAGCTTTGCTTTACCCTTCCATTACCTAATCTGAGGTTTTAGATGAAATCAGTGACATGGAAGATTTTATAGACCGATGTAAAATTAAACTATTTTTCCAGTGAAAGGAGGTGACATTCAAGTCAAATTAAAACTCTCTTTTGTACCTCTCACAACTCTCACTTCCTAGTACAGTACAAGACTCGGTATAAAATAACAAAAAAAATGTATCAAAAGAACATTATTAAGGTTGCAAAGTCAAGCACTCATGAGTTAGGAAACCTGTGCAATCTTAGTTCAGTCCCCTTATGCATATACATTAGATACAATCTTTAATTACATGACCACTTATTTTTATCCCCACTGTACATGTGCTGCTTTCAGGACACAGACTGGATGGTGCTTACTGAATGAACAATATTTTGTTTTGTATTCATTGTCAATGTGTGGCCCCAGGCCTTATTTACAGCAAACTATTCAAATCCTGTTCTGAAGAGAGACTTCCTAATTTCCTCAGGGGCTTTTCAGTGGTACTCAGCACTATAGTTATCTAAGGTTTCACAAACATTTTTTAATTAATCTCCTCAAAGCCCCAGTGAAATGGGGTGAGGGGAACTGATACACAGATTAAGGTCAAAAGTAGTGACTAATTTTGGGTGCCTGTAAGCCTCCCCCATTCTCCCGCTTGGAGGGAGACCCTCTTGGGCCAGTCTGGACTGGCCAGACCAGGACCTGCCAGGCGGCCCAGAGTCGCACAACAGCGCTGGGTCGTCAACCAGACTCTATCGGGTTTCAGTTTGGACCTGGGTAGCTCAACTCGACAACCCGGAAACAGAGTGTCTCGGCCGGCTGTGGCCTGGGCAGAGCCCAGGCAGCCAGCAAACAATACAGTCTTAAGGGGCAGGCTGTAGCCTGGGCAGGGCTCAGGCAGCCAGCAAAACAAACAGTCTCTAGGAAGGCCCTGGGGTCCAGGCTTGCTGGGGCTTAGGCAGCCTGCAAACAATACAGTCTTAAGGGGCTGGCTCGCAGGAGAGCTCGTCTTCAAAGCCAGCACCCCCTTGCACAGGGTAGAGGGTCAGCCATCCCGGGGGGCGGGTGGCAAGGGGACGTGGGCCCACCCTACTCCACCGTGTCCCAGCCCAGGGCCCTGGGAGGGGCAGGATCAGCTGCCCCTGCATTGGTGGGTATCCAGCCGCAACATGCTGACTTGGCCAGTGGAGGAGACTAGGACTAGTTGGGAAAGAAGTCTGGGAGCTTGAGGAGGGAAAGTTGGGAAAGGAGACTGGGACTGGGAGCTGTGGGGAAAAGGCACACTGGGATTGGTTGGATGCAGAGGCTGGGGCTAGGAGTAGGGTAGGTAGAGGAGGCTGGGAGCTGGTTGGTTGGTAGGGGAGCTCTGAGATAGGACAAGAAATGCTGGGAATTCTGGGCCTAGCTAGACAAGGAAACTGGGATTAGGAACCAGTGATGAGAGTGAGGAAGAAAGGGACATGAAGGCTGAGAGAGATCTGATGAGGAGGTGGTGGTTTGTGGGAGAACTGAGAGTGGCTGAGCAAAGAAACTGAGTCAAAGAGCCACGGAGGGGGAAGGAGGGCAGATTGAAATTGGATGAAGAACCTCGGGTGGGAGACTGGAACTGAGTGGGGAGAGGGGACAGATAAATAAGACAAGGAACCAGGAGGGGAGAAAACTGGGATTGTTTTGGCAAGGAGACTGGAAATGAGACAGGGAGCCGGAGTGGGGGAAAATGGAGGAGTGGGATATAGATGAGACAGAAGGCATCAAGCATGGGGGGAAAGGGCAGAAGAATCTGTACATTAGAGCACACCTCCTCCCTAACCTGGAATAGAACCCAACATTTCTGTGTCTCACCATTTCTCCCCTGTCAGCAAATATCTGTGAACCCCACTAGAAAAGTGTGTCATGCCCTCTAGTGCTGGTTCACAGAGAGGATAACGATCTAGTAGTGCTTCCATTGCTCTATTTACTCAAGTACCAAAGGCCAATTGAAAAGGGGGTGTAAAAGTTTCAGCCATGATGATATGCATATAGATGTCAATATGATATCACGATAGAATTTCTTTTTCTTCAGTTTGCTTTTTTAAAAACTAGTAAAATACACACACACAACTATGTTAAAAGGACATTATTAAGGGGCAGACTCAATCACTTACAAGTTAGGAAATGCCAGAATTAAGATCACAATTGAAACCTTAATTTGGCCTCTAGTGCATATGCCTTATGATACATATACTGTCTTTTCCACAGGACCCCTGTCTCATTCAGTGCTCAGGATGGATTTGCTTGCAAGAGAAATCAGGGTCGTGAAGTGAAGAAGGTTTTTGTCTTTAGGACCTCTACCTTGTTTGGTGCAGAAATTGTATGGTGTGTACCAAACGAGACAAGGGACTGCAGGAAGGGAAAGGGCAGTCTCATGATTAAGATAGTTGAATATTTCCCTGGATGCAATCCCTACTCTGCCACAAAGCTCCTGTGTTGACGTTAGGTAGGTCATTTAAACCAAACAATTCAGAGATTGTCACTAATTGTGTGTGCCTCATTTTCTGGGTGCCCAATAGGTGTCCCTGAGGCCTGATTTCCAGAAGTGCTGAGAGCTCATAACTGCTTGAACATGTAAATTGCTATTTAATGCTAAGTACATTGAAAAAAAATCAGATCCTAGGTATTTCAAACTGGGCACCTAAATTTAGTTGCTTCTTTCGACCTTAAGCTGTCTGTGTTTCAGCTCCCTGTCTGTAAAATGGAGATGTTACCACCCCTCACCTCATGTCACTTCGGCTTTGTGGAGATTAATTAAATAATGCTTATGGAGCACTCAGATACTCTAATGATGAGCACCATAGAAAAGCCCACGAGGAAATTAATAATTCTGTCTCAAAGCTTGGTTTGAACACTGTGCAGTAAATAAATAGGGCATATGATTTTAGGTTTTAACCAATAAACTGATAAAACACAGCTGATACAAAAAATTGTAATTGATGTTTACACAATAAACACCAGAAATAGTTACTTGTTTCTATGTTCTTGTCTACATGGAGCATTAATACAGAGTAAAGAGGTGTGACTGCTAAAGTGCACTAATATTGCACCTTAGTTGGCCCATGTAGATCCCTGTAGTGGTACACACTAAAGGCTTCCTAGTGCATTTTAATGTAATGCTGTCTGAAATAGTACTATGTTAAAATACATGAGAGCCATTGCAATGACACATCATTCATTACAGTATGTACCAAGAACTCTGAATCCCTCCCCCGCTCTCCCCATTTTTGGACAGCTCCATAAAACTCAAAAAAACCTGCAAAAATAAATTCAGGAAAAAATGACATGAACATAACTCCCATAACAGGAGCCCTATCAATAAAACCTGGGCCCCCATATTGAATAGCGAGGATAAAACAAAACATTGAATAGCTGTTAATTAGGTGAGCACATACCATCCTGTGGCACTGAATGAGGCAGGGGTCCTGTGGAAGAAATAGTCTGTGATCATGTTATCAAAGACTGTATCATAAAGCACATACACAAGTGGGCTGAATTAAGATTGCACAAGATAACTTTATGTGCTTGACTTTGCAGGTTAAAAGTTCTTTTAACATATATTTTTGTGTGAAATTGTCTTTCATACTTTCTTGTGCTGTTGGTTGACAGTTGTTTTGCATGGAATATAAGCAGCAGAATGACAGTTCTTTTATAATTAATGTGACAAGAACACATTAAAAAATTGGGATTTACCATGAGAGTTTCAAATTTTTCTGTATTCTGTCCCCACTTTCAAGTAACTAAACCGAAGTAACATTTATAAATAGTTTCCTTATAATAAATCTTTAATTCCTAATAAATTATCATTAAGTGCTACAATACAGTCTAATGACAGGTATAAATAATTTTATGCACTTCCATTTCGAAGTGCTTTCTAACAGGACTTTACACTATTAAATAATTTTGAATGATTTAAAATGGTAATACCCTACTTCAACATGTTACAGAAGGCCTTGCAATAACAAACTAAGAGCTATTTCCTTTAGGTATTATTAGTGTATTTATACGCATTTTGAACTACTACAAAGTTTTGTTTTAAACTTAGAAAAAACTGAGTATCAGCTGCAACACTTGGAAAACAGTGTGACATGATACAATAACATTTTTCCTATTTCAAATAATATGGTAAAATGGATTCATACTGAATAGAGGAGTAACAGTCTTTTTTAAACAGAACTAGCCAAACAGTAATTTAAAAAAAGGACTTGCTAATATTTTCCCAAAGAAAAAGTCAGGTTTAGTTCTTTGTGATCTGTGATATGTGAAAATGCATGTGAATCCTGATTGTTTCAAGACTTTTGGCATCAGTATTTATTCTGTTGACAGTTAACATATAGAATAAAGAATTCTAGTACTCTTAATACTAGCATTTGTTATTCTTCTGTTTAAGAAGTTTGTTATCCAGTTAAAAAGCAGAAATAATAACGCTTAGCCAAAGTGACCAGTCTCATACAACATGAAAAAAGAACAAAAAATATTCATAGCTATGGATTCCTTACAACTGGCAGGTTGAAAAATATTCATTGGTGGATATTTATGAACAATAAATAAATTCACAGTAATCATGGATGGCTCACAAATGGTTTATTAAGCCAAATGAAGGCAAAGTTTGTAATGATTGTTATTCTGTGCAATCAGATTGACTGTCATTAGCTGTAAGTTTACTTTGAAATATGTACTTGGAGTAGGTGAGGTGCATACTGTGATGGGCGTAGTTCCACTAAGTCTGTGCTGAGGTGAAATTGAGGATAATAAAGATGGATGGTGTAAAATCCAGAGCTAGAGCATAAGCCACAAGTTCAAACCTGACCTGTGGTTTACACAGCAAGACAGGATGAACCAGGAGTTCTCAAGGCTTTAGATGCTGACAATAAAACCAACGTAAATCTCTATGTATTGAATGTAAAAAGATAAACACAGTGGGGCCAGTTCTCATGTCTAACTGACCTTCACTCAGTTTAGAACCTGGCTGAGGCAGGGATGAGCAAAGGTGGCTTTACACAATCTTTGATGCCCCAGTCCTAGGGGCTAGCTCAGAGCAGGTTTGGCTTTGCAGCAACTTAGAGCAGCTCAAGATCTGCTCTGATTTACCCCTGGTTGCTAAGCCACTAAGGTATAACTCCATGGATTTTCCCCTCTTCCTCAGCCATGCTGGCTCTGCACCACTTGGGAGTGCCTCAGCTGCCAGTTATGTTGCCATTCTGCCCCACCAGTACAGTGCAAAGGGGCTGCATTGCGGGGTTGATCTCTGGGTCAGCCACACAGTCATACATACTACTCTAGCAATGTTAGCTGCTTCTGGATATAATTCTCTTGGAAAGTATTGGGCAAATCCATTAACTGGAGCACTCATCCTTGGTTTTCTAAAGGAACTTAGGCTGGATCCATTTCAACTCCATCCCCTCTTTGAGTTGTTTCACAAAATTTGTTTAGACTCAGACAAACCGTTCCTTGAGGGAAAGCAACCATGGAAAGGGCATAGCTTGTTCAAAATACCTAGAGCTTTGAACCTGTGGAAAACCTGATGGCAACTTCCCAGAATGGGGGAGAATTAGCAGAGCAGAGAGCATTATGTTCTCCTAATTATGTAAAGTCTAAAAGGTTGCATGGGGGTCCTGGGTCCATCCCTTGAGATGTCAGGTTATAAGTATGGAAGGGCTGCTCCTTTCCCCTGTGGCATGATGAGTTTTGTGGTTGTGCTGCTAGCTAAGTCTGTAAGAGCTGTGTGTATAATGTGTTATAATCCGTTTATGGATAAGTAATGCTGCAAGGAGCAGCACTGATGGTGGAGACAGGTCTCACAAAGAGGGCTTCCAGTAGCCTTGGTGGGCTTTGGATTTAAATGAGTAATTACCCTTATTTTGCTCTTCTTCATGTTGTGCACCTGAGGAAGCATAGGTTCCATGGGGGGTGGGTAGGAGAACACAAGTGCAGAGTTTTAGAAGTACTCAGGTAGACTGTTAGAAGAGCTGAGCACCCATCACGTGTGGGGGGGCAGATTTTCAAAAGAACTCATGACCCAGAACTGTACTGGGAACAATGGGAGGATCTGGGTTGCTGAGCAATTCTGAAATTCTGGCCTAGTTCTTTTGAAAATGGGACCCCAATTGTAGCTTCTGGGCCTCTCTGAAAAAGCTAGCCCTACAGGTTAGGTAGAGGAGAATGCTTGTTTCCCAGTATACCCAGAAAGAGGGACACTGGAAAGAAAAGATGAGGAAAGCTCAGCTCTATGGTCTATGGCAAAACTTATCAAAAGTGGAAGATACTGCAAGTCCAGCAAGATCTGCAGCAGAGACCAGGAGCGCCTTGAGGGTTGGGTGACCAGGCAGCAAGTGCGAAAAATCAGGATGGGGGTGGGAGGCTAATAGGTACCTATAGAAGAAAAAGCCCCAAATATCGGGACTGTCCCTATAAAACAGGAATATCTGGTCACCCTACCTGAGGGTGAGCAGCACATGCATAATTAAGCATGTTTACCAAGGGAGTCTTTGGCTAACGAGCTGATCTGAAGCTGGACAGTGGATCCAGGAATATGTTCCTCTTAGATAAAAATGCCTAAAAACCTGATTTAAAACTATCCCTTCTTGTTACTTTATAGTAGAATAGTAGAAATAAAGCAATGGTCGGGGCGGGAAGTGATTACTCAGTAGCTGACAGCCTTGATTTTGTCTCTGGAGACAGGATTTACAAACAGCATTTTGCTGGCTAATAGATACATTGAGTCGCCAAAGATGAAGCAATAATGTCAGTAATTGGACCATCAACCAAAGGGACCAGCTACGTTTTCAGAAGACCAGATAGAAGAGGGTCAGACAAAGATGCTTTTAATTTGACCATCCCTACAGTTAGACAAATAATATCTACTCTACTAACTGGAGCAAAAAAGCACAAAAACAAGTGGAAGCAACCACAGGTGGCCTTGAAAGTAGTAGCTACATAATGGTTATTTGACAAGACTTCCTGGATACTAACAATCCCATTAAAAATAAGTTGGCAAAAACATTAGGACCTCAAACTGGCTTAAAAAGGAGAGAAATGAGTGGGAATTAATAGTAAAGACTCTGAAATAAAGAGCAACTGCTGGGCTTGTCCACTGTGTGTCAGTCAACGTGATGGGAAACAGTTGGTGAGTAGCCGAAGACAAGCTCTCTTTATATTTGGAGAGCATTTTCTCACCCTTGCTGTAATTATTTGCATTAAAGTTGTGCCTAGAAGTCCCAATCAAGATCAGGCCCCATTGTGCTATACACCTTATAAACACATAGTAAAGGACAGTCCCTTCCCAAAGAACTTAAAATCAGCACACCCAAGCCTGAGGAAAGAGACAGTACAGATTTGGAATAGGCAGATTTTTCAGAATTGCTCAGCTCATGTCTATGCTTTGGTAGAATCCTTGAGCTCTTCTGAAAATCCATCCCTGTGTGAGCTGGCCTAGATTGTCTGTGGCAGAACTAGACGTTAAACTCAGACTGTCTGAGTCCCAGTGCAATAAGTACTGATTCAGGATAACAATTGATCTCATGCTCGTCGATACATTCTAAAATAATAATAATAAACTGAGAAATAGGATTTTTATATATATATATATATAATACACACACACGAATATGGTGTGAAACTTTCTACAGCACTCATTTATTTTCTTCTATAAAGAAAGCAAACAACTACCATGGTGACAACAAAAATAATTAGAGAGTCAAAATACGATTAAATGAATAGATGGATAAGTATTGAAAATAATACTTAATAACTTTCAGGTATATAAGAACAACCCTCCAAGGATCTAAAAATATATTACAATATTAACCTGTCATTTCCCTCCCCGTCTCATAATTACCACCACTACCACCAAAAAACAAGCTCTCCACCACCCACCCCCACCTGAGGATAGATAACAATTATTAATCTTATTTTACTGTTTGGTAACTCTTTGGCAGAGATTGATGAAGGGCCCATTCTACTCCAGTTGAAGTCAATGGGGATCTATTGACTTCTATAGGAATCTGATGAGGCCTTATCTAAGGTCATACAGCAAATTGCAGAGCTCAAACTACAATGCAATTTCAATGGTGACTAACTACACTCCCCAGGAAGGGAGCGTCACATGGATGTGTACAGTTTGTATGTTATCAGCTACAACTCAGCCAGATACATTGCTACAAATAGCAAAATACTATGACACAAGCACAAGTTTAATTTTCTCTTGGAAATTGTCATCAAAATAAGCAATTTTGGTAGGTGTGAAAAACATTATTTTGCTGAAAATAGCCCAGGTTGTGCTCCAGAAAAATTGTTTCTTACCTGAGTTAGTTAATAACATTAATAATTTCCATCCATTTTTCTTAATGGACCAGATACAAATCTCAGTTATACTTTTATGAATAGTGTAAGTAAAGTAAAGTCACTCTAGCTTTACTTCAGTGTAAATTAGATCAGAATCTTGTGCATTTTCTTCATTATTTTTCTGATACAAATCCTCCTTCAATTCCCTTGAACCTGATTATTTCATTATCTGTGGAATGAATGTATGTGTGTGTGTGTGTGTGCATGTGTGTATTTATTTATATATATAAAATAGGTAAAACAACAGGGTTAAATTTGTTCTATTGTTTGTGTCATTTAAAAATATGGATTCTAGAAGGTTTTACAGAGTTTTCTAAACAGTCGTAAGTTTGCTTTGTTTTTAGTTTTGTATCATGTTGTTTCTTTCCCTTTAGGTTTCATATACACAAAAATCATCTTTAAAAGTACAATAAAATAGACAGTTTTGCACACATGGCTAGGTTAGCACCAGTTTTGTCCTCCAAAGATGCACTTCCCTAAATATTGCATTTTTCCTCCAAAAGTTGTGTTTTGGTGGAAAGGGATTGTTTTCATCTTAGATCAAACTCACTGATCCTCCTAAAACTGTCAGCTTTCTTATTTGTAAAACAACAAAAGGAAAAAGTGGTAATATTGCCAAGTTTGTTACCTAATTCTAAACTGAAGATTACTTTACAGAAAACAAAAATGAGTTTAATGAAAGGAGAAACTCTATGGCTATTTTACAGATCATTAATCCAGTTTGAGGTTTAACATACTTCAGAGAGGAGAAGATTGTCAGGTACTTCAGGTAGGGACCTCTTTTTTCACTTTTGTGCTTGTACAGGGTCTAACACAGAGAGTGTCCTGGTCCATAACTGAGGCTTTTAAGCACTGCTGTAATAACACTAACCAAAAACAACTAAGTTACTTCCTTAGAAATTAGGTTGATTTTATAGGGCACAGTGTGTGCATGAGTAATTTTTCAGCCATATATTTGCAGTGAGTGTTAAGAGGCAGCATAACTGTACAAAGCTGTACAACTGAATAACCTGTACATTTTTGTACTCACAGATACTCTGAATGAATCATTATCCTTTATTGGCTTGGGAAACAGTGCTTTCAGAAGGCCCCCAAAAAGAGATTGACATTAGAATCTTTTTTGAGTTTTTAAAAGATTGTAAATATAGGCTGATGATTAAAGTACCACATATTAAAATAGCAAAAGCTTGACTTAAATTTACAAAGCATTTGTTTGGCTACATAATGCTGCATGATTGTGGGACAGGCACTGGATTCCGTCCTCAGAGCTGGAGACCAGGAGCTCCCATTGGCCAGGAATGACGAACCACAGCCACTGGGAGCCGCAGGTGGCCATGCCTGCGGACCGTCAGTGTAAACAAACTGTTTCGTGGCCCACCAACAAACTATCCTGATGGGCCGCAGGTTGCCCACCACTGTGTTAGAGGGAAACTGTGTGGTTTGGTAGATAGGGTACTGTATTGAGACTCAGAAGAGTCTAGTACTGGTTCTCCTTCTAACTTGCTGTGTGTGACCCTGGAATGATCACGATCTCTCTTCTGCCTCTGTTTCTCTAGCTGGAAAATAAATGGAGCTTGTTACCAATTATTGTAACGTGCTTTTAGATTGAAGAAAGAAATATGTAAAATAAGTCATAATCACTTCAATAAAATGCCCTTTTATATCACTTTTGCTTCATCCTTTGAACACTTTCCCCCCATGTACGGTGTTAATGCCGCACAACATCTACTTTTTGCCTGATTTCCTATATCGTTTTTAAAAAGTCCAGCCTTCATTAGGGTTAGATTTGCAATGACAAGGCAGTTAGTCTTTTGGAAGCATGTTATCTGTACTGTAATCATGTGACCAGGAAGCCTGTTTACTCTGTAAAACAGACCTTGTCATAGGATAGGGTTAGGTGACAGGGAAGACGAAAACTGACCTTCCCCCGCAAAAGGATAATTGAAAAAAGGATTTTATTTTCTTTGGGGCAGGGAGCAGTAGTGAGAGATGTGTATATTTGCGCTGCTTGTTATATAAGCATTAGCTCTCCCTTCCTTTCTCCCTCACCCTACTCCCTCTATATCTCTGTTGTTGAAAGGAAGGAGAAGAAAATATGTTTTTTAAAAGAGTACACTGAGAAATTCATGATGCTGCAGAGACTAGGTGAGGCTAGAGCTGCCTGGGGCTCTGTATTGAGCTCACATGGGGTTGTGAATTAATTTAGCATCACAGAAGCAAGGAATAAACCAGAAAAGTGTAAGTGTGTGTGTGAGAAAGCTGTGTACTGTACAAAGGGGTTATATTAAAATAATATATAGTATTGCAAAACTTTTGACCAATTTTCTAAGGTAACCTGACTAATTTTTCTTGTGACACAAAAGACGTACAAATATCAACTGGTATTTGGAGGCAGGATATAGAATATCATTTTTGGTTTATTTTGAAAACTGGACCCAACACTTATTGATTCCCCCCAGGAGAGCTGTTGTTAATTAAAATCAATTTAGACACTAGAGTCATTTTTCAGATCAGGTAAAAATGTAATTTCTAAAGCAATTTTAATTGTCCTGTACAAATAACTGCAAAGGACTGAGGCTCATTGCTTTGTTTCAGGGATAGTTGCTTATGCATTCTGAGCCCGGTCCTGAGCACATTTGTGAGTGCAAATTCCCAATGAAGTCAGCAGGAGCTTTGACTAAATAAGGGCTTCAGGACTGGCCTTCTACCTATATAACAAGTTGAGCTCCCACAGAGGCCTGGGTTTCCTAAGAAAGATTTCTCTCCCTCCCCGACCCCACCTTCCTCTTCTTGTATCCTACAGTATTGGGAGCTATTTCCATATTTAATCTCAGAAAATAAAATCAGACCAGGTTTGGTCTGGATATGAAGCTTCCAAGGAGAATCCAAGAGGGGCAGGAAGTGGTATGGGTCATTCAGGAAGTGGCTTTCTTTCCCCGAGTGAGTGCTGAGCATAGGGTGACCAGATGTCCCAATTTTATAGGGACAGTCCCGATATTTGAGGCTTTTTCTTATATATAAGCCTATTACCACCCACCCCCCCATCCCGATTTTTCACACTTGCTGTCAGGTCACCCGAGGTGAGCAACACCCTGATGTGAAGTTAGGGCGAGGGGTACAGTTGGGGTTGAAGTAGTTACTCAGTTTCCCTTCGCTCTCCCACTGTGGAGTAGTTAAGGATTGTGACGATACGGACAGATTCAGAAACTCACATCCTAAAAATACTGTATATGGGGTATGCAGGCCCATAGCCTACAAACACTATAGGGTAGGCACAAGACTGGTGCCAGTTTTTTTGTAGCCCTAGACGACAAAAGAAAAAAAAAAGCCATGGAGAAGCTGCTGCTGAAATGCTGCCGATGGTGGAGGCCAAATCAGCGAGGAGCAGTTGCCGGCGAATTGCCGCCAATGGTGGAAGCGGCGTTGAGCTCCCACTGATTTGCCGCTGAGGCCGCCAGTTCACCCCCCGCCCAAACTCCTGCCACCCTAGGAAATCGCCTGGGTTGCCCATTGCCCTGGGTAGGCAACAAAATTAGAGGGATTCCGAAGATTTTGAAATCCCAAAAGCAACTTCCTGCATTTAGATGGCTTTAAAATATTTTTGCCATTCTGAAGGATAGTAGAGCCTGAGTTAACCCCCAGCCCACTTTGGACCAAGTCTTTGGAGTGATCCTAGTGTTCCTGGGCCTGGGAGAGAAGACTTATTGGAACAAGAGACATTGGCTCGGGGGAAGAGCATTGCAGGTTTCCCATCTGTATGAATGTCTCTAGCCATTGTTGACCAAACTTTTGTAAGCAGGGACTTAGGTTCCCAATGAATGAAACCTTGAACCAAAAGGTTAATCCGCCTGGATCTGAGGTTCAGGATGAATATTTCAAACAACATTACTCGTTTCTTTTATCTAAGCAGAAAGCTGCACTAGACACCATGCGTTTTTCCATACACAATGCTTTTTTTTTTTTTTTTTTTTCAGTTATCAGAATGTAAGGGTCACTGGAGTTTTCTTGTCAAGTTTTTCAGATGCTTCTTTTGAATTGATGGGTTTGAACAGGAGTAATTTGTTATACTGGCACTTCCCCCTCAACTGAACAAAGAGTCAGTCCTTTTGCAGATACATTATCATCTCTTTCCTTGCATCAGCTACTTTTGTTAAGATGGAATGAATGGGTTGGAAAAGTTTACGTCAGAACCAAAGGTCAAAACCGACTGATGTCTGCAAACATAGGATATGCAGATTGGGTAATAGATTTTCTTACAGATACAAAGCTAGTTAAAATTAAAAATCTGGAATTCAGAATATTGTTTGAAAAAATACATATATTTAAAAGCTTTCTCTCCTTCTCTCTTTGAATGTTTGTTATTTCAGAAATACAGGCTTTTGCTCTATTATTTGAGCAGAACAAAGCTTTAATGTCAAAGTGTAGGCAATGTAATGAAGCATGTAACCTCCCAACCTTTGTGCAAGTCACCTATTAATGTTTAAAACATCCAAAAGCCCTGGCTTAGGTGATGTTGATACAAGTTGAAAAACTATTTTCTGTATTAAACTTTGTCTTAGACTCTGTAATGTAGACATAACCTGTCTTAGCAAGGCTACACCAGCATAGTCCCCTCTGTAGACACACACTATGCCAACCGAAGGAGTTTTCCTGCCCACGTAGGAACTCTGTCTTCCTGAGTGACATTAGCGATGTGGACAGAAGCACCCTTACATTGGCATAGCTGCACCTACACTTGTTTTTCTGTTTCGTTTTCTTGGTATAGCCGTGTCAGTCAGGGGTATGGGTTTTTTCATAGCTATATTGGTATAAATTTTAAGGCATTCTCTAAATACACAGGTTTCAGAGTAGCAGCCGTGTTAGCCTGAATCGCAGAAAGAACAGGAATACTTGTGGCACCTTAGAGACTAACAAATGTATTTAAGCACAAGCTTTTGGAGGCTACAACCCACTTTATCGGATGCATAGAATGGAACACATGGTAGGAAGATACGCCATGAAAAGGTGGAAGTTTCCTAAGATGCTATATAATTAAGATGAGCTATTATCAACAGGAGAAAAAAACCTTTTGTAGTGATAATCAAGATGGCCCATATCAGACAATTGACAAGAAGGTATGAGGATACTTATCACTGGGAAATAGAATCAATTTGTGTAATAACCCAGCCATTCCCAGTCTCCGTTCAAGCCTAAATTAATGGTATACAATTTGCAAATTAATTCCAGTTCAGTACCTTCTCATTGGAGTCTGTTTTTGAAGTTTTTCTGTTGTAAAATTGTCTCCTTCGAGTCTGTTATTGAGTGACCAGAGAGGGTGAAGTGTTCTCCTACTGGTTTTTGAATGTTATGATTCCTAATGTCACGTTTGTGTCAATTTATTCTTTTGTGTTGAGACTGTCCGGTTTGGCCAATGTACATGGCAGAGGGGCATTGCTGGCACATGATGGCATATATCACATAGATGTACAGGTGAATGAGCTCCTGATGGCGTGGCTGATGTGATTAGGTCCTATGATGGTGTCACTTGAATAAATATGTGGACAGAGTTGGCATCGGGCTTTGTTGCAAGGATAGGTTCCTGGGTTAGTGTTTTTGTTGTGTAGTGTGTGGTTACTGGTGAGTATTTTGCTTCAGGTTGTGGGGCTGTCTGTAAGCAAGGACTGGTCTGTCTCCCAAGATCTGTGAGAGTTGGGGATCATCTTTCAGGATAGGTTATAGATCTTTGATGATGTGTTGGAGAGGTTTTAATTGGGGGCTGAAGGTGATGGCTTTTAATGCTAAAGTAAGGCAGAATTGCTACAGTGCAGAGAACAGATCAAAGGCTTCTACCATAGTTATGAGAGAAATTCAGCGTTTCTTTCTTCTGCTTTTGATTCCTGTATCTAAATTCATTTAGGGCCTGAACCAAATTCCATTATAGCCCATTTTATTTACTCCAGTGCCCTTTGGATGAGGCTCTTATTTTGTATCTGTCCATTGGAAATAGTGTCTGACGTTTAAGCCAGTTGTTGCCTCTATACACTGATTAGCTGAACTGGGTTTTGGTTAGTCACAAGTCTACTAAAAATTCTCAATTACTCTCTCTCTCTCTCTCTCTCTCTCTCTCTCTCTCACGCCATGTTAAAATGTATTTAAGGCATTGCAGAGAAGAATAAATGTCTATGAATGCTTCCTAAATTTGAAAACTCTGTTTTACTCCTGTGCCATTTTAATTATTGTCCATAATTGTTAATAACATTATCTTTGCTTTGCAGTCTGGACTTACAATAACTAATTGTTTGAGTTGCATTTGAAACAAGAGCTCTTAGGACTCAGACTTGGAAATGACTGAGAACATGCAGAGGAGTTGCTTTTCCAAACAGTCCTGACTAAACAGACTTAACCTGGTTGAGAGAAACATGACAGCCTTCTAATCCCACCACTGGTAATGAGCTGGTTCTGTAATGTCTACTCATTGAATGAGAGACTTTAAAAAAAATGGAAGTAAGTTTCTTTGGGTTACAAAGGCTTAGTTAAAAAGTGATTTGTACTAAGGAGACTGTGAAAGTGGCCAGAGAAGCAATAACATTAACTCTTCTGAGCTATTGCACAGCCCCCATTTATATCTTTAATGATTCTTGTGTGTTCCAAACCTGTGTGCAATTAATGTTACTTAATAGCTATGGAAATTTTCAGACTTACTCATTCAGACTGAACATTTATTCAGCAATATATAAAATTTTAAGCAAGTCAGTTTCCCAGATGATAATATTCTCTTTGTCAAAGTAGATATTCTCAAATGGTGCAAGCTAAATTTTTGACTGCAAATATCACCTTTAATGTATGCTTCAGTGGCTGCTTGGGGCTGAAAAAATCATTACTAATTGATATGCCTTAATGGCCTGAGAGTTTTCAGAGTTGGATGAGCCCAAGAGAAACGCTGAGAGGTAGATATTTGATTCTAATTATGCCTGAGTAGGTACAAGGAGAAAGTAGAACCATCGTGACAGCTATATCATTGTCAAATTGCTATACCTCAGGTTTTCTACTAATTTTACACTATTACAAAACACTGCTTCAATAAGCCCATGAAAGGCAAAGTTAGATAAAGGATAGAAGCATAGAAAAGTAGGTCTGTACTGGTATCTGTATTTGCAAAGAGAGTCACTGGGGAAAAAAGGACTGGGATTTGTTACTGATCTGTTAATTAACCTACCTTACTGTGTTATTTTATTTCATCCCACATCCTTAATGTCTGAAACATTTTAAAGGATATTGGAGATCTGAAATTTCCATTTGAATTCAACCATGTCATGTGTCTGGGATCAGAATTTGTTCACTTTTTTTTTTTAATGTGTCCGTTGATCAGTTCTACCGTTGTTACTTGAAGCTGGCCTAGCAGCACATTGTACACAACCAGAGGCAATGCTTTGAGTGACTGTGGGAAGCTCTTGAAAGAAGTTTTATTTTTTTTAAAAAAAGCATGGATCTCAGTTGTCCACATGAAATTATTTCTGCTTACCTATGAAGCAAGCTAATTTCTGAGTATATTGTTTCAATATTCAGAATAGGTTTACAACTTTGTAGCTTTCACATAGAGATTTGTTGATGGAGCTCTGATTTCATAACCAAAAGATCTTGAGGGACGGGGTGGTGAGAGAGGGGTTTTGGTTCAGGGATAGGCTTAGTGCGGGGTTCTGTTTCATGGCCAAACTAGGGCTAGGGCTCAGGGTTGTCTGTTCTCACAACATTTCTGCCATCTTTGGCCACGCTTGAACAAAGAAAGTGCCTTCCAGTTTTGGACTGAATCTGGAAGTCATCCCACTAAACTACATGTGTGTGTGAGAGGAAAGAGAGTCAGGTTTGAGGTTCTGGTTCTGACCCATTTGTAATTTTAATGACAGAACAATGTATCTATATGCAGCTGATGGTCAGTAGCAAATTAAGGACAGGTATCTATGTTAGAGGCAGAGCTTGCAGTGACTTAAGGTTAAAGTTGTCTGATATTTTCTATTATAAGATTCTGTTTTCAGTTGCTTTTCACTTTGTCAGACTTAATCATTCAGGCTGAAATTTTCCATGAGGGCTGGTGTTTTCCTTGGGGGGCGATTTTTTTGTGAAATTTTCAGTAAAATAGTGTCCAGCAGCAGTTTCTGAGAATGAAATGAATGAAAAATGAATGACACAGGGGCTCTGTGGAAGAAATCGGATGTGATCATGTAATTAAAGACAGTAGTATGAAGCATGTATAAGGGAGCCAAATTAATGTTTCACAGGCAGCCTTAATTCTGATATTTCCTAACATTTGAGTGCTTGACTGTACAAATTTAATGTCCTTTTAACATAGATTTTTGTATTTAATTATGTATTTAACACCCATCCCCCTTCATTGTGTCATTAACCCTTGTGTTATCACGGCATTAGGAGGTACCACATGGTCACCTTATATTACACTCTATTTCCATCTCTTCTCTTTCTGTCTGTCTCTTATTTATAGTGTAAGCTCTTTGGGAGAGGAAATGTGCCTTCATTTGTCTTTGTAAGCACCTAGCACATTGTAGGAGCTGCTTGGTCTTATTTTCCAGCTGCTTTGCTGTGTAAAGTAGCTGATGAAGAGCAAAGAATCAGGCACATAGACATTGATATAGTGATATCTTTACTGTATATTTTTAAACCACTGTATAGAATTCTGCACCTGACATATAATTTTCTATTAAATTGCATACATAATGAGATTATTTCTGTTAATTATTTATTATTATTAATTTAGACTGTGATCACAAAGTATTCCAGAGGAAGATTCAGCATCCACTGGAACATCAAACTATCTTAAACAGAACCTTTTCTGTAAAAGCCACGTTGGAGTGCTTCTAATTGCTGTCTCTGCAAAGCAGGGGTTGAAATGAGTATGCAAAAAGGGTGAGTGGAAGACAAAGGAGCTTGTATGTAGTAGTCCTTGCTATGCTCACAATCCCATCAGTCCCCGTTTTCCCCGACCAACTTTATGAGTAAACAGATAAAACGAGACCGAAGGGAGAGATAGCAGCACTGACAGCGAGATGCTGGCTAGGATGTGAGAGTTTTGTTGTTTTCAAGCTGTGGCAGCTCCTGATGTTAAGAGCAATAATACCAGTGAACAACAGATGAAAGGAAAAGGGTTTAAAGACTTTGAAATGCCTGCAGTGCTGACAGCAGGTGTCCCGTTCATTATCTCTCCCCATTTATCTTCTCTCTCCATCCTCTGCAATTTTCTTCTCCCCCTGTTTGTCCATCTAATGCTCCATTCTGTGATCTCCATGACTCTTAGCCATGACTCCATGACTCTTAGCCTTCCTTCAGCTCTGGTTCTGTACCATCTCCCTCACTCCACTCCCAGCTCTCCCTTCCCCTTCTGAACTGATGAAGAGGATAATTTCCTTTAGAGGCAAGAAATGAATTGATATGTTATTAGGCAGGTCTCCCTTTATTGACAGTATTTATGGCTTCTGCTTTGAAGAGAGATGGAAATTGCATGACAAAAACATCACAGTTCTGGCCTGCATTTTCACAAGCTGCAGCAGCTCCTGATCTTCCTGCAGAAAAAACTCTGCACTTCCATGTGTGTCAGGTTCAACAAGAGCTGAATCTCATCACTCAGCAGAGCTAAGAAGCAGGTAGGTTCAGAAGCTAGCCAGACAAACTCTCTTCTCCACCTCCTGCTGCATTTGGAACCTCTTTCTTATAGTAAGACGAGGAAGACTTTGTAGCACCTTAGAGACTAACCAGCTTATTTCAGCATAAACTTTCGTGGGCTATGTATCCGATGAAGTGGGCTATAGTCTATGAAAGCTTATGCTGAAGTAAACTGGTTAGTGTCTAAGGTGCTACAAAGTCTTCCTCGTCTTATTTACGGATACAGACTAACACGGCTGCTAATCTTAAACCTTTCTTATAGGTTTGCTTTGCTGTGGAGAAAGGACTGTCTCTATTGAACACACCAGTTCATGTCTCAGGATTGAAGGTGCCCACTATTTTCAAAAGGTGATACTTAAACCCTGGGCCAAATCCACAGAGAGAGAGTCCTGACATCTCTCAGGATTTGATCTAGTATGTTCTGTATCTTAATTCTTCATGGACTTGGGATGTGGTAGATTTTTCCATTGCCTGAACTTTTAAATTTGAGATTCAGTATTATTCTAAAAGATATGGTTTAGCTCAGCAAGAAATTATGGGTTTAATGCAAGGATTGCTGGGTGAAATATAATGGCCTATGTGATGCCAGAAGTCAGACAAGATGGTCATAACAGTACCTTCTGTCCTGAAAGAATCTCTGCTCAGGCAAAACACCCATTGACTTCCTGACAAAGGGAGCTAAGGCCGAGCCTGGTTCTCCACAGTTTTGTAGTTATTTCCCCAAATGAAAAGCGGTTGTAAAATGTAACTGTTCTGATATGGTAACATTTTGCACCCATTTTGGACGGGTGTAAATGACCACAGAAGTTAGAAGGCTGTGGAGAACCTGGTTTCTCATCTTTCAGTTGAGAAAATTTGCAGTGATTTTTAACATTGTGGGCCAGAGTAACTGGTATGTTTTGACTAGTTTGTGCTGGCTAAATCTATTTTGCAGCCGCTTTGCTTGACAAAAACAGCAGAAAGCAGCCAGAGCATACCAGTGACGCAATCACATACAAGTCTGCTCTGGGATAAACCAGTAGAACTCAAGTAACCTCAATAGAGGCACTGCAGGTAACCCTCTTTTACCCCAGTGAGAGAGTCTGCTGTTTTATTTTGGCTACAGTTTCAAAGGGATGTCTTTTGTATGTGTGTATTTGGAGATGGAACATTAGGCTTCTCTCTCCCAAAGCTCAAGTATGACAACAGCATGGAATGTGCATTTTTGTAAGCAGAATGGTTTTCTGCTATCTCCATTTTAACTTGCATTTTTGCCAAAGACATTTTGGAAAATTCTTTCAGAGCTGCGTTAGCTGGGTTTTTTAAAATGATAGCAGCTGTTATGAATTGCTTTCATGTTCTTGGTGCATTAGAAAGAAGCTCAGTTTTTGATAGTATCATACTGATATGCGTGGCCATCCCTAGACTATTCAGACGATGTATAATTTTGTCTACTCAAGGATACTCTATTTAGAGGTGTTACCAAAGACAAAAAAGGGATGTTTTCATAAGCATTTGTGGGTAGAACTTTGTGCTTGGTTGTGTGGGTGGAGGTGTTTGAAATGCTAATTTTTTTTCCAGGATGCTGGTGTGACAGAGGGTGTTAAGTTTTGATAACTGGCAACTGCAAAGCAAATGCAAGTTTTGCTCTGTGTTCTGGTTGATTGTAACATTCTTACTGTCACCGTGGATTCTTTTCTTTCTTCTTTAATTCTGGTGTTTAGACAATTCTCAAACAACTTACATTACGTGATCTCCTTGGGGGTTGTCAGTTTTCAGAGAAGTTTGCTGCAAATAGTCTTTAATGTTCTGTTTGATTTTTCTCTTTAAATTAAATACACACTGGAAATTATATTAAAAAATTAGAAGCAAGTTTTCAAGTCAAGGTGTGTGTGTATGTGTGTGTTTAATATAAGAGAAATAAAACCTATTTTCTGCAGCTTGAAGAAAGTCCTGTGTTTCTCAAATGTTGCTTGATTGTGTGTGTGTGTGGACACACACTATTTAAAGTGATTGTCTAAACCACTAAAAAAATGACAGCCTATCCTGGTTTTGTTTTTCAAGATATTTTCCAAATTAATGTTTTTGTGTAGATAGCAGATTCATTACAAATAGTTTCTATGTATTTCTATTCATCTTAGGGTACGGCGGGTAGTGATTGATCTATCAGGGATCAATTTATTGCATCTATTGTAGACACGATAGCTCAATCTCTGAGCACTCTTCCCGTCGACTCCAGAACTTCACCGCCGCGAGAGGCGGAGGCGGAGTCGACGGGGGAGCGGTAGTGGTCAACTCGCCGCGTGAGGGCGCCCAGGTATGTCGACCTAAGATAGTTCGACTGGATAGGGCACTGCAGGGGGAAGTCCAGATACCTATTAGATAGTTGAGGGGAAATCCTGGCTCTGTTGAAGTCAATGGTAGAAATCTCATTGTCTTCTGTATAGCCAAGATTACACCCGTGGCTTTTATTGCTGTCTCTGCCAGTGACCTAATGTGTAACCTTGGACAACTCATTTACCTGCTCTATGTCTCACATTCTCCCTCTAAGGAATAGGAATAATGATACATAACTACCTTAGTAAAGCGCTTTCAGACAAAGAATGAAAAGTACTATATTAGGGAGTTTTCTTTGGTTTTCAACAGGAAATTTTAGTTACCCTGTGGCAGGTATTTGCCCAGAAATAAAATTTCCAAAAGGAGTATTGACAGTTGGTAGACAGATGTTTCTCTGTGCATGTAACAAATATAAAAATCAACTAAAAAGAAAGTAAAAAAGAATATATTCTTCTTTAACATATTCTGTGGACAAAGGAGAAAATATTAAATCACTGTTGATTATGACTGTATAAAAATACCCTCAACTTTCAGATACAGGACAAGATTTTTTGTTTTTAACAAGATTGTTACGGATCTGTATTATTTCACAAGGTATTTATTTAATTATACATCACAATTATGTAATTGCATGTAATTATATGATTACATGTATTTAGTCTAAATACATAATTAGATGCAATTACACACTAAGAACATGAATTCATGACAAAAATTAATAATCTAAGTGAATTCATAAATTCAAAGTACATTAACATTAGCACACTCATTCCAGCTTGATAAAGTGGAACCTGATGATCTATATAGCTGTGGCTCAAGGTATGCTTCACTAAAGTGAATTGTCATGAAAACATCTTGGCAAAAAACTGTCACTTGTAAAGTTATTTGTAAAGGTCAAAAGGTCTCAGTTCTAGTTGCCGTATTGCCAACTTCACATATGCAAAAATTATAAGTCATGGTCTCAAAATCATTACATGAGCTTAAAACTGTGATGATTTTTTAAAAAACCATGAAAAAACCCCTTTTTTAATTTGCCTTCTGGGCTTTGAATCTTTAGGGTGCACTTGGGTCACGTTTTCCAACTTTTCTCTGCAACCACCTTGAAACATCATCTTCTCACCAAGGCATTTGTCTTTGGGTACTGCAACTTTAAGAAAAATACTGAATGTAGCGAGATGCACACTAAAATTGCAAGAGTCCAGCAGCACTGCAGCTTTTATGATAAATCACACAAGTAAAACTGGTGTTGTCTTGCTTCCTGAGATGCACCTGTAGCCTTATTCAGGGTTTTGGGTTTTTTTTTAAACTTTTGATGGTGGAAGGTGTCTGTCACAGTTTCAATGGAACTGCACCTGTATTTCCCCCTCTGTGGTGCCTTGAGGGCACCCACTTAAGGACTCTAGCGCCCAGCTGTCACTTCTCTTAGGTATCAGAGGGGTAGCCATGTTAGTCTGGAATTGCAGAAGTGACAAAGAGTCCTGTGGCACCTTAAAGACTAACTGAAATTTTTTCAGAGCATGAGCTTTCATGGGCTAATACCCACTTCGTCGGATGCATGCAGTGGAAGTATCCAGGGGCAGGTATAAATAGGTAGGCAAGAACCAGGTGGGAGATAACAAGGTTAGTCCAATCAGGCTGAACCAGCTTGTTATCTCTAATCAGGGAGGGTGAGGTGTTCCTCTAGCAGCTGAACTGGAGGTGTGAATAGCGAGAGAAGAGAAGCTGCTTTTGTAGTTAGCTAGCCATTCAAAATCTCTATTCAGTCCCAAATTGATTGTGTCAAATTTGCAAATGAATTGCAGCTCTGCAGTCTCTCTTTGCAGTCTGGACTTGAAGTTTTTTTGCTGCAAAATGCTGACCTTTAAATCTTCTGTGGTGTGTCCTGGCCTACAGACAACCTGCTAACCTCAAGCATATTCTCACCAGCAACAGCACACCGCGCCATAACAACTCTAACTCAGGAACCAATCCATGCAATAAACCTCGATGCCAACTCTGCCCACACATCTACACCAGCAACACCATCACAGGACCAAACCAGATCAGCCACACCATCACTGGTTCATTCACCTGCACATCTACCAATGTAATATACGCCATTATGTGCCAGCAATGTCCCTCTGCTATGTACATCGGCCAAACTGGACAGTCCCTACGAAAAAGGATAAATGGACACAAATCAGATATCAGGAATGGCAATATTCAAAAACCTGTAGGAGAGCACTTCAACCTCACCGGACACACCATAGAAGATTTAAAGGTCAGCATTTTGCAGCAAAAAAACTTCAAGTCCAGACTGCAAAGAGAGACTGCAGAGCTGCAATTCATTTGCAAATTTGACACAATCAATTTGGGACTGAATAGAGATTTTGAATGGCTAGCTAACTACAAAAGCAGCTTCTCTTCTCTCGCTATTCACACCTCCAGTTCAGCTGCTAGAGGAACACCTCACCCTCCCTGATTAGAGATAACAAGCTGGTTCAGCCTGATTGGACTAACCTTGTTATCTCCCACCTGGTTCTTGCCTACCTATTTATACCTGCCCCTGGATACTTCCACTGCATGCATCCGACGAAGTGGGTATTAGCCCACGAAAGCTCATGCTCTGAAAAAATTTCAGTTAGTCTTTAAGGTGCCACAGGACTCTTTGTCACTTCTCTTAGGTATCTCTCTCTCACTCCTAACTAGAGATTTTAAGGCTGCATAGCTCCCCGGTACCTTGCACTGGGATATCCCTAGCAGGCCAAACTGCCTAAAAAGACTAGCACGTGCACTTTGCTTTCTCTCCAAAGGCGATGACCAGTGTATTGCCCACAGTTATAAGTCACTACACACCTTTTTCTAAGCAAGCACAATCTGTTTTTAAGGTAAAACATTACAAAGAAAACACATTAAAACAATGCCTACCTGCTAAAAAGCTTACCAGAAATCTTCCTCAATCCCCAACTCCACCATAGGGCTCTTGTAGGCTTTAGTCCTTCCAAGCCACAACTGTGTTTTTCCAGTTACAAGTTTATCCGTCTTAGATCCAGAATCAGAACGAAGACAGCCAGCCATTTATATATATAGCTCAGGCCTTTGTTCTTGGCCTTCTGTAACAAATAAGCAGCAGACAAAGACCCTCTCCGCAGGGTGTAGTGTTGTAAGGCTGGGTTTTTTGCATAACCAGAGTTGGGGAATTTGCATTAACCACTTCCTAAGAATTCTCCAGGAAATCCACTTAATACTCATTGTGCCTAAAGTCCATTCTTGCCTGGCACATGTTCAGCACAGTCTTTTGAATACTCACATCTGTCCCATCTCCCCTGCCTGGAATAATACATACACTTAATTCAATACGATTTTCCAAAGATATTGCGGAAAATTGCCCTATCAATCACAGTGCCAAGTTGACAGCAGCCCTGGGGACTGATGCTCTCTTTTTAGCAATGGAACAAATACATGATGTGAAGCAACAGCTACACTATAGGCTTCCCCCACCCGCTCCCTATGCTGCTTCACCAACGTACTTTAGCACTGACCTGGAAGGACCCACTCTGCATGGTTGATGACAGTAATGCAAGCTTTGGTCACCTTGCAAATGCAACACTTAGGCAGTGAAACACAGGAAGCTGTAATGCTTTTCAATATAGCACATGCTCTTATTAACTGATCAGGGAAATAACAGGGAAATGACGTGGGCATTTTTATAGGCTCCTGAGTAGTAACTCTGTTTCTGACTTCCTGGCTCCTCATAATGTTCTTTTACAGGAGGGTCCCCACAGAGAATTACAGCATGTTCTTTTTAACAGAAATACAACAACTGCTTTATCATACTTGCTCTCAGTAAAGAGGGACAGGACATGCAAAGTTGGGATATGGATTCTGTTATGTTTTGTCTAATGCAAAAAACCCCAACCTTCAGTCAGAGTGATTTTTATTTTATATTAAGGGAAACTCAAACAAGAAAGAACAAAAGTAAACTCGCTGTGAGAGAGCACACAGTGGTTGACTCCTCTAATAGCCTGAACTGAGGTCCTAGAACAACATGACTGCTGAATTCTGTACACAGAACACAGGAAATGTGCTCAAAATTTAAAGGTGTGGTACACAGAAAACAAGACTGCACAGCTTTAGAGCTCTTGTATACAGATCCAAATTTTCTCAAAGTTTATGGTGTTTGGATCAGGCCCATCTGATAACAGAGAAAGTTGCTTCTCTTCTTGTCTTATTCTACTGTCCTTACTCATTTTGTACCTGGACAAAATATCAAGGTCACTAGTTTTGGGTGCCTTCATTTTTGTGTCTCCAACTTGAGAGACTTTGTTTCAAACTGGTCACCTAAAAGTAATGGCCCCTTTGGAAAATTGTGACAGTTGATTTCAGTGAGAAATGTGCAGGATTCAAGATTGAGGAAGGACTGCAAAATTGGACGTGTAGTGCAAGAACACCTCCGTTCCCCTCCCCCCACACCATCATGCATCTTCAGAATCAAACAGAAACCAAACCTTTCTTTACATCATGTGGCAAGTGTAAAAGACAAATATGTAATATCTTTACAGCACAATCATCTACTTACTCTTATAAAAGGTATGGCATAAAATACAATTCAGCAACTGTTGCTGTTATTCAGTGAATAAAATATTTATCCAATTGTCTTTCAACAATAGCTGATCTCCTCTAGCTGTTTTATAGGTAAATGATACATTTTAAAGTTGCAGCCTCATTTTATATTCTTTGCTCAGCCAAACTCCCTTTCAAATCAGCAAGAGATTAGAGTGAGCAAAGAGTACAGAATCAGCTCTCAAATATGGAAAATTATTTGGTATGAGGTCTTTAAAAATAGAAAGATCAGCTACACCTTTTACTTCCTACGATAAACATGTTGATATTTTATATTGAAACATTAGCTTTCAAGCTGATGGGTGGTTATATAAGCCCACTGAATCTTTCCAGTTGATTAACAACAGAGAACTCAAACACACAGTAGCAGGAGTTACAGCTTTCATGAGCTATTTATTTTACCCATGTGACTCAACTTTTAGTGACATCAAATGTCTCAGAAATACACCAAGAAATGCCAGTGATATTTTGATAACAGTTAAACACTTTAAATAATAATTTAGGAGTCTGCTCTTTTTCTGTTTTGTGTATACCTATTGGTGGGAGAACTAAGCTCTTCTTTTGGTTTCTGAGGTCTTTAATCCTCACAAACATGCTGTGTTTAGGCTTTTTTCCTTAGCTGCAATCTCATTCCCTATTAATTTTCCAACTACAGTGATTCCTCACCCACAAGTGGCTACCTTTGTATTACTTTACCATGGAGGGCAACATGACCTTTTTCAGGGGCAATATTGTCTGGCTAGCCACTTCCCCAGGAGATACTTGTGGTTCTTCACAAATTTCATACCCGTTCCCCGCCTAGATTCTGAGGGACAAGGTGGAACTTAAGAACAGATAAAACTGGAATATCACATTCCAAGTACATTCTGTAAGTCACTTGCCACTCCTACCTCCAGTAACAGGATGTAAGAGAAATAGCTGATTGGCAGGCCCTCCTCCTTTCCCTCCAGACAGAAAGATGTACCAACTCATGATTTTATTTTCACTTCCATCTTTTTCAAGGAGCTTGGAAGCCCTTATTTGCTTTGGGGTCTGTCCTGCATGTATTGTAGATGTACCGGAGTTCAAAGGAACGAAACAGCATTTATTTCAAAGCTGAACAGTGTCTTTAAAGGAATTGTGTCAACAGCACATGTCCAAAATGTTCATTTTCTCACACAGATTGTTTGCTGTTGATTTCTTCAAATGTGAGGAGGTGAAGGCACAGATGGCAGGGTATGTGTTCTAGTATCAGCAAGTGCATTTCTCTATGTTTTATATATAGAGAGAGAACGGGAATACATAAAGGTCTTAGCTAATATTTTCAAACACAGCCTCTGATTTTTGGGTGACTCAATTATTGGATGTCCGTTTTAGGATAGCTTTGGTCTTATTTCTATAGAAGCTGGAATGGCCATTGCTCTCAAGAACTTTAGTTGAAATTATGGGTACTTACCACTTCTGAAAAGCAAGCATATTTCAAACTGGGCAGCCAAAATCAAAGCCCAGTTTTGAGTGCTTTGTCATTATTGGCTTTTAAATTTATATTGTGAAGGAAAATAAGAGTTGTGACAATGTATTCTATAAAAATATCATCCCAAATAATCCTAATGTTTTACACATTGTACATGTTTAGTAATCACTTCACTTCTGAAATGAAAACACCTCCAGCTGAAACTGCAGTTGAATTTATCCTAATGCTAGCTTACAATAACATTGAAAATCATCTTTAAAACCTCTTGCAAATAACGACATTCTGCAGAGTACAATCCGATAATTTAAAAGGTGATTCCAATGTAAAATTATAGAGAAGAAGGAGTGGACTACTGTACAGTTTTGGAGGACAGGCTGGAAATCACATTTCCTGCAAAGTCCTATAATGTACTTTTGGATAATCTATGCACAACTGCAATGAGTCAATCCGAAAATGTTAGTGTGCTATTAAGTCCTTGGACAACAGGATTTGTGTATCTTTAAGTTTAAATCAAAGGCTAATCCATACTTGGTTATTCTGAGTGAGCTAAAACACAGTAATTCATTTTCATGATACATTAGGCATGCTGAGCAGAGTAACCAATATGTTGCTGAAATCTGGTTTCTGTTTTCCATTAGCCTTGAAAAAGCAAGAGCCGTTTTGACACTTTTCGTCCAAAAGCAGGAGGTAGTATATCATCTCCAGCAGTCTATAGTCTGCTAAAAGAGTTTATGCCACAGTGATGGCTGTTTGAGGCAGCCTGAACAAATGGCTAGAGTCAAAGTTTAGTGCTTCTGAAAAGCAAACCGAAAATTTAATTCTGTGAGAGGAGCTCTAGTGAAAAAGTATTAAAAGCAGAAATTGGTGACATTGGCTAAAAAATCCTGGAACCTGCACTCATGGAAAACATACAGTAAATCTGCCTTACGAAATTCTCATAACAATATACCAATCTAAGCACAAAATCTGCTTCCTCCCTTTTTCACTAAGTAAAGGATATTTTACTTAAGAAATATTACTCGCCACAGGCGAATAGGCAATCCTCTCGCATTTGAAAGGATTCATTACATGAAATGCAGCATTCATTCGTTACAGCAGCCACACACTTGCATAGAAAACTGGAACTACCAGGAATGCTGCAACACATTAAAAGTGGATCAGAATTTTGCTACTTTTAATTTCAAAGGCTCCAATTTTGCCATTGATTTTCAAACAGAACTCTCACTGTGAAATCAGTGGCAAATTCTGATTAACAATATGGCCCTGCGTGCTTTCATTTTCTGAAACTTGATGAAAGCGTACCACTTTTTTGGAGCTATTGACAAATGGGTGGGTCCAGTCGTATAAATGTTTTGCATGAATAATTCCTATTGAAGTCAATGAGAATTTTGCATGCAACCAGGACTGCAGCATCAGGTGCTGTGCGGGTCAAGGTAGGCTGACATTACTTAGTGTTGCACTGAACCAGTGCCCTTCCCTTTAACTTTAGGTCGGGGGGATTTATACAGATTAATATAAACTCCAAATATTGCTGCCAGGAGGCATATGTTTGTTGTTGTTGTTGTTTTTTTTTATGGAGAAAGGTTAGAGAACAAATATAGGCCAACATTTCACTTAGGTGCTTATTTTGCCACTATGCAAAATAGATTTTGTCCCTCGGGTTTTTTTGTGAAACAGCTTACCAGGTGGATTTAAGTTTTTATTTTTAAAAAGCTTTGTTTGACCAAAATTAGTCACTTTTTCTGAAAAACAGACTATTCAGAAAACAATCTCCTACTGTGTATCTTTTGGCATGACATGTACCGCCCGTGTAGAATGACAGCTGATCTCAAGTTAAATGGCATCCTTTCAAGGCAAGCATCTGCATGTGTCACAAGTTATGGAAATAAGCTGCAAATTGTGGCAAAGCTCAAAAATATATACTCTGCTTCAGGAAACCGTCTAAGTCTGCGCATATGACTTCAGAGCTTTCCTAAGTTAGGGCCTTTCTTTGTATATCTGATAGCAGAAAGTGCCCTTTCCTTTCTTGGGGGCACAGAGTCTTGAGTCAATGTATTCTTTCTGCTTCTACTACACCCAGTCTATGAATGAATGAATGAAGGTTTCAATTTTCAGCATTTGTTTTGAACCTTTCAGCTCTAAAAACAAGTGAACAAACCATTTGATTATTAACTATTATACAGGAGGCCTTTAAGGGCCTGATCGAAAGTCCATTAAAGTCAATAGAAGTCTGTCTGGTGAGCTCAGTGGATTTAGGATTATGTTTTAAAAATTCAAAACTAAAGTGACTTAGTTGGTGTTCTCGTGTGATACAAAATATTAAGGATTGTCTGGCCGAGAACACAATAAGATACCTGTGAAAATTAAAGATGGTCTTCATGTTATTTTGCATCTCTGCTTTTTTTTTTTCAGTCACGAAAGTGAACATAAGAATATAAGAATGGCTGTATTGGGTTAGACCAAATGTCTGTATAGCCACTAGCCTGTCTTCTAAGGCTGCTTCTGACTTTTGCGTGATGCTTCAGAGGACATGAACAGAACAGAGCAATTTATCAACTGATTGATCCTTTGTTGTCCAATCTCAGCTTCTGGCAGTCAGAGGTTTACAGAGCATGGGGTTGCATCCCTGACCATTTTGACTAATAGCCATTTATGGACCTATTCTCCATGAATTTATCTAATTCTTTTTTGAACCAGTTATACTTTTGGCCTTCACTGCATCCCCTGGCAATGAGTTCCACCAGTTGACTGTGCACTATGTACTTCCTTATGTTTTAAACATGCCTATTAATTTCAGGGGGTAACTCCTAGTTCTTGTATTATCTGAAGGAGTAAATAATACTTACTTATCTGCACCATTCATGATGTTAGAGATCTCTATCATAGCCCCCCCTTAGTTGTGTCTTTTCTAAGCTGAACAGTCCCAGTCTTTGAAATCTCTCCTAAAACACACCTAACTGTTTTTGTTGCCTTTCTCTGTATCTTTCTCAGTTCTAATACATCTCTTTTTTGGAGATGGGGTGACCAGAACTGCATGCAGTATTCAAGTTGTGGGTGAACCACGCATTTATAAAGTGGCATTAAGTGTATGTGTTTGTGTTTAAATGAATACTTGTCTCTAGGTGGCAGCAACTTGTAAAGCTTTAATAGGCTCCAAATGAGTTGAGTGAGTAGAGCAAAGAGAGTACAGTGCCTGGTTGTTTTGTTTAGCAAATTTCAGGACGTAGACAGGGAGGAGATTGTCTGTCTGAAATTGGAATTATCCTTCAAACTAATAAGTCTTGCAGTGCAGTCCAAAAGATAACCATTTATTATTTGGTATGTTTTCTGATTAATCTCAATGGATACTTCCAAATGGTGGGGTCAGTGCAGCAACACGTTATTATAGCCAAACCATTTTGAACATGCAGATAGTGTCTTGCATGCTGACACTATCCAGAGCTTGCAACACCATTGAAAAGGCTTTTGGTTTATGTACTCTTTGGCAAGGTGGTCTGGTGCCAAGATAGGGATATGTATGCCATCTATCACCCCTCTACAATTAAGGAACCCTATCGTGGCAAAACCATCCACTATGTCCTGCAAATTTCCCGGACTCACTACCCTTTGTAGCATAAGTCAATTAATGGCCCTGTACGTTTGGAGCACAGCAGCTCCCACAGTTGATTTACCTATTCCAAATTGATTCCCCACTGACCAGTAACTGTCTGGCATTGCAAGCTTCCAAATAGTGATGACCACTTGCTTCTCCACTGTCAAGCCGCTCTCATTTTTGTGTTGCTGAACTGCAGAGCAGAGGAAAGCTCTGCACAAAGTTCCTGAAAGGTGGCCTTTGGCATTCAAAAGTTCTGCAGTCACTGCTCATCACCCTATCCCTGCAAAATGATGCAGTCCCACCAGTCAGTGTATGTTTCATGGGACCAGAAACGGCACTCCACAGAGTACAGCTGCTTTGCGACTGCCAGCAGCAACTGTGAATTGTTTTTTTCAATGGCTTGCAGCAGGGGTGCGTGCAGGGCATCACTATGTTCAATGTGGCGGACCCTGCTTCGGCTCTGGAAATACTGCAGGAGAAGGTGCGAGGTGTTTGAGATGCTCACAGCAAGAGTGCACAGCTGAGCAGGCTCCATGCTTCTGGGGTTATGGCTTACGCATGGTGCTTCTAAGGTGGGGAAACCACTGGGTTGTTTGCCTTTGACATGAGGTAGGGAGGTCAGTGCGTCATGGGATGCCGTGTAGGGTTATCAGCTGTCCCGATTTTATAGGGACGGTCCCGATTTTTGGGTCCTATTTTTATATAGGCTCCTATTACCCGTCACCCCTGTCCTGATTTTTCACATTTGTTGTCTGGTCACCCTGTGCTGACGCAATGTTCCCATTCTCCCCTGCGACAATGTTTTGGTCCCATTTTGGTCAAACTCTCCACTGTGCCAAGTTGGACTTTGGGATAACTACCTACGATGCACTGCTTTGTGCGTCGATGCAGGCACTGTTAGGGAGGACCCACTCCATCAAGACAATGAGCAAGGTAAAGCACAATTCACTTAATTCGGAGGCTTGAGGTTGAATTAGATAAAGTCGACTTAGTTTTGTAGTGTAGACAAGTCCTAAGTGACATTTCAAGATTCAGGCACCTGTTCTTTATTTAGCTTATTTATTTTGTTTTCACACTTTGAGATGTTATTTCTTTAACCATAAAAATACACAAAGTCTTATCAATGAGCCACCAAATGCAAACCCAAATTTCAGAATAAACACACCACAGAACCCCTAGTAACTAACTTCAGGTCTGCGTCAGAAGAATGGAAATTCCGATGATCTCTGCAGAGAGTAGGAGGGATTATCCTTATTTCTCTTGTGCTTATGTGGATTTCTCAGGTGTCATTCTGCTGTGCGTCACCTACAGGAGGAAAATATCTGCCCTGTGGGATGCATCAGCCTCTTATCCTTTATGCCACACTGGCTGGCATTCCTAGCAGTAATGAGGTATTATCTCCACAGCATCATTCTTCCCACTCTCTGCAAGAGTAGCAGAACGACATGCCAGACTGTGGGGTAACATTGTAGTATTTTGGGAAGGGGGAAGATGGAACAAAATTATCCCTCTTGCTTCATGAAATAGCACCATTAAAACGTGTTGTGTGCCATGCATATGAGATGGAGGGAATGGAGTTTCCGGAGAAACCTGCTTATTTGGCACATGCTGCTTAGTACAAGCATGATCACCACAAGCAGTCACACACACATCAGAAGAAGCAGAAGTAAGAGAGACACATTACAGTCCCTTGCAGAGAGATCCTGCATGGCTGCTACCCAGTATGGCTGCAAAACAAGGCACAGAAACTCACATAGAGTTCAGTTTAAATCTCCCACGGTTAAACCACAATTAATCCTTCGGGATGGCGGTGATAGGAATTTCCAATCCTCAGAACTACCTAATTACAAGACAAAACTGAGATTAGGCCTGAAAAATTCCTTTACTTTATCAGCGTGACAGCAACAGAGTAAGATGAAACTTTAAAAAGCTCCGTAAAGAATCACAGCTAAATCTGATTAAACCTCACATACTGCAGATGGAGAACAGCCCCACAGAATACATGAAATACGGGGTCTGAGTCTTTCCCTTCAGATCCTGCAGCTTACCTCAGACTGAGCTGTGACTGTCATCAGAGACCCTGCCCGTGACTGGAGTAGGGTTACCAGCCCTGGAGTATGCAGGAAGTAAAGATTACGTCTTGATGAAATCTCCAGGAATTCGTCCAACCCAAGTTGGCAACCCGAGTCTCGAGATGTTCTGGGTTTATGGCTAAGAAATAGAAATCACTAATAAGAGGCCTAAAACCGTTGTGGCTTTCACTAAGCTGCCGCTTTGTGTAATGAACCTGATGGCTCATTATTGGATTTTGTGTTACCATGCATTTTGGTCCTCATTTGGGGTTACTAAACCTCCAGAGGACAGGAAAGGGAAGTACAATGTGAGGGCAGAGAGGACCAGGCTCCGGAAGGAGCCAGAGTCTGTGTGGGAGTAGAAGAGCAGTCTGGAGGCAGCAGCTTGGGAGCTGAGAGCCTGGCAAGGAAGCAGGCAGAGGGCCCAGCAGTAGCTGTGGCTGACAGATACCTGGGAGCAGCTTGCAAACAGGAACACCTTGCGGACAGGTCTGAATGAAGCCATGGGGGACGCACAAAATGAGTGAACACCTGCTGTGGGATCTCTAGCCCAGTGCGTAATTGCCTAAGGGAGAGGAGCGGCCTATTAGGGATAATCCTGGAACCGAAATTGAGAAGCCCCACCTACTCTCCCCTGGACTGGCACGCCCCTCGGGGACTGGGTTGGAAACTGCTGAGTTTTGAGTTTTTGTTGTGACCATTATAGTAATTGTGCCAACAGTATTTGCGTGGTTTAATTTCAGGCAGTGCTAGTAAAACAGGTGTTTTGCTGCCCCTTTTCTGAATGGTAGCAGGTGACTGGAGTTTTGCAGGTTGGATTTTCAGTGGTGCATTCAGTGATGCAGAATCAGGATATATTCTAAGTGTAACTTGTTCTACTTACACCTCTACCCCAGTCCAGGATCAGACATGTTCAGGCAGCATGAAAGACAACTGCTTCTTCAGGCATCTCAGCCTGATACCAATGCCTAGTTTCCAAGGAGCAACTGTGCTCCCTGTACCGAGAACCCTTGCATAACAAGAACAGCACCACCATGCAGCATGTCTTCCCAAGACTGAACATTTGGTTGATTACGTATAAGTGTGTCACCTTGTGACACTGACTATCAGGGTGTGTTACTGAGCGTGTTCAAGAAGCCATCCAGGACTAGACTTTGGGGAGCATACAGCACTTGTCCCCAAACACATGGAGCACCTAGTGACAACCTGCATGGAGGGTAGGTACATTTGCTTATGGCAGTTTTTAGTGCCTCTGAAACCACATGGTTGAAGTAGCTCTGGAAGCAGAAAAGCACCAGTGAACCTCTGTGGAGTTCTGCAGCTGCTGGACACCCCCTATAGCATTTTAGACCTTGTCTTGGGTAGTCTAAGCTCCACACGTTCCTGGAGTGTTAGGCAATAAAGCAGAAACGGTCTCCACAAGTTATTTTCTTCCTGGGGCTGACCCAGAGATTTCAAGTTTTCTGACACTTATAGCAACAGATAGTGGTGAGGGATCCTAAATAATAATACAGGCCCAGATTCTCTACTGCAGTCTGACCCATTTGCCCAGGCTGGGAATCAGCCAGATCTCCTCAGCCAGGCATAACCATGGCCTGGCCACCTGCCTTAAAAGGTGCAAAGCTGGGTGCCTATAACACCCTTTCCCATACCTGGCATAGGGAGCATGTCAGAATGTGGCCAAAGCACGTTGAGCTCTGGCAATCCTTAGCTAGTATATGGCCCCTGGGGGACCACAGACAACCAGTTTAGATTACAGCAGCCCCCAGGCTGCCCTCACGTGTCAGGGTTAGGGCTAGTATAGAACTGGCCCAGACTCAGAGACCGTATCAGCTTCCCTTCCCCGTATCACCCTCCTACCCCTATAGGCTGGGCATAAGTGAGCCGAGGGCAAAGCATAGACTAATTGTAATATTTTGAATCACTCTGGAAGCTGAATATAGCATTTTAAATGGTTCATTTTTGTTCTTCCATGACTTTAATAAATCTGCTTTTGCTTTGGAAGCTTGACAATCTTGGAGTAATGAATTGTGTTCTTTGAAGTGAGCTTGTCCAACAGACAGCATCACCTTCCTGCCCTGGCTTCAAGCTATCTGAGATCTATCACATCAAATGCTAAGTCAGAGCTAGATAGAATCCCTTTCATTGAGATCTGAAAGTCTACAATCTTAGATAACCATAAGGAATTTGTTTGAGCACATGCTGTGTTAATACACATTCAGATAAACCACAATTTATAAATATATATAATATGTCTTGAAAATCTTGTTTGTTAAAGGTTGATTCCAAGAACTTTCTCAAGTTAGAAAGAACTTAGTAGATACAGAGTCACACAGACAAAATAAAATACACTAGTGGTGTTTATTTACTAGTGCAGCCAGCTGCTTTGGAGAGATTGCAGTTTAGCTCGTCTCCCTGCTAGTTGGTGTGAAAATCCTAATTCCAGCTGGGAACTTTAGATTGTGGTGTATCAAGAAAAGAGCAAATCCCCTAGGCCAGTTGTCTTTGAGGAGAAAAGGGGATGCCAGCAGTATTCAGTGGATACAGATTCAGTATTCAGCCTCATACCATTAAGCGGGGATTTCATACTAAATTAGTACTGTAAGCGTAGTTCGGTTACAGCACGTATTGAAAATGTCCCAGTGACCTACAGTAAGAGTCAAAAAGCATTGAAATCCAGGGATGATAGTGGGTAAAGTAGATAACAGGGCTGAGATGGTAGCTATAAACAATGGATCTTGTTTTAAGACTGCAAAAAGCATCTTTGATGCAAAGTAAGTATCCCGTCATGCCAGTCATTTTGTTTAATTATTGTCTCTTTGTGCGTGGGGACAACAGTTCAATTTATACATTGAGTATACGACAAAAATAATGTTTTCCGGGGTGGGGCGGGGTGTATTTGGTGGAGAAGGGGAGATGTACTTTTGAACTTGAGTTTTTGTTATCTCTCTGGCAGATGGGCCAGGAACAGTATTAAGTTTATTTTACAGATACTGCAATGATGATAAGGCAATGAGTCCCTGTGATATTTTTCCACCATCAGGCAATCCAAGTACTGCAGCAGAGACGAGGGTGATTTGGTGGCTTGATTATTTTTCTTTCCTTTCCAGACAGAGGGTACCATGTGGTGAAGCTGGATAGGGGGCTGTCTGTTGGATGGATAGATGAGAGTTTTGAGACCCCAGTGGGAGGAGGGGACTGATATAACTATTTTGCTTGGTCCTTTCTAAGGAGAAGATCGTCCCTTTGTCTGCACCCCTATGCAGGGTAGATTCAGACTCCCCTCCTCACTTTAAACCCTTTACATAGGCCACCCCAACCTTGGGTCTGGATGCTCTGGGGAAAGTGGTGGCTGCAAGCTGGCTATTCTTTCCCCCTGCACAGATGGATGGACAAGCATTGAAGGGTTTGGAGGACAGGAGAGAGATCAGGGCTGGGGAAGGGGGTCAGGCTTCGAGCGGTGCTTACCTCAAACAGCACCCAGAAACAGTGGCATGTCCCCACTCTGGCTCCTCCGCCGAGGTGCATCCAGGCAGCTCTGTGTGCTGCCCTGTCTGCAGGCATTCCCCTGCAGCTCCCATTGGCTGAGGTTCCCAGCCAATGGGCACTGTGGGCGTGGCGCTTGGGGTGGGGGCAGCATGTGGAGCTTCCTGGCTGCCCCTATGTGTAGGAGCTGGGAGGGGGACATGCTTCTGCTTCTGGGAACCATGTGGAGTGGGACAAAACCCCAACCCACTCCCCGGCTGGAATGCCGGAGTGGGATAAGCCCTGGACCTCACTTCCCAGCGGGAGCTCAAGGGCCGGATTAAAAATGGCTGGAGGGCCGGATGTGGCCACCCTTGGTCTAGGTAAATGTAGCTTTTGAATAATGTCTAATTATGAATTAACACCACCAATCAGTGAATGCCAAGAGCCCAGGCCAGGTTCTTTCCTGTGCAAGAGGCGTCAGCATTTCTCTGTGATAAACAGGAGGATTAAGAGAAAATATGAGACAACTGGAATGAAAGTATTATGGTGGTAAAACCAAAACTATGTTGTTAGACAAAATGATGGTTTATTTCTTTGTCTCAGCTCAGTGAATCTTGATTTTCAGTGTTGTAAAGCAAGAAGTTGTCGTCTGCAAAGCAAAGGGTTTATCATGATTTGACTTAGGGCAAATCTACTGATGGTCAAAGACACACCGGAATAAAAAGCAGGAATAAACATCCTGAGAGTTTGCTACTACTACTACTTGTTTCTTAATGTGTAGCAAAAGCTGTGGAGGCCTCCTAAGTCATATACTATTGTAATCTTACCTTTAGACTACCCAGTGATAGATTTGTTATAAGGAATAATAAAATTGTCATCTCTCCAACCCGTGTCACCACCCGAAACCTATTTCCCAGTCCAGCTTCCAGAGAAATAAATGTAAAGACAGTAGAAGGATACTTATCATCACTGTCATAATTAGAACCAACTGGGAAAGCCAGGTACAACTTCAGGCTGGTAATTCGCTGAAGGTAAGGTACAAACACCATTTTGCAGGGCATGTCTAATAACCTCCACTCATTTATCACTGCTCCCAAGTGCCAAGATCATTAGAGCAATGGCAGGTGTTGTGTATTTCAGTTCACTACATTAAAATGATTACAGTCATCTTTCCAATATTAAAATGCACAAAGGTAACCTCTGTCTTCTGAATAAACATTTGGAAGGGGGAAGGTTGGTTTTTTAGTTTGTGCTTTTAAAACACAGTAAATTGACTTCATCAGTCTAAAAGTTCATTATTAAGATACAGATTTTCTAAAGTGATTCTTCTTCCTGGATAATTGCCAACTCAAGGACCTATGAATTATGTATTTGATTCAGCATGTGATCTTTTGCCTAGAGCTCCTCTGAACTGGAGAACCCCCATTTCCTGGGACATCCTGCTAGCATGGCTCTAATGGATCCACACTTGGAGTTTGGCTAGTGCCTTGCCCTGCAATGGGATCCTCAAGCATGGAGGATTTATTCCTATGGGAGTTCCACTGAGAGGATTCCACAGAGGAGAAATGGGGGCAGACTCAAAGCAGAGAGGTACAGCTCAGGAGGTGGAAAGAGGCTTTACGTCCCCTTTGTGCCCTCACAAATTCTGAGCCGGTATGGAGGCCAGCTACAATCTTCTCAGCTTCAGTCTATCCCTGAGACTAACACTGTAGGGCAGAAGGCTCTATCTGGATACTGGCCTATTCATTCCCCTGGAGTGGTATAAAGGGGCCAGACCGTAATGCAGAACAGTCCATATATGCAAGTCCTGTTTGCGTGAGGAGAGGGGTTAAATAAGGACTCGGGGTCCATGGGCTTTTGCTATTGTCAATAGAAGTTTGGTTTAGGTTTTATTTTTAAAAGAATAATGTTACTGTTTCCTTTTATTTTAAAGTGAGAAATATGTCTATACCCTTTTTGAGAAGTTCTGTACAAATCTCTGACATTAGGAGACACATGGGGTAATGTACTAAAGGTTTGGCATTAACAAAATTACCACAAATTGTGCTAAGAGCGTCAAAATTTGAGCTAATGTAAAAGAAGTGAAGGATTTCTGAAAAGCACTACATTCAATTAATGCTGCTTTGGAGGAACTAAATGCATTCAGTGTGCATTCAAAGGAGAGGGCAAAAAAACAGAAGCAGGAGGATTCTTTTCTTTTGGCATTTTCTTATCCTTTTTATCTGATGTGACTTTATTATATTTATAAACTGGAAATGCCCACTGTAGTTAAATGTGGGGAAAATAATTAAAATAACTATTGGTGTGATGCAACTATCTTCTGAGTTTATTTTGATTTCTACTGTTGTTGACAATTTTTTATAAAACCCTTGGAGTGAACTTCTCTCTCGAATCTCTTTGTCTATGAAGGTACACCAGGAGTGGACTGGGAGGGCCAAATAGTACCTTAGTATCCATAGACCATCTCAAGCAATGTGAATGATTTCAGTGAAATTTCTCCAACCTTATACTGGCATAAACGAGAGCAGATTTTCACCTTATTCATTTTAAAAAGGAAAGTATTTTTATATTTGTGAAGCACAGACCAAGCCAGGCATCGTTCACAGTTCCCCTTTTAGGTGTGCAAGTACCTGATTAGTTAGCAGTCATGATGGGATTGGGAAGCTCATTATTTAGTGACTCCTTGTGCCCCTTTGCTAGAGCTGCATAAAATGCAAAGGAAAAAAATATCTCTGCAAGCACTTCTGCTGCAATTAGATTAGCATAATTCCCACACATACATGTCCTCCATTAATGAAAGTAGTGTTTGTATGTCATGTGTAAGTATATTGAAGCATTTTGCATCAATTAGTCATAAACCCCCCGCCCCGACTATTTTTAACATGCCCTAGATTTAAAGGTAATCTGAAAAATGCAGAGACATGGTAAGAGCAAAGAAAATGCCTATTTCAGATCAGATCATACTTTATACAGGATTTTGAATTATCTACTAGGCTTAACTTTCAGACCTGTCTTCTTCAGTGCACAAATGACCTATCACTGTGAGTTTACCATCTGTATGCTAATAGAGTTCTGCCTTGGAGAGTCTAATATGGACTAATTTAACAATACTAAAACAAAGTTAATTGAAAGATATACCCAAGTTCAGGTTTGTCTACTCACCTGGGAAGGATAAGAGCTACTTTACAATAAGTCTCAAGATCCTTTTTGAAATGGATGCAAGTAATGAACACTCTCTGTGTAATCGGAGACAGATTCATACCTATTTCTAGCTATATTACCTTAGTAAGAGGATGCTTTTAAATGAAGGATCAATATTTACCTGGAGCATTGTTCATTTCGCTTCCCCTAGGGAAAGATAGATTTATTTGTATCTGAACTGAAACCAATAGAATGGGAAGGAGACAGGTGTCTCCCAAGAAAAGGACAAAGCCATCTGTCACATAGTAAGGGCTAGAGTCAAAACCCATTGATGCTAATTAGGACTCTTTCCATCAACTTCCATGAACTTTGGATCAGGCAGTGTGTATGCTGTGAGCCATGTTTTGAAACAGATGCCTAGTATATTATATTGCAACAAGGTTTTTTTCTGGTAGAATAGTGTGAAAATTTTTTTCATAAGTGCCTTTGTCTAGTGATCATCGTTTACTATTTTTTCTATACCAAGTAATAAACGAATTTATACTAGCAATCTGAATTGGAACGGGCTATTATATCAGGGAAGGCACTGATTGATGACTTCAGAGAGAATGTCATTTCTGCCCTCTTAGAAACAGGCCGATAGTATCTTACAGAAAATATCACAAAAAGCCGTTCCTCTCACTACCACCCGCCATGTCCCTAATTCCCAGCCTAAGCAGAAGCTGAGAGTGCTGGAAGTTTCGAGGCCTTCAGACAAGTTTTGCAACTGGATACGTTGGGATAAGCAACTAAACTTTTGGTGGCTCCTCCAAATCAGAGATGGAGCCAAAACAAAACCTTGCATCTGAATGCCCCTGGAATGTAGGTTAAATTTGGAGGAGATCAAAACTCCTTGACAGTGGATGAAATTAACTCTTTATAATGGGTGAAATGAAAATCCTGGGTCTTAATATTTTTGGATTTTGGAATGTTCAGATTTTGGGGTTAGGGTGCATCTCTGTTCCAAACCACTTTACCTCATGCATTAACAGCAAAAATATGAATTGTCCTCAGCAGTGCTAAACTTCTCACATACCATTAAGCCCCTACTAACTACACTTAGGAATGGATCAGGGCCTTATCAGTTTGTCCTGAAGTCCCAGGAATTAAGGACAGAATTTCAACCTTCTCTATAAATTAATTTGGTCTCCTGAGCAGGACTTATTTTGCATTCTTTGCACACTCAGAGGGCGGGGCTGGGGACAAAGTCATTGTCACCAGCTAACTACAGCAGGAGATAGCATAATATACAGAATATTGGGTCTTTTGTCTTAAAAGCATTAGTATTGTTTAACCACAGTGAGGGAATGAAAGTTTACTGATGACTGCAAATTAAAAAGAACTGTGTTTTGAAAAGCCATTTTCAAATGATAAGCTGTTTGGGAAATATCCATCAATCAGTTAGAACTGCCCTACCATTTTATTTTTAGTTTTACATTAGCCTATGGTTGCTCCATAAATATACTTTGAATAAACAGCAGCAGTAACAAGAGAATTAGTAATTCCATAACTATAGCCTTCCTTATTTCCTTGTCTTTGACAGCTAAGTAGTTAAATTGGATGAGCAGGAGTATATTACACAAAAATGGATTAGAAAGAAATTGATAATGTAGCACACTTTCCCCCTTCTCTCTAAAATGCTTAGTGAAAAACAATCAGCCCTGTAAAACTCTGTCCATGTATTAGTTAATCAATAAGAATGTTCAGTCTGCTCCGAGATTGTCTAACACCTGTCAAAGCTGACTAATCAGTGATTGTTTAAATCTTACATGGAAGAGAAAACCACAACAGAAAACCTTTACCATCCCAGGGGGATTAACTCCGAAAGACTTTGATTACTAGAAAAGGCAGGGGGAAGAGGGAGTGGGAGAAAAGAAAAAGACAAGCTCTAATTCTCAGATGATCCAATTATTATTTGGAGGACTAGGTAAAAAATTAGAGCTGGGGGAGCCAGGGATTGAATCGTGATTATCTCACCCTTGTGAGTTAATGTGAGAATCTGCCAAGCCCACCTTTGCTCATCTGCCCTGGGAGGGAGAGAGAGAGAAGTAAACGTAACTTTGATGCTTGCAGGCCAAACTGTGAGAGCAACAGTGCAAATGAACTAATTCCCTCTCAAGTTGTTTAACCATCCTCCTTTATAATTCATTCATACTATTATTAGGAATTGTAAAAGCTCAGTTGAAGAATGTGGGCTGCCTTATCCTATTGCAGTCCTATCCTTCATTAGCAAAATGGGAACTTGCTACATGTGCTGAAGGGGAAACCAGCAAAGAAAAAGGCCTCTCTTTTTCCATTATAAACCATGATTTCCAAGGTTTAATATTTTCATGGACGGATACCACATTGGGCTCCAGCATGGTAGAAAAGTTTTAAGATCAGTTGCACTTAAAAAACAAAACAAAAAAACCCAAAACAAACAAATAAACAAAAAAAACAGTCCTCCAAATCTGTTTAGTTCCTTAATTAACTACAGAACTCAAATAGATTTACTGGTTGTAGATGATTCCTCTCTCCAAAAAGCCTGCCACAACAGAAGGAACCCCACACACTTTCTAACAAAACACAAGGAAATGTTACTGATCTGTAAGGAAACCTGGTTAGTTCAATCTTCATGCTAACCCAGTTCTTGGCCCCTTAAATGAATTTGCATGCTTCTGGTTGTGATGGTGTGTTTTGTGAGAAGGTCCAGGATACTTGTCCTCTAGCAATTGGACGGATATCATATTTCCAGTCTCCAACACACACACACACAAAAATCCCCACTCGATAGCACTAAATGTACTTGAAAAAGCTGATCATAATGCTGAGGATACAGCCCTGATGAGACTTGCTTCCTATTAAAGTTTTTTTGGTTCTGGTGGCACTACTCATGGTAGTAAAGATAGTGTTTTCAGGGCCAGGCCTTAAGTAGTGGCATTCATAGTGTCGTGTGGTGCGCAGACCATCATCATTTATGGCAATTTGCCATCTGGGCCCCAGATTCTGCTCTCAGTTATGTAAATGTGGAGTGACTTCACTGGAGTTAGTCCAGCTGTTCACTGCTCTGACTGAGAATAGAATGTTAGGGTGTTGAAATGTTTGTCTGAAAAGGCAAAGGTAGCACCAAGCAATATGGGAGAGCTGGATGCTAGGGAGTGGTTTCAGAAGCTTGTGCCCTAGATCCCAGAGACAGATCATGTTGCGGATATAACATAATGTGTGCTCAGAAGGAAATATTGCTGTTAAGGATGCCTTTTAAGGGTGTAGTGGTGACCAAATGGGTAATATCTCTGGCTCTCAACTCCATGAAAGATTCTGAACATGGGATGGTGTAGACCCATGAGTGCTACTGGTATTCGGAGAAAACTTGGCCAGGCATCATAATTATTTTTTGGCTGCATGCCAGATAGGCCAGTGTGGTGCTCCAGGGCTGAGTTGCTAGTGCTAATGAGTTCTCTACCACCTGCAGAGCACTAATCCTGATTCATTAGAGGAGTTGTTTTTATTAACACTCCATGGCCTAATTTTTTTTCCCAGGAGTTATTCTGACAAGAACAGAAGCAGGCCACGTCTGCAGCTGTGTCTCAGAAGTGGAACTGCTTGGCATTTGCCATGCCAAATGCTCAATGGACCTCTTTGTTAACCAGCCAGTTCTAGTGTCCTGAAGTTCTTCATTGTTCAGTCCCAGACAAGATTTAAGTATCTCTCTCGTTTTGTTTTTTTTCTTTTTGCATAACAAATGGACTCTGTGCTGGTGGTAGATTGACCGTACTGGAAACTGAAGAAATCTATCTCCGGAATAGTGGCTAGTGCAGCCAGACAGCAGCACTACTAGCCTAATTTGGTCAAGCTTTGTCTGCTATTCCACACAGAACCCATTCTTTATTTAGGAGCCAGAGCATGATTAGGCTGCACAGCTTCTGAGCTATGAAATCTGGAAGAGGCTCTGCTGCTCAGCACTAGCAGAGATGAGTCTCTGAGAATCACTGCATTGACTCAGTTCTTTTTATGCTGCCGGTTCACCCAGTAACCTACCCTACAACCACTGAAAAAGCCTACAGCATCACAATCACTCTTCCATAATGTGGAATCAAATACCTAGAAAGTCAAAGTTGTGAGGTTTTAAATAAGAAATTCAGTAAAAACACAAATTTATTTTGTGAGCTCTATCTTAACTACCCTGCAATGCAGACAAAAATAACGCCTCCTCTTATGTAAGAATATTTCCATCTGTTTGCTATATGCTGTTTCATAATTTAATCTTGCTTGCTATTTTGCTGCAGTTTTTTTAAAAAAACGTGTTTATCAGTTTCTCCACCAGTTTACTTGATAAAGAAGGCAGCTGCCAAAAGGTTACAGATTTGGTAATATAGTGGATTAATGTGTCCATCCATTACCTGCTAAAAGATGTGCAGGTACAATCTTCCACACTACAGAACTGTCAGTGTGCCAAAATTTGCCAGTTGGATGATAAATCTTTGCATGCAGCTATAATATTACATCAACCTGGGAAGCTGCAAAAGCACAGTGAAGGTGTCTCCAGATGTAACTTTCCCTTATCTTCGCAAACAGATTTGGCAGTTTCCTCTAACATACCTCCCAAATAATCTAACCACTCTCAGTTTTCCTCCTGGTAGAAACTAAATGAGATAATGAATACTAAGTGGATTTTCTATTAAGGCCACTGGACATAGAGGGAACCTGGAGTTTTCCAATTCTCTGTCTCCGAGACTAAAACAAAACACCTTGGATCTGATTTCTCCATTGTTCTGTATTTTCTGTAGTAATTTGCATTATTGCAAAGTAGGAGTGTAATGCTGTTAAATCAGAATGGTAATTTTTTAAGCCCACTTTGCACAGCTAAGGAACAGAGAATTGTACCTATCGATTGTACCTGTCACTCCACAGAGTTCCTGACACCATGCTTAGATTTAGCAGTGGAAGGAACTGATACATATTTCACACCACTCTAAGAAGAGGAGGAAAGAAAGTAGGTGTGACTCCCTAGTGAGTCATCTATCACGTAGAATGCTGTAGCCAAGCTTGTGCCATACAAAAGAATGGGGCTAAGGAGGGCTCTGATTTCTAATTCAACTTCACCCATTGACTCATCCGAATATGGGAAGCTCTTGTCTGCCATGTCCCTCCCCAGTCTAGCCATCTATCCATTGTAGTTGGGAGGAGCAGTGAAAAACAAACACTGAACCCATGTGTAACTTTCTAGGATAAACATAATTAAAGAAAACCGAGGATTAATCTGGCGAGAGAAACTGACCAGAATTTGTACAAATGTGTGTGCGTGGGGGGCAGATTAATATAAAGAGACTACATTTCTAAAACGAGAATCAGTCTTAGAACTTCCTGTCAGTGACTGATAAGAATTGCTGCTTCTAGCAGTGCCGATTTAGCAGGTCAGTGGAGCGGCAGTCTGGTGTCAGGAGAAGAAAATTGCAGTGAATAAGCTATTAGTTTTGACTTGTTTTTATGGAGGTATATAGTAGCAGAGGGGGCTATTCAACGTGGTGTTTGCCAGTACAATGTCGCTGAAGAGACTGGGAGTTCAATTCTGTAAACAGTCACACATGGACTTTTACGCCTAAAGTCAGTAGGACTTTTTATGGGAGCAAGCGTCCACACATATGGATTAATTTGCAGACTGAGACTCCATAAACCCTTCCCATCACTGTGAAATTCAGTTACCAGCAGTGGATTATATTATTTACATACTTGTGATTGTTTTCAGCGTTTAGTGCTAAACTAGTCTCCTTTTCTGTCACTGCTGGAGGTGCTGGGTTCAAGATGAGCATTGGAGTCAAGAGATAAATCAGAGAGTTTGGGAAAATCTTGTTCCATTTCATTCCATCAATAATTGTGTCCATAGTGCTGAATCAGAACAGAGAAAGGACTAAAGCTATGTCCAAATGTGAGTGGAGTAGAGAGGGGCTTGAGTCACAGAATTTGAACCCAGATCTTAACATCCCCAAAATTCAAGAGGTAGGGGTAGGTTTGGATCCAGGTTTTTGATCTGGGGCAACATTCAGGTCCAGATTAAATTTTTTCCTGAGTTTGAGCATTGGGTTAGGCCCATCTTTAGTGACCATTCCTAGTGCATGCAGATGCATTTATAACCATCCATCTAGGCTCTGGATACTTTGAATCAGCAGTGATTAAAATGGGATAGAGTGAAAGAGATCTTCTTTGTTTCTGTGGTTTATAAAGGACTAAAACCTGAAATAAATGATTAAACTGGTTAATTTCTTCTAACTGAGCTGCAGAACAGGATTAGTTAGACAGTATGGAATGTAAAATAAGTGGATCCTTGAAACCTAGAATATGAATTGTAAAATTCAAGCAGAGTAGACTGTTTTAGGCCTTGCTGTTTGAATTTTGCAGGCCTGAATTCTTTAAGAATGGAGACTGAAATAGAAACACTCAGTAAAATGTGCTGATTTGTCTCAGAGAACTTCTATCTTTGACTAAAGTTTGCATATTCAGTTAGTAGCAAATATAAATTCAATATTTAGCTTTTAATTTAAATACCCAGGTCATTCACATCAGTCTTTGGAACACTCAGTAATTAAGTAAATATTAATAAACTTTCTATAGGTATTGAATTAAGCTTGAACATTATCGGCCAGGTGTGGAAATCCCTGAAACAGTTTGTTATAAACAGATAAGTGATGATGGATTTCTGTCCTCAGATCTTGGGACATGTATTATTAGAGATGCAGTTTCCTGTAATGGATATCTTTAAAAGCCCTATTCAATTAGCTTTGCCCTACTACACCTGTATTAGAAGCTGAGTTTAAGAGGAAAAAAGCCAACCAGTTGAGGGCTGACTGGGGGAGGAGAACAGATAGACTGCTCCTATTTGAGGGACAAGAGGCTGCTTTTGAGCTAGCCTGAGAAACTGTAAGCCTGGAAGAGGCCAGGAAGCTTGAGAGAGGCTGGGAAGCCTAAGGCTTGAGAGGCTGGAAAGTCAGGAGACTGGGAGAACCAAGGTCTGAAGCTGCAATACCTGAGCTAGGAGGAATCTTGTAAAGCTAGTTGCAGGTGTGTGTTTAAAGACTGAGCCCAAAAGGAGCCAGAGGTTCATGGGCTGGACTTGGAACTTGGGGACTGAGGAGGAAAGCCCAGCTATTAGGGACTGACTGTGGGGAGAGCAGATGGGTTCTCCTAGGTGAGGCAAGAATCTCACTTTCCCCTAGGAACTGGCTGAGTGCTATAGACTTCCAGAGAGGCCCCTGATAAAATGGTAGAACTGACCCATATGATTTTGGTTGATTGGAGCCCAGGTGCTGCCAGTTAGACTATAAAACCAGCTGTTGCTGCTGGGAGACCATCTGTAAGGAAGGATGCTGAAGGCTAAGCCCAGATGAGGCCAAAGATTCTCTTGTTTTGATATTGTTGTTGGACTTGTTGTTGGGGATTCTATTATCCCAGAAGGGGTTAAATGCTTAAATGTGGTGTGGCCACATGGCTGAGTCACCTCTACAGCAGGGAGAGGTTGAAGATCATTGTGGAGAAGTGGAGGAAGAAGTGCTGCAATGCCAGTGAGAAAGTGAGTCTTGTAACATGGGCCCGTATTATTTATTAACACGAGCAAAACCTGGTTTCATGACAGTTACAGCTATCGAAGGACACTCCCCATGGGAGCCTTGAAAGTATGGAAATAAAAAACCAAGGGAAAAGTCTCCAGCAATACCTGCCACCTTGACATCTCCTACTGCGCTGTCAATAAACATTCTATCAAGGTTTCATTTCTGTCTCTAATAGAAAGAGAAAATCAGCAGATGCCCAAACTGTAATGAAAGATGAACAGCAGTCTTATACTCTCGTATCAAGAAACTGGTATATTTCATGGTCACATAGTCACACACGGGGAGCAAACCTGGATACTGTAGTGGACACTAACAAGGTTTTGCAATAGTTTGTGAGTTTATTAGAATAGACTTAAGAACTCCCATACATTACTGAAAAATATCAGGGTTCACTAGTCAGCAGTTTTGTGTTAAAGATGAATCAACTACTTGTACATCAGCTAGATAGTTACATTTCCTAGCTTAAAAAAAAAGAAGTGTAAAAGAAACTTCCACTGAAAATGATTTTATTAGTTTTATAAAAGTTACAGACCTCTAAAAATATGAGTTTATAATGAAATTGCTGACAGCCTTTAACTATTGTACATGAATGTGACACTAGAGTACAGTTGTGCCATTATGTTGCTGCGGTGATTAATTCGCTTACTGGTTTTGCTGAAACTGTGTTCGGCAGAAACCTCAGTAGTCATAGTTAATCCATATCTGAGAGCATTGATATAAGTTTAGTGAGCACCAAACAGAATCACATTGCAAGACTCACCTTTTGATCATGGCAGCAACCAATTCATTATACAAATAGGAATGGAAATCTGAGGATCTTATATAATTAATGAAACATAAAAGATGCATGGTCAACACTAAGGCCCCGTTGTGCTCCTACAGAGCTACTCTAAATAAGCAGCTCAGGTTTTCCCTACCATGGGAGAAACCTCAGCCACCATAGACAGTTGAACACCACCGTTCTAGTTCTGAGGCATGGGGACATGGCAGGAAGGGGTGTGGCCAAAAGACACCATTGTGAAACTGATATATTCTAGTGAACTCTGGAAAACATAAGTTAAAGGAGCTCTGAGACTGCTCTATGTTACACCTGGGCCAAAATCGTTTTAAGTTATCCTGGTGGCCTCTCCGACCCCTCCACCTGAAACAAACAGAGCTGTAAGTACAGCTGAGGATATACCCAAAATACCTCTAATATTTCAGATGGGAAATGACTGAACACATTTTTAAGAAACACATGACTAGATATGATAATTAGTAGAAAATGTTCCAATGGAGCAGTTTTCGGTTTGAAAATGCTGATTCAACTAAATCCAGATGTTTTATGGGAACGTATCAGTTTTGTCAACATTTTGTATGGAAAAGTATCAAAATGTTTAGCTTGAATAAAATTCAAATGTTTTTTGTTTTGACCTTTGTTTCATTAGAATATAATATAAAAGTCAAACCAAAATATTTTGGAATGTTTCACTTTGCAATTCTGAGACTTCAACTTTTTGACCTATTTGGGGACAAAACCAGACTTTCAAATCTCAGAATTTCCTTCAGGATGAAAATTCTGTTTCTCAACCAGCTCTGATAATTACATAGCCAACGGCTCTGATTCTGCTCTTTAGGTACACTAGTGTAAGTGTGAACAGAATCAAACCCATTAACTGGAATGATTAATACTACTACATTAAATTAAAGATAATTAAGTCATAGTTATGAGAGATATAAAGGAGGTGAGAGAGAGAGTACAAGGAGGACACAAGAACCAAAACATTAGATCCTCAGCCAGTGTAAATTGCCATGGCTTCATAGAAGTCAGGGTAACAATGCAGATTTACACCACATGAGACTCAGACTGTAACTGTCTTATGTTTCAGTGCAGTAGAATGTCATAGAGTAGTATTAACTAGATATATTTCTCAGTTTGGAAAATGTTTCAGAATATTAAAGATGTATAACCAAAACCTTGGGCCCCAGTAAGAACAAATGCTAATAGAAAGCAGAAATGTTTATAAAGCTGCCTTCTTTCTCCATATTTATTCTATGTAGCTTGAGAACTACTGGTAATTGTGGCATGCAAAGAAGGAAATATTGAAGTAATTTAATTCAGAGAATGAGGTTACAGGAGAGAGAAATGTTATTTCACTGTGCTTTCGTCAGTAAACTAACTGCCCTGTATCATAAAAGTTTTTCAAATGATGTTAGCCTGCAGAGCTAGCTGAATGCTGCAAAACATTGCACAGAACGCTTCTGCTTGAATTCCAAATGAATGGTCAAAACAATTGTAGCTGTGCTTCCTTGTTATTCCCCATTCATTAACATTTTGGGTAATAAGGTTTATTTGTATTTCCATGCTGGTATCTGTGCATGAATAAGAGTGTTTAATATATTTGTCATTTATTCTGCCACTTTAAAAAAAATTATTCAGCCAATTAAGAAACTGAAATAATACCATGCGACTAAGCTGACCTATGGCATACCACAAACAGAGAATAATGGATAGTCAGGCTGAGCAACTCATAATCATGCCATCGGTTGAAAATTGTTCATCCTAATTCTCCATAAAACAGTTGCAAATGCAAATACATCTGTGAAAATTGGGATTATGTCCCAAATAATTTATGAATAGGAGAAATAATTAAATTCACAGTGAATATTGTTTACTGTGACTAATACAAGCAACCAAACTGGTCGACACGTGCTTGCATTTTTACAGCTTTTTGGATTGGTATTGGCTTAGACCTGTGTGGGTTTCTACATTGCCCATCATGGTAGCTGTGGAGGCCGTATCAAGTTAGCTTCTGCTGAAGATATTCCTGAGCACAATTTTTTTTTTTACTGTGTAATATTAATTACGTTCATGACAGATTTCCAATACTAACTCCATTGCCTCACATATATCATATTGCCTTCATCCTAAAATTGGGCCCGAAGCTGGGGGCTGACAAAACTAATTGATGGCCATGTAACTTGTGTTTCACAGAGGTCCCCATATAGGGTGACCGGACAGGAAGTGTGAAAATGGGGGTGGGGCTGGAGGATAATAGCCTGTATAAGAAAAAGACCCCAAATTGGAACTGTTCCTATAAAATTGGGATATCTGGTCACCCTATTTTCATATCATTTTCAGTACCATATTGAGCCCTGCTGAACATGTAGGTGTTGGACAAGGTCACTTTAATGACTTTACAGGTGTCAGGGTTCCCTCCTAACTCTGAACTCTGGGGTACAGATGTGGGGACCCACATGAAAGACTCCCTAAACGTATTTCTATCAGCTTAGGTTAAATACTTCCCCAAGGCACAAATCCCTCCTTATCTTCGGATGGTACTACTGCCACCACCAAGTGGACCAGTACCTTTATAGGCCTTCACCAAGGCCTGAAGCCTGGTGGTTTACCAGGCTGGAGCTCTCCAGCTCCCTTGCCCTATTCCCCAGCAGTGCTCTGCTTTGGGTACCTTGCTCCTAGGCAGCTAGCTCTTCCCACTGTAGGACTAGAGTGAGACTCCTCCCACTTCTGACCCATAGCCCTCTTATCAGGGCCAGGTGGGCCCTAACTGGCCACAGCTGTGGCTGCTACTCCAATCTGCCTAGCTTGGCTGCTTTTAACCCGTTATCCATCAGAGGAGCAGCCGCCCCCCTACAGGCGGCTGCTCCAACCAAAATACAGTAAACTGTTTGTATTCACTATCTTATCTCTATTCAAATATATATTTTTGTAAGAAAACAAATAGTTTTAAAATGATAGTGGACATGTTGGAAGCGACCACAATTCTGAACATAGGCGTCACTCTTCACTAATCCGAGGAGTAGACGTGTTAGTCTGGATCTGCAAAAGCGACAAAGAGTCCTGTGACACCTTATAGACTAACAGATGTATTAGAGCATAAGCTTTTGTGGGTGAATACCCACTTCGTCGGATGCATCCCACGATGTATTCAGCCATGAAAGCTTATGCTCTAATACAGCTGTTAGTCTATAAGGTGCCACAAGACTCTTTGTCACTCTTCACTAAATCCACTCTGCTGTGTCTAGCTATTTAAGGAGACTCAGAATAGCCATGATTATGTATCCCATACATGATATGTTATGGAGATTATGGGAATCATGATCCAGACAATTAAATGAGCATAACATCTGTGTACTGAAATATGAACTTTATTTTCAGAGATAAGAAATCTAAGATAGCAATGCAAATCTGCAAAATCTTTCCTTGGACATTACAGAAAAAAATTCACCCACAAACTGTACAATTTTCAGAGTAGCAGCCATGTTAGTCTGTATCCGCAGAAAGAACAGGAGTATTTGTGGCACCTTAGAGACTAAAATTTGTTAGTCTTTAAGGTGCCACAAATACTCCTGTTCTTTAAACCATACAGTGAAATCTTTTGCAATTTCCTATTGCAAGATTTCACAACGTGAATAAAATTAGACTGTGTTAACATATTTCATTAATAAAGATACAGTTATGATGCTTTTTGATCCTTGGATTTATACAGGTTTGTCATGGGAAACTTAAGATACTCGATGTGACTCTAGCTTGTCTACTTCTAACACGCCACCCCAATTAAGGTGTTCATGCCCCCAAATTAAACAGCAATTCCCAGTTACTGCAAACTGATTTCTACCCGGGTTGTGGTTAAACCTGCCAACTGAAATGTCAGAGAGGAACAGTTTCTTAACTCAAAATATTATATGTTTTTTTTTTTTTTTTTAAAAATTGTTTTAACATTTCTAAACATTTTGTAAGTAATCTTTATTGAATCCTTTCTTTGTGAAATATGGAGTACAATAAATATAAAGTATGATTAATCTAGCTTCTTTGTATATGTAGGTGTAGTTAATATGGGTCTGACAGCAGAGTAGAAGATAATTTAAATGTTAATATATTGCAGTCAAGTAATGACAGTGTATTATTTCTGCCTATGGAAAGATATCAATCCTCAGATATGGCAAAAAGGGAAAATCATATCCCCAACTTGCATTAAAAAGACATACTTATGCACTTACATGATTTGGTAAATGTCCCTGTGTCTGGGATATCTGGGAGCACTCGTTATTACAGATCAGCCATTTAAAAATAATTTGACTTTTCTTCTGAGTTTGGTATATTTATTGTACAAAGTAGCCTGGACTGATTTGTAAATCTTTAGTTGTTCAAAGGGGCAATAAAAGGGAGCAAGGATGGTCTTGTGGTTAACAAGGGTACAGAACATGTGGATTCTATTCCTGAATAATCTCCACATGTGTTAGATCCCAGTCTCTTGTTTTCTATGCTGTATACCTTCCTCCCATCCTTTGTCTATCTTGTATACTTGGATTGCAATTCCTTCAAAGGGGCCACTGTGTTTTACTCTGTACAGTGTGTCACGCAATGGGCTCTGATCTCTGATGGGGCCATTAAACACTACAAATAATAATATTAATAATAACTTAAGCAATAACATTGCATAGACAGCAGAAGTTTCGATTCCAGCTGGCTGCTGGCAGTTTCTAGTTACTTTAACCCAGACTGCATTTTATGAAGATACTCACAGCAGGGTTGGACACAATCTATTAAGCTATTTTACAAGAGTGGGTGGCATGTTCACACAAGCTATTAAAGTAAGATACAGCTATCAAAGAGCAGTAAGAGTTTTGTAGTGTACTTCATTAGTACTCTCACAGCATATTGAAAGAGCAAGGGGAACCTTCACATCAAATATATGGTAGTTAAGAGGTATTATGACAGAGACGTTGCTCAAAGTGAATCTTAAGGTTATAAAATAGACCAACTGGTAAATATATAAACATTTTAATGACAGACTATTAGGCTACCTTATTAAAGACATAAAAAGCAATATAAGCAGTGTAAAAATGTATAATTCTGTCTGGATCTTCTTTCTGTAGAGTTACCCACTAATTTTAGGGTTTCTAAATAAAAGCCAAATAAAAGGCATAAAAGAGGCATAGTGCACTGGAGAGCTAGAGCTAATAAGCATTACTAATAATTTCAGATCCAAGCTTGGCTCTGAGGTCACTACCATGTAATGAACCATATGCAAATATTCTGATATTCTCTAACATTCTGATTTCAAATTTCCCAGACTGGGATACTATGGATCCAGGGCTTCTGTCTGAGATAATGATTAATTGATTGTACTGAGTGTTTTGGAGCATTTCTTGTCCTCCATTCATGCATAGGTAGAATTTTAATTGATATCTGAAGTTCCATCTTCTGAACAAAGTATACAGGGTAATAGAACTTGTCATACCGGAACAGATCATTCGTTCATGAAGTTCATGTTAGTATATAGGCTTGATTGCCAGCCTGAGCTAGAATTTTGGGTTTGACTTTTTGATACTCTTATATCTTATACTAATATATGTGAACAAAGGACAAAGACGTTGTATATGTTGCTTCTGCCTGGCCAGATGGGTTTGTTGCAGATAAGAAAAAGTTAGTGTTACTGGGCATGGTGGGAGTATAATATAGGAATGCACATTTTAAGACTTTATCTCAAGGCAAAGTCAAGCAACCAGTCGGGAAGGGCAAGGGAAGATGGGGAGGGGGCAGGCATAAGAAACACTAAAAGCCTAGACTTGGCCAGAGCACAACTTCAATCCTTATTCCTCCCAGGAGATGCAAAAAAGGTGGGACGAAGACCCCAGACTGACGACCCTGCAAAACTGAACATGACCATAAGTTGTAAGGGGCGGGACTGAGGGCATGCACTGTGAGTATATTTGGGTCTGCTAAGAAGGTGGGAATATGAAATGGGGAGACAGGCCAGGCTTGGTGGCATCACAGCTGGAAAAGGGGACATGAGGTAAACAGTGTGTGGTGTGAGAGCCAGGAACGGAACCCTGGGAAACAGACTCTGCCGGCGTGTAGAGCTGTGGACATGCTTCCTTGGAACTAATCCCAGAAAACATCGCATTGCTCGCACTTTTGCTTTCAAAAACAAAAGCCACAGGTGGGGGTGAAGGGAAAGCCCTCTAACAGTTCCGTATCCATCAGCAGATGGATAACGGATGCTTCAGAAGAAGGCAATATCCTTCATAATATATCTAGCCAAATGGTACAGCAGTGCATAGTGCAATGGGGAAGATTCTTTCCATGGCCCTTAGTTTACAAGTGTAAGTAAACACAAATGGTCTGCCCCTGCCTAGATTAAAGACTAGAAGAGTGTGGATTTAAGGTACAAGAAACAGTGGGACTGAAGCCTTCCAGACTAAAAATATGCAACCCTAGGTTAGAGAATATTTACTTGCTAGGTGACCCAAAAAGTAGTAACCATATTTCTGACTGATTATGTGTAAAAATCAGACACAAAAATCTGGGTGGAGCTGAAAAATATGAGAAAGGAATATGATGGTACTCGGGAAAGGCAGGAGGAAATTAATCTATTATAAAGAAAAAAATCTATGCAAAAACATTTCTGCATATTAACAAGATGCTAGGTTCTTAATTGGGTGGATTCAACCAGAAGTAAACACTGAAGACTTATAATGGAATTCCAAACTTACTGATTTTCTTTTACTCACATTTTAAATTGAGGGAAATGAATCTGTACTTCACTGAAACCAAAATTATTAGGCAGCTATAGTAACTTCCATCAGCCATTCTCTCAATGACCTGCCTGTCAATTATTCTGAAATGTTAAATTCATGGAAAGCCTATACTGCATAAATCATACTACCTAGAACATGTAGGCCCAGGCCCTGGAGTGCACTGTGGCTGCTTTGTACCATACCATCTATGCCTCTGACCTGAAAATCAGTCATTCTTCTGAGGACCTCCTAAGTGTAGCGGGTTACTCTGACAGAGTGGTGGATCCCTAGTTCCCTGGAAGACTTCATCAGTATTCAATCAGTCCAGGATCAGAGTGTGTGCAGACGTATCTTTTACAATCTTTTGAAGTGCATTGTGTGCTCTTCAGTCATAACCAAGAATATAGGCCCAGTTCTGCTCTTGATTACACTGGCATAACTCTCATTTCAGTCAAAATGTGGAGTAGAAGTCGGCTCCTAATTTAATACCAGTCACCAACTGTACAGACAACATTTTAAATGACTGAACAGACTTTGACAGTGCACTCACATCCTGTAAAAACTGAATATTAAAAATAGCATATATGGGCCATATTTAAAAATTAAAATTAAAAATTCCTACTTAAGTGAGATTCCCTAGTCTTAGAATGGGTAATACCTCTCAAGATGGTAGAAACTTTTTAGTGATTCCACTATACTATGATTTGATTCTAAAGTACTTTACAATGACAAGTAAGCATTATAATCTCTGCAGGTAATCTCATAGGCTCCATTAACCTTTTTGGCTAAGTAAGTCAGTGGTGGAGTTGTGAACTAACTCAGGTTTTCTGACTCCCAGCCCTGTGCTTGATCCATTTGGCCACAGCTGTTCCACCGTGTTTTGAAGATGGCATGATCTTGTGATTAGAAAAAAGATTAAAACCAGGACACCTATGCTGCTGGAACATAAGCCTTTTCCAGAACAGATGTAAGAAATCAGCCAGTCTTCTTCCCCCCACATGCTAGGGAATGAATTTCCACAATGTATGATTTTACAGGGTACTGGCCAACACTCTCCCCTTGAGACACACTACAAGATGAGTTGTATCATGATGCAACAACACAGTAATGATACCTGTATCTAAACCACGCTAAGCTTTGCCCGTCAAAACAAATGATCCCATTGCAGGTTCAGTTAAGTAGATATAAATGAAGATGGTTCAGGGTGGTTTGAATTTCCACTCTAAACTCACGCACCCAGCCATAGTACTGAAAGATTAAATTTTGGTAGTCAGCCAAATTCAGCATGGGTGAAATTCACAGGCAGAGGATGTACGCAAAATACACCACTTAAGACTCATATTAAAAACTTAAGTGCTCTTTAAATAGAAGATAGGGTCTGGGACAGGCACTCTGTATTGGGATGAATATAGCCATTGTGAATTGTTGGGTTTATGGTCGTGGTTGCTTTCGGTCAAAATGCGCTCTCTTGGGAAGACCTGTTAATTCTGTTTCGGCAAGATGTGAAGCCCTGATGTTGCCTCTCTTTTATTGCTCTGCTAGTTTCTGTGCATCCAGTTTGACTGCTTTTAGTGGCTTGTTCTCCCATGCCTGTTACCTTCCTCAGCATCTAAGTTAGGTTGAAGTCATATGGAGGAACTTTGTTGTAGGGCTAACCTGAAAAGCAATTAGTTCTTTTAAACTGTTTCCTTCAAGATGTCTGCATATTCTTTATCATATCTTACTGTCTTCAAATCTAGTTACCTCCCTTGAAAGCAACTGAGCCAAGCAGATGTTTTCTTATCAAGAATTCATACCAGGCCTATTTATTCTATATTAGCATATCTCATTAACTGTCTCAAGGACACTGGCTAAATTCATCTTTTAATAAGCATCTCAAAAATCTAGTATTTCAAAATTGAAATGTAGCCACAAATAAGCTGTTTCTTTTTAACCCTGTAATTTCTGTAGCAGAAACAGAGTGGACCAGTGGACAGTTCAATAGATGAGGAATGGGCTACACAGCTTTTCTAGTTAGCCTGGGTCTGAAGAGACCCAAAGGCACTACAGCTAACATTTGGTGTCTTATATCAACTGGTGGATCTCAGTCCATATCTTAGGTGGGTGACCAGATGTCCCGATTTTATAGGACAATCCTGATACTCAGGGCTTTGTCTTATATAGGCAACTACTCCCCCCCACACCTCCTTTCCTGATTTTTCACACTTGCTATCTCCTCCTCATATCCTGACCTAGCGGGATACATGAACAGAGCACAAAAGGTACCATCACAATTAGCATCGAGCTGCACCTTTTTCAGCAATGTGGCCAAGAACTGAATGGAAAAGGGCAAATAATTTGTCAACAATATTATTGCTTAATATATCAGATTTAGAGAAGGGCAGGGGGCATTGGCCAGTCTAGGAGGCCAGCACACGCTTCTACTTTCTAAGAGGCGGCTCAGCAATTACGTCCCCAGGAGCTCAGCGAGGGAGCCTGCCCAGAGCTTCCTCTTGGGTGCTGTATTCTTAAAACAGGAGTGTATCTAATAGTTGTATTCTGACCCGTTCACTATATTATCTTGTTTGCCCTTCAGATAGCTAATGAAATTAATATTGGTCATTCAAGCACTTTGAAACCCTGTTTAATCATTTAATAGGAAACCAGTAATTTATTTGATTTATTTCAATCACATATAATCTAGCAACCTGCACTTATGTACTCTACTTAATGTGCGTAGGTGAAAGTAAAAGGCCTCTTATGGTGGTTGTCAAATCCAGGAAAGTTACAGAAAATGTGGAAGCTATAAAATGTTGGTTTTATACCCTAATGAGAACTGCAACTTATGTTACTCTAGTCCTTGAATGTAAACAGAACATCATTATGGCAGTGAAAACCAGAATATTACAGTGACTACAAGGCTTTCAAGAACTGGATCTTCTTAATGCAGTAATGTATACCTGAAAGAGCCCTATTAAAATACTGGTGGGTTTTTAAAAAGGATATTGAGGGAGCCATCACTGGAAAAAAGCAGAATGGAATAAAGGATTATGGGAATTAGTGAATATTGTTTAAAAATGAAAGAATTAGAGCAATGATATCACAAATAAAGAAACATTTCAAGGTCAAACAAACCAGCAAAATGAAAAATGTACAAAACCAACCTGGAAATTCTGTTCACACCTAGAATGATTGATTTATGAGATGTTTCCAGCATCTCAGCTGCAGTTATCTATTCCAACGTCTCATCTGAATTTCATAGAATTTATTTTATAATCCAAACAGTGTATTACTACATAACAATGTGAATAGAATTATTTTCAAGCGATTTGGACCATCAATGCTGCCTGGATCAATGGGGCTCAATCCACATAGCATAGCATCACTGTTCATGATGATGTAGTTAAGGTTGTTCCAACACTTACATTATAAATGTGTAGAATGGCATTCAGCAGTCGACTACACCAAACAATGGCACCTGTAAAAAAATCCATAATGTTAGTCTAAAATTGAGCAAAGAGCCCCCTCTGTTCAATGAAGGCAAGTTCAGATATCCTTCCTGGTGGTGCAATGTGAGGAAAAACGGATACTGCCTAAGTAACAGGCAAAACATATATTAAGTCAGATATGTTCATGTAAATAGTACACCTTAATTTACCTGGCTTTGAAGGAGATGTAGATGATCTATAACAGGATTAGGGTATCTGTAGCCAGCATAGTCTTCACATCAGGCTGAGAGATCTTTCCTCCTCAGTTCATTCATATAATTCCTCTTAACACTTATGGAAATTACTTGTACCCATTAGGGGGAAAATATACCATACAGAACTCTGACGCACCTGAGGAATCTTATGATGTGCATAAATACTTTTTACTTAAGAGGTAAATACTATATTAATTTTTAGGTGAATAATAAATGTTCTAAAATAAGTATTACTTCATAATATGCTCTATTATGTTTAGAATTTAGTGCTCAGAAGAGTTCCTGACTAGATGGTCTCATAGATCCATGTCTTCTATTACAGAAGGAGATACAGCATGGGCAATAGCAGTGCGAGCTTTCCTGGGAGGACAACTGCTAAGAATGAGAAGGTAATGCAGTTCACATCTCCATTTAATCTTTGGCTTCTCCGCTGAGCCTATGGAAAAGGATGTCAGTAAATACCAGTTTTGTTAGTGCTTGTAATGCTATGTTCACTTGTCCACTCATAATAGGATTGAGAGTATCGATTCATTCCACATTAGCCACCACAAACCCTTCATAAAGTAATGACTTTTGATCACTACCAGCATAGGCACTATATGAATCAGTTATCTAGAAATGAAAGGCTCCCTAGATTAATCTCCTGAGCCATGTAGCCACTCAATAATGAGCATATTAAAATGTTGTAAAAATGCATAGGCCCGATCCTGCTGTAAGTATATCTAGAGGGTAGTAGATATCAGTTGTGCTGCAGATGGACCTATCCAGAGGAAGGACAGAACTTTGTAATGGATACATTCTACAAACCTGAAGAGAATTTTCCATAGATGAGAAATGTGAAACATCCTTGGAGAAGGAGACAGATAAAAGAAAAAGGCTCCCTGTTTCCCATGCTGCACTATTCTTAATTCTCCAGCACTTCAGCCTTACCAAATTCACAGAACAAGTAGTTTCTCCCTTGTGCTGCTAAAGGTGAAAGGTGATTTGAATAGACCAGACTCTTGTTTTCAAAAGTTTCTAGAGGGCAGGGATGGCTTCTCTCTGATATTGGGAGTGCTGGAGGGGACAGTCTCTCTAAGATGTCATTGTCACAGTGGGCGGGGGGAGGAGAAAGCAGTTTGAGGAGGTTAGGAAGCCTATAGGCTGCTCTAATTTACATGGCAACTGAAGTAAGCCTATACTCGTGGAGGATCAGTGTAGCAGAGCTCTGCTAGGCTGCTTCTTTGCCATTCCCTATACCTGATGTAGACCCTACACTAAGGTGATGGGAAGCAGAAAAGCGGTTAGTAAAGGAGTTAGGTCTGCTAGTTTGATATCAGTTAGAATTCCATTCTGTGACCAATTGCAACTCTGTATTTATACACTATTGTAATAATCTTTGTACAAAATGTGTCTTGTGAGGTATCATTTGAAAACTAAGAGCTCACCAATCAATAATATCATGGTGAAATATATGTAGAAACATTATATGCAAAGTTATAAATTCCATGGGATGATGATGATAGCACATATTCAAACCCACATAGCTCTGACCAGGCAGATGTTGTAAGCAGGTCTAGCCTAAACAAAGAAATGTGTATTTATCTCAATTTTCATATATGTATTAAACAAAGCTCTTGGGACTTTCTTTCTTTCTCTTTCACCTAAGAGGATAAAGAAAACCAACCTTTTGACTTTGGGAGGGTTCCTAACATGAAAATTTGGTTAACAATGTTACTGGGATTTTACTTTGAACCAAGGCTAGTTTAAGTTTTAGCTACTGGAAAGCGTTTTATCTTTATTTCTCTTGTAACCATTTCTGACTTTAATACCTTGTACTTACGCTCACTTCAAATCTACCTCGTAATTAAATACTTTTATTTTATTTTTATATCAGAATTAATCCAGAGCTGTGTTTAAATTGAGCTGCTTGATAACTCAATTTAAAGTAGCAGACTGCTGGATGCTGACCCTTCGCAGGGGCACAGACCTATAATATCTGAACTCTCCAGGGGAGGGTTGGACAGCACCGAACACACGTTTTGGGGAAAATTCAGGACTAGGGATGTGTTGGTGACCACTTGTAGGGTGACCCAAAGCTGCTGGAGTTTGGTCGGTGGATTGCTGAGAAGATGCTGGGATCAGAGCTGCTGGACCAGGATGCAGCTATGCACAGACGCTCAGGTTGTGGCCTGCATGCTGTCTGTGAGCAGCCCAGGGTGGGAGCTACATGAGCAAATCAATTGTGAGGCACCCAAGGTTGCAGGACAGGTGATGACATGACCCTTCCCTGATCTGCATTGCACCCCACTAGAGGAATTCTGTACTGGTCACTCACAGCCAGAATCTGGCCTCTTTGTGCTGCCTGAGAGGAATTGTAGAGGAATATCTGGCCCAGATTCAATAGGAAAGAAATTACTGTCAGCCAGAGTCCGATCTTAGACACGTGCAAAACTCTCATTCTCAGTGGACACTGCACACATGTATAGGAGGGCAGAATTAAACTTATTTTTTAGTTACTACTCTATTTGTCATGTAGGTTTAAACCCAGATGTCTGATCTCTTTAAAGTCTGTAAATTTCCTTTAGACTTTAAGTCACTCATTCTAACATATGCAATCAGCTTGTTGGTAAATTTCTGTTTAGTCTGAATAGTTTATTCATCAACTAACTGCTTCATAACAATTTCTTACATAATAAATGAGTGACATGGGAGTGTTGGCAAGAAATTCAGCTTTATTTCCTTCAAGTCCTATAACATGATGTAATGGGGTGTCTACCCCACACCAGGCTGAAGTGGTTAAGGTAGCTACATGGGCCAATTAATCCCCTTGGCTGCACCTGGAGGAGGAGTCAGGGAACAAGAACTATTTAGAGCTGAAGCTCAGTTAGCCAGCAACAGAAGGAGCCTATATAAAAGTCAGTAGCTCAGAGTAGAAGGAATCTGCAGTCACTAGCAGGGTGACCGATGCACTGATACAGTAGTAAGGTTTTGGACCCTGCAAACCTTGGCTGTTTGTTCTAAGAAACCCAGTTTTGTGGGTGGGCCTAGGTTCCCCTACCAGCCACTGGAGAAGTGTCACTGTTAAGGCGATAGTGAAAGAGAAGTGATTCAAACAGTGAGTCCAGAGAGATTTCAACCATGCCTTTTCCCTGGAAAGGGAAAACCACAGTGATCTGGCCAGGGGGCCATGCCACGAGGGGCAGCAGCTGAGTCCCAAGAGAGTGAAACCCATAAGAAAGAGCATTGACCTCGCACATATGATCCCCAGACTCAGGCAGAAGGAGGTGCCACAGCAGTGAGTGAAGCACCCTGTGATATATGGTTAGAAACATTTAGGATCTATCATATGGCAGGATTCAGTATCCACTGACTTCCATGACTATCATTTCAAAGTGGATTTCATAGGGCCATTGAATAGACTGCAGGGGGCACCATTGTAAATATAACATTTCCAATGTAGTCAATCTTATATTACAGACACAAAACAAACTGCATTCCCTATAAATTCAACATCCCACTTTCACCTGTTCACAATCTGTTCCTCACTGATCAGATGCTATTCACATAATTATTACTCCTGTTTTGACAAATTATTTGGAAATGAAAGGAAATTTTATAAATTGTTTCTTTACAGAGAACCTAACATTTCTCTGTTTACCAGGAGCTAATTAGCCAAAGTTCACATTTAAACAGAATTTTACTTAATCCTGAGAAAGCTAAGAATATGCAAATAAATCCCTAACAAAGTACATTTTAAAGTGGAAGAAATATTCACCTGCCACTAATTAATTCTGTATTTTTTATAAGAAAGCAACGGATGATTATACTAATTTTACCCTAGTGGTAATTGCCACTAATTTTCAGCATATTGTATGTGTCTAAGTCTTATGAATCCCACATCCCCTTCTGCCATAAATATTTCATAAAATATTCAAAGCCAGTCCACAGCCGAGTAATAACAAATATCAAATGACACATTAGGAAGATGCATGGATATTTTAAGTACAAATTTTATATAAAAGCCTAATGCATTTATTATGGTCAGTGTTAAGAATTGATTTCAGCACAGAAGTGTTAGGCAATTAGTATCAGCACCTTTATTTCCAGCTCATTATTAAAGTTGAATTAATAGAGATACCACAGAGTACATGGTGAAAGATCATTCACGTGAGGGTTCATTTAGGAGCATGTAGATAATTAATTTCCAAAGGCCTCACCCAAAGTCCTTTTTGGATTGAATGGAAAGACCACCATTAAGTTCAAGGGAATCTGGATCCACTCCCATTTCTAACTTGTTTTTCCTCCATAAACTAGGTTTATGTAACAAACATATCTAGAGAAGAGCTAATAGCAAATTTTAAATGTGCATGTTGTCTTTCAGGTTTCAATGGAAATCCCCCTTTATGCTAAGCATTTTCATAGACCTCTCGGCCCTTCAGGTTAGAACAATTTTTGCTGAAGTTCACTCATTAGTTTTAAATCATTTCTGTCCAACTCTCTGCCCATGTTCATTTCAGATACTTTCTCGGGTTTCATAGATTCCAAGGCCCAAAGAAATCACTGTGATTCTCTAGTCTGATCTTCTGTATATTACAGGCCATAGAACTCCCTAAAATAATTCCTAGAGCAGATCTTTTAGAAACAACATCCAGTCATGATTTTAAAATTGCTGGTGATGGAGAAAATCCACCATAAATTGTTCCAGTTGTTCCAATGGTTAATTTCACTCACTGTCAAACATTTACAACTTATTTCCAGTCTGAATTTGTCTAACTCCAGCTTCTAACTATTGGATCACATTAAACCTTTCTCTTATAGACTAAAGACCCAATTCAATATTTACTCCCCATGTAAGTACTTATAGACCGTAATCAAGTCACTCCTTAGCTTTCTTCTTGTTGAGCTAAATAGATATGGCTTTTTGAGACTAACACTCTGAGACCTAGTCTATACTGGGCAGTGGGGAGATCGATCTAAGTTATGCAACTTCTTCTACACTATTCATGTAGCTGAAGTCAACATACTTAGATCCATTTATCGTGGCGTCTTCACTGTGCTAAGTTGACTGCTGCCACTCCCCCATCGACTCCACCTGCGTCTCTCGCGGCTGTGGAGTACAGGAGTCGATGGGAGAGTGCTTGGGAGTCAATTATTGTCCACCGATCGAGAGGGTAGTGTAGACATACCCAAAGATACATTTTCTAATCCTTTAGTCATTCTTCTGGCTCTTCTCTGAATGCTCTCTAATTTATCAACATTCTTCTTTAATTGTGGGAACCAGAACTGGACACAGTATCTCGGCAGTGGTGGCACTGGTGCCAAATAAAGAGAGAAAATAAACACTCTACTCCACTTGTGATTCTCCTGTTTATATATCCCAAGATCACATTAGCTCTGTTGGTCATAGCATCACATTGGAATTTTATGTTCAGTTGATTATCCAACATGACCTGCAAAGTCAGAGTGTCTGATTCCTGGTATAGAGTTCCCCATCCTGTAAATATGACCTACATCTGTTGTTCCTACATGTATAGGTTTACATTTAGTCATATTAAATCACAAATTGTTTGCACCCAGCATACTAAGCAATCCAAATCACTCTGAATCAATGGCCTGTCATCTTCATTATTTACCACTTTCCCCACATTCTTTTTGTCATCTGCAAGATTTATCAGTGATGGTTTTGTGTTTTCTTGCAAAGTCACTTATAAAAATGTTAAACAGTGTAGGGCCAAGAACTGATCCCTGTGGAAGGCTACTGTAAACACATCTGCTTGATGATGATTCCCCATTTATAATTACATTTTGAGACCTATCAGTTAGCCAGTTTTTAATCCATTAAATGTGAGCCATGTTAATTTTATATTATTCTAATTTTTTAATCAAAATGTCATGTAGTATCAACTTAAATGCCCTTCAGAAGTCTATTATATCAACACTATTACCTTTATCAACCAAATTGTAATCTCATAAAAAAAAATCAAGTTAGTCTGATGGGATCTACTTTCCATAAACACACGTTATTTCCATTAATTACATTACCCTCATTACACTGTCTTACTTAGGCTCGACATCAGATTGACAGGCCTATAACAGCCTGGGCCATCCCATTAAACCTTTTTTAAAAAATCGGTACATCAGCTTTTCTCCTGTCTTCTGGAACTTATTGAAAATCAACATTAATGGTCCAGTGAGCTCCTCAGCCATTTGTTTTAAAACTCTTGGATGCAAGTTTATTTGGCTGGCTGATTTAAAAATGTTTAATAACTTTGATTTAACATCCTCCAGAGATACTAATGGAAAGGAAGAGTGTTATCATCACCATATGATGAATATATCTGTTTTCCCCCAAATATATTACACAAATATTTATATTTTGGGCTTTTTTGCATTATTACTCTCAATTCTACCATTTCCATCTAGTAATGGACCAATGACATTGTCAGGATTTTTATTGTTCCTAGCATATTTAAGTAATTTCTTATTTTCCTTAACTCTTCTGCGAATAAATTTATCCTTGTGTCCCTTTGTTACTCTTATCAATTTTCTACTATTTGTAACTTCTGATTTATGTTCATTACTATCATTTCCCTTTCTTCCAATGGTTGTATATTCTTTTATAAATTTATTTTCTATAGCTGCCTTAACTTCCTCTCAAAACAGGTAATTTTTTTAACCAGCCTTGAAAAAAGAATCCCAGATTGTGACTTTTTGTGCATCTAGTAGGACTCTGTTGGGTAAGACACACTTTTCACTCTTGGTTTCCATTATCAATAACTAAGAAGAGTGATTTCTGATAGGAAATAGCCATGGAGTAGGCATAGATTTTTATATTGTCAGTTCCATAGGACATCAAAACACATTAATTAATTTTCTTGTACAGTGTTTCTTTAAAACAACATTGTTCGTTGGGTACATACGTCCCTGTAGTCTATCATTTTAATTCCCTACCAAAAAATGTTTATACAATTGACCTACTATGAAACAATCCATTCTGACTTTAGATGAGATGGTAGACGTTTGTATGTTATATTGTGATAGCTAGTGATTCCTGGACACCACAGAAGCATTCTGTATTACAGTTACTGGATGGATTAGTTTCATATTGAATGGTGATGGGCACAAGGCAGGATCTGGTCCTATTTTTTTAATAATTGACTTGTTTTACTTATCAATCATATGTCTCTGTTTCATGATCAATGAAATGCATATTCTTAAAGCAATCTTTGATTTGATATTTTAAATGTTGGTATGGCTAAGCTATGACATAGTTATAATGACAGCATCTAGGAAAAGACTCTTACTGTGTTTTGCTTTGCAGCTGTTTATTTCTGAATAAGTAAAAATGATTATCTTACACAAAAGTGTCTGAAGTTTCCACTTTATTTCCCCATAGATGAATTAATACACAGTTTATTTTTGTTGAACTTTTTTCTACCCTCCTTTTGTGAAAAGTATCAGTCCTTAACAGTTCTGACAACTATAGACATGTTTTCTGTTGTTTTACTCTGAAGCTGTCCTAGATATACAGACTAGAGTTCTTCATATCGTATATCTTAAAATCTACAAAGGTTTGTGCCTAATTGACATTGGTTCATTATTCAATATGTCTCAGATTGCTCAGATAGTAAATAATGCATCAAAAAACTTCTTAGGATAATAGAAAAAAAAGTTGTATTCCAAGTTACCAAATTATCATTACAAAAGTAGGGTTGTTTTTATCATTTTTTTATCAAATGTTATCCTTGTTCATATTGTGACAGAACTTCATTAAGGTTTTTGTGTTAAAGTTTTCCTGTAAATCTCTTTATAATTCAGAAAAAAATATTTTTCATTCCAAAGAAAAGACATGATGTTTATGAGAAAGAGGAGTTCATTTTGAGAACCAAAACCTTGGATTGTTTCCATTTTGATTCTGTTGATCTTTCTAACCCATTTTGCCTTAAATCTCATTGGTGAAATCTGGCCCCTTTGAAGTCATGGCAAAACACTCCCTTACTTCTGTGAGGCTAGGGTTTCACTCCCATTGCTTAAGAAGAGGTATGATCTGAGTTAAGAACTAGGAGCAGAATAATTTTTGATCCCACTGACTTCCTGTGACCTTGGACAAATGCCATAGATTATACGGGCTAGTCAGCTGATATAATTTGGCAGAGCTGATGGAATCATATGTTTCCCCCAATGTTTCCTCCAATCTGTGAACCAGGCAAAATGCTTCATGTAGGTGTTGCAACAATTAATTCATTAATATTGTAAAGCACTTTGTAGAGAAGTGTTTAATAATTATTCTTATTTTATTACAATCAAAAGATCCAGTTCTGTTCCTAGCAAGGTCAATAACAATGCTCCCAGTCCAAAATCTGAAGTCATACCAAGAAAAAATTACTATAAAGCATCTCATTCTTCTTCTCAATGATCAGATACTGGTGTAAAATTAAACTGGAGTAGCAAGGGGCTTCGCAAAATAATTTTAAAACCATGTATGAGAATAGTTAATTTGTTGATTCAGTCACCTAGGTTAATAATTCACAATCAACAATTTTAGGGATTTTTTCATATTTGCAAAGTGACCATGATCACACACTGCCTTTTACAAATTTTGTTTCTATTTCAAATTTTAAAAACTATATTTTTTTGGCCTTTGAATTGCTTGCAAGATTTTGGAATCACTATTCCTGCAAGTATTTGATATAAAAATACTGTAATAGATCACCTTAGTACATTTATGTTGCCTTATTAAATGAATCTTCACAAGAAATTCATAATTTCACACAGATAAAATGAATTTTGTTTTGCTGTGAAATAATGCTATGTTATTGTTTGACTGTTTGTACATAAATATCAGGCTAGTGTGGCAGCATTATCAACTCTATTTGACATTCATATATTTAGATATTTTAACTTTTACTTCTGTTAGGTTTATTGTTATGTTGTAGTTTGAGTATTTGTTAGCTATGTTTAATCCAGTAAAAATTGTTATTGCTGCTATATATTTCCACAGTACATATAGTTAATAAGGCTCTTTGGTGCATGTATTACTTTTGTTCAGTGACATCGTGCATACTAAACAGCATTACTGCTGATGTGAAGGTGTTAAGTGCTTATAGTCCTTGGCCTCCGAATGCTGATCTTAGCCCTTCATCAAGATCAGAGGGTTTCCTGATCATCTGAGATGCCAGGGGAGAATTTCATCTAAAATGGTTCAGCCATTGCTGAGAATTAAGTTAGGCAAAACCAACAAATTTATCTCTATTAAACAAAACAAAACATACAACCATTTTTTTTTTATTTTTTTTTTTTGCTGAGAAACTTTAATCTTCTTCATGCTTTGGATTGAGGACCAAATTTGGCAGGAAGGGGTCACTCTGGTGTTAACGATGAGCTTTTGCTGTCCACATACAAATCTGCCTAAATTTGATCAAGTTATAAGCCTCTAAAAAAATCTCTTCGCAGCAACTTTGTTACTACTCCATTGATTGATTGATTGTGCTCTGTGGGCATGTACTGTTGCTCTCAATGCAGTCATAGGTATTGCATCACCAATGGTCACTATTGACATCGCAGTTGATAATCTCAGTAAAGAGCCTAAGAACAGGATTGTTCTGGAGACCAAGCTATCTTCTCAGTTTCAAAAATTGGCCTCCTACTTCAAGGCTAAGGTGCTGTGTCACTGTCTCTGAACATACTCCATTTTCTGTTTTCAGGTTATTAATTAGCCAAATTGCATCTTGAACACTCAGTCTTGCAGTTTTAGGATGCACTGAAAATTCACTTTATAACTAAAAAAAAAAAAAGGAAAAGTTGAGTTGTCAAATCATTTTAGAAGAACAGACAAAATAAATCAGGATTCATAGCTGACATAATTTCTCATAGAAAAACAAAAAAAATCAGTAAATCTTTCTTTCATTAAAATAAATAAAACCTTTGTCAGGTTATAACTGAGCTGATGCTCTGTCTGTCTAACCTTCTATTTCATTACCTCTTACTCTAGAAACCCAGTGGTGTTAAGGTTCCATGAAAATGGTTTTCAGAGAAATCCTCTTCACTATGTTTTAGCCTCTCATCATGACTTGACCTTACGGATCACTCAGCAGGAGCTGTATCAATACATGTAGGCGCTGTTCTCTGAAAGGAAAGTGCCTGTCCTGTGCTTGGGGAATATTAATCATTCATCTCTCATATTCAAACTTCCTCATTACTTAGTTTAGAAACATCACAGTTACGCTGAAATGTAAATGCTTTCTGAACAAATGTTGAAATGAGGACAGCTTTGATATTTGAAAACAGTAATAGACCAAGGCAGGCCATGCTACTAATTTCAGAATCTATGTAAGAGGTCCTTCCCGGGGGTGAGTATTGTAGTATTAAACAATTTCCCATGAGGTTAGTGTTGTATTATAGCAGAAGAAGCTGGCAATGTTATATAACAGTCTTTTCCGCTAGGAATGTGAGGGCAGCAATAGCTTAATTATCCCCTGGGGTCACAATTTAAAGGAGGACAAGCTGCTGGTCTTAATGCAGACAGCAGTAGCTAGAGGAGGAAAATTGCCATTGCAGGCTGGTTCCGTCTGCATCTCTGCTTCCATAGTCAGACTGTTTACTGAAGCATTTGGCTAACAAAGTCTTCTATCAGCATAACTTTATTTTCCCCCCACATTGGCCCCATTAGGAGGTGATATCTCAGTGTTGTTTTATTTTACACCGAAGGAGGACTGAGTAAGGTGGCGAAGATATAATTGATAGGACATGTTCCTAGTGGAAAGACTGAATGTATGTCTGTCAAAATCAAAATCATAAATCATTTCTCTTGTTCCAAGAGCATATTACTATTCACCCAAACACCAAACAGTATCAGGTAGGCAGAGTGTTCTGCTGTAGACTGGTGACTGAGGGGAATGTCAGCTAGTGGTTCTTCCACTGATAATATGCCCTAGACTGCTCCAACATTGATGCAAATAACTTGATTCCCTAAATGCCTCCTGGGCAGAAGTGAACTCGATACTAGTATTGCTCTGTGTTTCTGCTAACTACAGATCAGCCTGGCCCATTATGTTGGAATAATATTTTTCCAAGGTTTTTTTTCTTAAGCTATTTCTATCTGCTTCTTCTTTTATACCTCTCAGTATTGCTGCTGTTCAAATTGACATTTGAGTTCCCTCTTGCTTCATCCTCTCTGTCGGGAGAAAGTAAAATACAATCAACAGAGCAGATAGGTGAGATCATGGATGAAACCCTGGTCCCACTTGAGTCCGTGAGAGCTTTGTCGTTGACTTCAGTGGGTCGTGATTTCACTCCCATCTCTTTAAAATCCCACCACTAGTGAGAAAACAGCTAACCCATAGTTTGTTACCAAATTGTCTCCTCCACAGTCCTTACGCCATGCTTATATTCTCAATCTGTTGGGTTATGGTTCCTATGGGACGTTTTTGCTGCTAGTTTACATGCTACAGTTCATAAAATACATTTGTCTTACTGTTTCTTCCTTTGTCTCAATAATAATTTTCTTTATAAAATGCCACCCATGGCTGCTGCATAACTTCTATAAAACTAACATGCAATACAATAGAAGGAGGAGGTTCAAATGCAAGACTGAATTAGGAAAATGGGGATGGGGAATGTGATAAATATAGGGTCAAGAGTAGCCATATTAAAAAGCATTTCAGAAAAAGAAAGATTGTAGGCACCTTATGAATGCAAAAAGAGATGGACTGAGACCACAATTATAAAATTAACGTATAGTAACTCACCGCCTTTGAAATCCATTCTCCTTGAGAATCTGATAGGGCCTTGGTTTGCTGGTTTCCAAGCCATAATTCAGTCCATCCTAATTGGTTTCACTTTTTGTTTTATTTTTTTTATATACTTTGGCTTACTTTGTTCCGGCAGCTGGACAATTAACATCTCCTTCAGGGCAACCATGGTCATTTTATGTAACCCATTGTGGGTTGCCTTTGTACTTCATGTTTTAACTTTTGTAAAACAATACCTAGTCTCAATGACTATAGGCAATATATAAATCCATTGAATGGAGCAATAAGAAGCTCTAATAAAATCAGAACAACCATTTTCAGAGCATTTTCAGAGCATTTTTGTTTTTGCTTTCCGCATCAGCAGAAAACAGGTGACACAACTTTTTAAAAAGCAAAGAGAACCTGAACCTCACAAAACATTCAGATTTAACTTGGCATAAGCAGTTGAGTTGCTTTGTATTTTGCTTAAAATGGTTTCAGCATTACTAGTTTCAGAGACGAGTTTTGAGCCAGAAAGTAAACCACTTGCTCACCACTTAAGTCAAAGTGAATACTTACATGAGTAAGTTCTCATCTGAGGAAGGGTTCCACATCTGGCCCTATAACTTGAGGCTATTCAAAAGGTCTAAGGCTCAAGTCTATATATTTAGCATCTGACTGTCTCTTTTCACAGCAGAGACAATTAGGAGTAAAGCCACTGAATGCTGGTATAAATAAGAGGAGCATCATACTCTTCCCCTTTAAGTGATGATCCCCTGTCCCTTTTCTTAAACTGCAATGCTCTACATTTTTATTAATGTATTCACAGTCATCTCGTGTTTCTGTACAGCCTGAACCTGGATATTAGCCAAGCTCAAACTGAACCTCTCTAGGCTTTGGGAAAACATAAAGCTAGCTTATGCATTCATTAAGACTGAACAGCCTTTCCTGAGGGAGAGATGGGATTGGGCCATGTAGAGTTAAAATTGTCTGACCTGAATAGATATGAATGTCAATTCTACTTCATATTCACCTCAAGTCAAAAGTGTAATGCAAGGTGATGCCATTTATAGATTTTTTTTAATTGAATCACTACTGTATATAGTTATCATGATGCACATGGATAGTGTATCCTTGACTTGACACCTGGTACAGAATATCCATTTCATTGTTTGAGAGGAATATTTTATACTTTTAAGAAAAGTCTGAGGGGGAAAATTAACAGATGAGATTTGCCAAGTGCATTGGCAGAAATTCTTGGTTCTCTGATAGAAATTTGCCTAGAAATGGTAGAACTTTCTGTAAATCTAATGAGCTGGCAATGGCACTAGGGGGAGGGAGGCATCAAGCACCTGTGCAATCACATTTTCTTTTAATGAAGGTAAAATAAATATTTCTTTAAAAATAACAATCTATTCAGAGTAGAATTCCACTAATTCATACTGACAGGAAAGCTGTTGTCAGTGACTGAATTTTAGGGCTCTCTCACCATCAGAAGTTGGTCCAATAAAAGATATTACCTCACCCGCCAGGGCTTTGTTCTTCAGGCACACACAGGCTTAATATTAGGTATGGAAATAGTCCCTTTGAATTCATTGGGACTTCCTGCTCTTAAAGTTAAGCATAATGGATTGCAAAATAAAGGTCGTAAGTCCTGATTCAGTCTTTCATCATTAGTGCAAAGCACTTAAGAGTCAACTTCAATAAAGCATTACTATTAAGCATGTACTTAAGTGCTTTGCTGAATAGAGATGGAATTAAGCTTAAATGCTTTGCTGAAATGGGTTTATTAGTGAGAAAGGGTGGAAAAGTCTGCCATTTTAAGACCTGTTTTATAGGGTTAAATCTTACTAAACACCGCGTGCTTCCTGAGAAGTACCCAGTGCCCTAAATTTCCATTTAAGTTAGTGGATTCTTATTAAATCAGTTGAAGTCAATTTGAGCTGCTTCACCTCTCACAGGATTGGTCACACTGCTGGTTTTTAGTGGGATTTAGGAGTGCAAGGGAATTACATGGACCCCATGCACAGTGGAATGAAATTCTCCTCTGTACAAAGGGCCTAGGCATCACTTAAGTCCCACTGAAACCCAATTTTGTGTGCTGAAATGGGACCTAAGTGATGTGTAGACGTTAAGCTGCCTTCTACAGAGAGGTGAAATTTGTCCTATATGAAAATATAATAAGAAAACCAGTAGAAGCTAACACCAATTTATTTTTCTTTTATGTTATATTATTGTATTTAATTTTTATTTAGTGCTGTTTGATTTATTTAGGACAGTATTTCAGAATGTGCTTTCAAATACTCAAGAGAGTTTTGTGAAAGTAATAGAAGTCTTAGTAATGCCACTCGATTAGGTGCTGTACTGTAGGTTCTATAGTGATGGGTATAGTAAAAGATCATAGATGTTAATAGAGCAACTCCCTATCACCTTTTGCTGAGAGGTAGGGATTAAGCCTTGCGGGGTGTGTGTGTGTGTCTGTCTGTCTGTCTGTCTGTCTGTTCCTCAGTGCCATGGGGTCTACTCTGTAAAATAGCTTCTCTAATCATGGTTTTTAAAGAAAAAAAAATGCAAATGTAACACCACCTTTGTGAGTTTTCAATGGGAGTTGAGCCCAATTCTACCAGCATTAAAAGCCTGACACTTTACAACTTGAGTTGAGGAAATAATTCCCGTACTCCTTATCTATAGTAGAATAATTTTCTCTGTGGAAAAAAGAGGACAACATGTAAAATATTTTAAACAGAGAAGTTAAATAAGCAGATTTTCATACTTCTGTTAATCACAGACCTCATATCACATGCCTAGGTTTATAAATCAGCACTGTGTTGCTGTAAGGACTGTCTTTGTATCCAGGTTTTTCTGAAGGTGTTGGTTGTGGGATTGTGTGGTGGCGCATTTGTATCAGTCAGCATCAGAATAGCTGGTGTGCGAGGCTGATGTGTTGATATTTGTTCATAATAAGTAATCTTAGCTGTTGATTGATACATTTTATAAATGAAAGAAAAATAATTAAACGAATAAATATAATGCAATGGCCTGGCCTGAAAAACTTCAAACACAGTAGGAGGATTTTCAGATGCCAATCTTTCTATTTTATTTTTTAAAAAGTTTTAGTAATTGTAAAAATGTTCAGGTTTAGTTGCTAAATGCCTAAATAAAAGCAGGTAGCAAAAGGGTAGAATTACACACTACAAGTAAATACTCTTCTGCTGTTCCTGAGAAACTGGAGGTGACTTGGTCTCATCTTCTCTGATTTCTGACTTGTACAATACAGATCAACATCCTAGTGGAAAGTGTCCAGTACTGCATTTAGTGAAGTCGTACAATATTAACGCAGTGTGCCCTTGGTTCTAACCCAGAATAGGAGCTACAATCTGCCTCATCTTGCATGACTATTCTTTTTTTTTTGTGTGGAGGTGCTTTCTATTTGCTCTCCATGAACCTGTGATGAACCAGGCAGAATGGTGACATAGCACACCAATATGTGCTCTTTGGGGAGCATGGAACATAATCCAATGGTAGGTCTTTATCATGCCTGCGACATGAGCCATCTGACCTGATGGCTGGAGTCAGGAACCAGAGTGGATTAGATACCACTAATTAGGTCAGAGTCTGAGATATGCCAGAGGGTAGATCAAGGGTGAGAAGGCAGGCAGGGTCAGGTTACCAGGAGTCAGGAAGTAGGTAGTGCAAGGCAAACAGCCCTATGCAGGGGAAACCCAGTTGCATGGACAGCTTCCTGTTTCTGTGCTTGCTTTAAGTAGAAGCAGGATGCCCAGAGTTCCACCAGTCAGATCTCAGGACTGAAGTTTTCTCTCAGAGGTGAATTTCTAGTTCTGGAGATTATGAGCAGGTCCCTGAGTAGCAGATTTGAACATACTGTCTCCTTGATAACACCTGCTTTCCCAGAGGCGCCCAATATTGGCCTGGGCTTCTTAAGTTGATTCCTATAGAACGATTGTGTGGGGGCAGGTACATTTCTGCCAGGTGCAATCCTCTGGACCATACCCCTCTTGGTCAATAAAGTACCAGAATCTTCCACATTTATGTTCCGAGTCCAGGATCTCATGAGCCATATATTCCTCATGGCACTATACATGTACTGGTGGAGGGATGGTTTTATTGTATGGCTTCAAGAGTGATACATGAAACACTGGGTGAAGCTTCAGAGAGTGAGACAGCTGAAGTTCAAAAGCGACTGGATTAACTTGCTGCAGGGTCATAAAAGGGCCAAGGAACTGAAAGTCCAGCTTGCAACCAGGTCTGCCTGTGCAGAGATGCTCAGTGGAGAGCCATATCTTTTGTCCCACTGAGTAGACGGGGCTTTGCTGTTGCTGCTGGTCATCTGACCTTTTCCAGTCCTTCCTTGCCTTTTCCAGGTGTTCCTTCACTTCTTCTTGGGCCCTATGAATCCAGTTCACTAGGTCAGAGGCAGCTTTGTTGGGAGATGATGTGGATAATTATGGATGGAATCAGCATTTGGTTGGTTTTTAAAGGGTGGTAGGGTTTGGCCTGTAGATGCGCGGTATGCATTGTTGTATGTAAATTCCACATAAGGGATAATGAAGACCAATCATCCTGGTGATACTGATGTAACATCATAGATACTGCTCAAGGATTTTGTCCATCGGATTGTGGATGATAAGAGGACGAAAGATGTGTGCAGATCCCCAGCAGGCACAGGGCCTCTCACCAGTACCGGCTATGAATTAAGAACTCTGATTGGAGGTGATGCACTCTGGAAGGCTGTGGAGGCAGACTACATGGCTAATCCTTAGCTGGGCTTTCTCTTCAGCAGAGGGGAGACCTCAGCAGGGGATGAGGTGGGCCAGGATGGTAAAGTGGTCCCCTACCATCAAAATGGCTGTAAATTTGTTGGACTGCAGTAATTCTACAATAAAATCTAGGTCTATAGCTGCCCAAAAGTGAGATGGGATGTCCACTGGCTGGAGGAGATGGCTGGGCTTGTGGCGTAGAGTCTTGGCATGGGCACAAACATCAGAGGTTATGAATGACTGTATCGCGAGGCATGTGTGGGGGTCACCAAAAAGAATAGGATATTAATCACAGGGTCTTAAAGCATCCCAAATATCCTGCGCGGGGAAAGTCATGGCATAATTGCAGGACCACGACTCTTGAGGTTCCGGGGGGAATATAGATGCTGTCCCTTATGTACGTGATCCCTTCCTGGGAGTCACACAGTTGCTTGTTGATAATGGCTTGTCAGGTGGAATTCCTGAGGCAGGGCATATCAACACAAGGTATTCTGGTGAGAAACTGTGCTGAGAAAGTTCTGGAATTTGAGAAGGAGGGTTGGACCAACTCTAAAGAATTCGGCTTATGAAATCCCCAAGGTCCTTTGAACCATTCTGAGTCTATTGTGCACTCACTCAGGGCTGCCACAACTCTACTCCCTCTCTAGATAATACTTTGGAAGAAATGACATAATTTATTCTTATGTCAGTTATTTGTCTGAACATGTATAAATCCTCATTTGCTCTCCCTGAAAGTCTGATGTATTTTTCATTGCATTGGATGATATAAGCTAAATTCTGTTCCATTAAGTAACCTCACCTTGTGCACCTCTTCCTCCTCTTTACATAAAAAATAAAAGTGCTGTAAATGAGAACATTAGTAAGTCATTGGGCAGGCAGATTATTTTCAAAGAACTGTTTATCAGGATTTCAACCAATCTTTAAGAGGAGCTGCACTGGTTTATTTCTTCAGAAAAGTCAATAGCCCATCTGCCTTGTTTAAAAAAACTGAAGATACCTTCAGTGGCCAAATTGACTGATGGTATAAACCAATGTATCTCCATTTAAATCAGTGGTGAATTTGACCCCAAACTGAAAATCGTCACTTGGAATTGCTTTGTGCTTTTCTCTGAAATATGTATTTGTCATCAGTTCATAATAGCCCATCTAAAATTTTTCCAAACTGCTCACAATGTTTTGAAAAGTTTAAAGCTGATGCAAAAGAGAAACTGTTTTGTTAGTTTTTTCACATACAATTTTTTCAGTTTTTTTGACCAGCTCTAGATATTCCCTATGTATGATGTATAACTGATCCATCCTATTTGGACCACAGTTGGGTCTGATACCTTCAGTGCCAAAAGCACAAAGTCTCTGTTGCTTGAGCTACATACAGAACAAACCTGTCTAGCTACCAGGTTTAATCATGCTATACATTAATCACGTATGAGGACCAGTCTCCAGAGGAGGACAAAGATCCATATTGTGCTTGCACCTGTTAATGTTGTAGGTTGAAACTAGTCTGGTGAAAATGAATCTGCTCTTTCAGAGTAGCTGGGACAAACACCTTGGTCTTTCTGTTCTGGGAGCTCACTGATTTTGAAGGCAGTTCTGGCATAAAGAACTCATGCAGTGACAAAGGCATCTGCGCGAGTTCCTATGTTTGTTCTTTCATATATCCAACAGTGTTATGGAGAATCATCTCTGCCTCCTCCCAAAAAACCTGTAACAGCTTGTTAAGCCACAAGTTATTGTTAACCTAAAATAAATGTGCATAATGGGAAGGAAGGTTTACGCATGACTTTCTCAGCTTTCCTCTCCTTTATTATGTATCAGTTGTATTTATTTAGCTATTTCTATGGCCTGCATGTATGAGGGGACTTTAAAGCACAAATTTTAGTGTTTTCTCTTTTAGACAGGAGCAGGGACCATCTGTATTTATATTGTGAATTGTACATTATGGGACACATTTTTGGTGCTAAAAATAATAAATAGTCAGAGTAATACATTTTGGGGAATACCAAGAACAGATGAAACATAAACTGTAGAAAATAGTTAAGAATCTAAACCTACTGTCCTGGCAACAATGAAAAAATTAGCATTTATGCACTGTTACTAGATAGTCGTATCTGCAATGCAACAGTATGTTACTACTCTAATAAGGAAATATTGTGGTATCCTGGATACCGCTGAGTGGTAACTGTTGACTTTTTAATGCAACACTGTATTTGCTAAGTTATATTATCCCATCATTCACCTTGACAGGTAAGGGACATCTAACAAAAAATGATGAGCATATTTTTGTTAAGGTTGTCTGGTAGCTTTGATCAAACAAGACCCCTGATAGCTAGAGAAACCTATCATTTTAAAAAAAAAGTATTCTTTTTAATTAAGGTTTTCATTTTCCTTGTGTTAATAGGTGAAATAGATTTTTGCTCCGATACCTCATTGTGAACTTCCTGTAATTATTTAACAGTAGGAATTGATCTCAAGCAATTCATCAGGAAATATCTGGGGGCACCTAGTTAGTCCTCAGGCTATGGATAGTTTGTAAGTAGGAAATAACATTCTGATTTGCAGTTATAATTGAGGAAAATTGCTTGAGAGGATTCTGACAGTACAGAAAATAGGCCAATTAGTTACCCAGCTCCGATCCTCCTGTGATTCATGATTGCCTCCATTTAATTTTGCTGTCACTTATGAAGCAAGGTTAAGAATAGATTAGCTTCTTTTAGCCACCTCTCAGCTTACTGCTTCCTAGTTTTTTGCTTTTAAACAGGATGATTTGGTTTTAAAATCAAAGGTCCTCAACACTATATTTAACACTTATTCATCATAAAGCAATAGCTAATGATGAAAACCTTCTAATAGAAAGATTTTTTTAAAAAATCTTGCCAGACAGCCAATCACACTTTCATGACATAAGCTTGGAGTGCTTTACAGTAATTAACATAAAATCAAAGGACATACAGTGAAAGAAAAGTCACAGCCTCATAAATCTGCCTTGGGGTAACTGCTAGGCCCCACGCTTCTTTGGGTTCAAAGCCAATAATGCAATGCAAATTCTGTATTTTAATATGTGAGGTAAGGCACTGAGTAGACATACTACCTATGGTACTGCATCTCCTTTATGGGCTACAGTCCACAATGGAGAGAAGAAGTTTGAGCAGACCAGAGGTACAGGAGAAAGACCAATAAATCTATGCACAGCAGGGGAGGGAGAACTAAGTGGTTTGAGCATTGGCCTGTAAATGCAGGGTTGTGAGCTCAATCCTGGAGGAGGCCTTTTAGGGATCTGGGGCAGAAATCTGTGGTGAGATTGTGGCCTGGGTTGTGCAGGAGGTCAGACGAGATGATCATAATGGTCCCTTTTGACCTTAATGTCTATGAACCTATGAAGCCACTAGTTTACAAGCACTCATAGGAAAGAGCAGCATGATGTGCTTCCACATGGCCAGTAGTAGTATCTAAGGCCTGGCTTCTGTGGTGTGCAGGCCCACTGTGTACTGGCTGGTGGGAGAATCCTGTGCCTTCCCACTCAGCTTTTTCCTTTAGTTTTGTTACAAGAATGATGATAGACCACTATCACTAAGATTACACCAGGTAAAATACCTTTCTGAATAGGTGGGATCAGATAGAGATGGGCTGAACACTTTCCACTCAGAGCCATTACCTATGCACAAAATGTTTTAGAGGTAGCCAGCTACTCTTCCTGTGCACACCAGAAGTGGTGGGGAGTGCCTTCTTTGGTTGTCATCTTTCCCATCAGTGTCCCACAAAACTGGTACAACTCCATATAACCATTACCATATATGTTATTAGCTGACATTTGTAACATATTTACTACCACTTGGAGACAAAACTTTTTAAAAGAGCATAAAAATGTCTGGTTTTCTCCAAAAGATTGCATGCCTTTGGATGCTTAAAGGATTCAGGATTATCGGCATATATTATCCCGTAGGGAAATTAGATAGGCACAGCTATTAAAAATTTCACACCTGTAACTTCTCCATAGGAAATTTTACACCCTCTTGCGATAACTGCTTATCATTCAGGATAATGTTCACCAAGATGTTTTACAGCTTCCCCTTATGATACTTGTCAGTGGAATTTGGACAGGTTGTCATCCTTAGGCACAAAGCAAGCAGTATTCTTGTTAGCCCTATTTATTACTCAAACCTCGGCCCCGTCTCAAAAAAGGTTGAATAATCATGTTTGCCAGTTCCTTATCAGATTAGGAATCTCTGGAAAAATATGTTATGATTCTTGTCAAATTGAAACTGAATGGTGAAGAGAATATTTTTCTTCCATTAATGCAACCTATCAGAACTGCATCTTAGTATACCACTCCACCTCTCTTTTTAATTCTTAAACCAGGAGTGGGCAAACTTTTTGGCCCAAGGGCCACATTAGGGTTCAAAATTGTGCAGAGGGCCGGGTAGGGAAGGCTGTGCCTCCTCAAACAGCCTGGCCCTGCCCCCATCTGACCCCCCTCCCACTTCCCGCTCCCAACTGCCCCCCTCAGAAATCCCGACCCATCCAACCCCCCCAATCCTTGTCCCCTGATCGTCCCCTCCAGAGACCCCCCACTCTAGCTGCCCCCCCCAGGACCCCACCCCCTATTTAAGCCCCCCCTGCTCTTTGTTACCTGACTGCCCTTTTTTGAGACCCCTCGACCCTATAACCACCACTTCCCATGAACCCACCACCTAAGTCTCCCCTTGCTTACTGTGCTCAGCCAGGCGCTCCAGCCCAAGTGCAGGTGCCACGGCTTGCCACGCTCAGCCTGGCGCTCCGGGCCGGGAGCATGGGGCCACTGATACTGCTCCCCCGGCCTGAGCTCTCGGGCCAGACAAAAATGGTCAGTGGGCCGCATATGGTCCACGGGCCGTAGTTTGCCCATCCCTGTCTTAAACCATACTTGTAAAATTACTGTAAAACAAATTTCCAGCCAATATATTCATCATCATGAACACTGACGATGTGGCTAATGGGACAAAATGCATTACAGGATTTCTTAGCTCTTTTCCTGTGCTTTAAAAAAAGTACACTTGGGACAAGTCTACACTACAGTGCTCCATCAGTGGTGCTGTAGCATGTCTGGGGAAGATGCGCTATGACAACGGAAGAGCGCTCTCCCATGGGCATAGTTACTCCACATCAGCAAGAATCATAAACTATGTGGGCAAGAAAGTGTCTCCCACTCACATAGTGTCGGTGTGGACAGCGCTAAACATTGTGTTGCTTGGGTGGGGGATTTCTCACACTCCCTGCGCAACATAAGTTAGATCAATTTAATGGTAGACCTACCCTTTTTATTGTTGTACAGAGTTCAGAGAAAGTTGTTCTCAAACTCAGACACAAAACCTGAACAAATTTCTCACAAAGCAGAATTATTTTTTCCAAAATGAAAATGTATGGCTTCCTCTTTTCAACATCTGAGTGTTTTAACTCATTTTAACTACCTGATACTACACAGGATGGACAGGAAACTTTACAAAATTCCCAGACACCTACATCTTATTCCTTAGGAAAATAAAGCAAATCTCTCATTCTCTGTATCAATCCAGATTTCTCATACTCTTATCATTTTTTTTTGCAATGACTGTAGGTGTACTGGGAAAGTTTGGCTAAAAATGCCTCTGTTAAATTATCATGTACAAGACTAGAAGGACAAATGCAAGCAAAATAAGAGAATTTCATTGTGTTACGGTTTTACTATATACAAAGAGGAATACTTGCGTCATGAGAAAATCCATTGTTTAGTTTTAAATATGTACCATTCAGTTACAGATGACAAAAAAAAGAGAGCTGGGGTTATATGAAACCTCTTCAAAAGGAATGAGGAGATGTATGCTGAAAAATCAGATTGAACCAGACTGTCCCTTTTCCTAGAGCTCACATTTAATTTTCCCTAAGAGTGGAGGAGAAAGGAGAAATGGCTAGTGGCTTTAGTTTGTGTACAGTAGGCGTAAGGGCATAGAGCCAGAGGGAAGCTGAACTTGGCAGTGCGAACCTTACATGACGTACATGGTGACGAAAAATAGAAATGAGGAAGAGGGTGGAAGGGGGAACCAGTTTTTTTCAGAGGCTTTTTGATTTTTGACCTTTTTTTCTTTTGGTTTACAATATTATTAGCTTTATGACAAGGATCACGGTGCACGTATATCATCTAACTTTTAATTCTACATACTAAAAGTTAGAGTAGAACAAAAACAACTTGCAGTTTGTAGCAAGTTAATGGTATTTCATTAACAAACTGTAAATAGTAACAGCATAAGCTAGATGTGAATCTGCTTTCACAGGCCATAAATGCTTAATGTTTATTACCAATAAAAGTCAAAGGAGCATTTAGTAAAGCAGTTTACCAAACAAACATTAAATACTGTAATGCATTAGCTTTAGTGGACAGAATTAGGTTATTTAATTAACAATGAGTAATCCGTTAAGGCTTTGTTCACCACAAATGATCTGCAGCCTTTCATACTAAAAGAGAACATGAAAGCTGAAAAACAGTGGAGGAGCAGCATATATTCCGTGGGTGCCTGTGATAAAGCCACAATAGGTGAAGAGTTCATTTTAATGATCATTTCTGTTCTGATTCAACATACTCCCATATGGCCTTTGCACATACAGGGTTAGATTTTCAGTTGTTGATGTTTTTAAAGTTAATCTGTTTAATGATCTGGAATAACTAGAGTGAGAATTCTGTGTAAACCATTGTGATAATATTTCAGAAACAGATTATTTCAGGTCCAGCTATGTTCTCCTGCTTTGACTTCACCATTGTATGAGGTGCAGAGGCCATAATGCCACAGATAACAAATATACAGAAGAATGACCAACCAGTGAGTTATCCAGACATTTAATAGTTTGAACGTTTACCAGCGTGATGGGTTTTCCCTAACTAGAAGCAGTGATCTTAAAAAATAAATATCCTTGATGGAATCTTGGCACCTTTGAAGTCAAAGGAAAAACTTCTATTGACTTCAGAGGGGTTAGGATTTCACCTCTGAATTACAGTGACTATGTGCGGGTGCAATAGCTTTTCCTGATTTACTCTTTTTCTTGTTCACAGCAGAGCATACTAATACTGCAAAATTAAGGATGAATGATAATGTTTGTTTTGGATTTCTGTCTACACTGTGTAGGGAGATCCAAATATCAGACTCCAAGGATGGAATCCTGGCCTCATTGAAGGCAATTTGAGTTTTGCCATTGACTTTGGTGGTATCGGGATTTCACACCAAATCTACTAGGTAGATCTAAAAGGAGAATTATGCACATAGTGTTATTGATCCCAGACTCACTGTCAGAACTAATTTACTTTGTGACATTCATGAATGCCCCACTCCTAATATGAGTTAGGCACATGCTCAACATTATACATGCAGGTAGCTCCACTAAACTCAATGGTCTATGTTTCTGCAGGACTGGGTCCATGTTTATTTTATACAAATTATTCTTCATAAAAACATTTTGGAAGTCCACAGTATCCACCTTCAAATCCCTTCTTAAAATTCTCCTTTGCGGTGATGCCTGCAAACAACCTGACAACAGTTACTAGGCTATTGTGTTCTGACTGCTGTCTATCACCAATAGCACCTCATTGTTGCCTTGTACTCCCTCATCTGTCTGTATCCATCTGTTGTCTCTTGTCTTATCCGTGGATTGTAATCTCTTTGGGGCAGGGGCTATCTCTTTGTTCTGATGTATGTACAGCATCTATCACAATGGGGTCCTGGTACATGATGAGAATTTCTTGGCACTATGATAAAGTAAATAAATAATAACATATTATTAAATGTGTATTTCCACTGGTGGTTCCTACTTCCTGGTGCTGAAATTTTGCAGACAAATGAGAATTTCAGTGACAAAAGATGTAATAAACAAGTGATTGCAAAGAGTGTTTTTTGTTGTTTTTTTTTTTACAACCTTGGAGTTTGGGGTTTTATTTCACAGATTCTCGTTTGATGGCAGTTTATGGTTATCATAATAATGTGGCTAATGTTCTGTAATTTAATTACTGCACTGTTATGAACATTAACAATTGTAGCAGATTTGAGATACAGTGGGAGAATATTCATATTTCATATTTCAGTTAGTTACAGCCTATTGCATAATTACTACAGACAAGTTACCATTTAAACTGTAGCAGCATAAGGAATGAATTACAACAATAATTATATGGCTAATACAATCTCTTGAAATGAAAAAAAAGGAGGCAAAACCAAAATTGTTGCATGGCTGGAGATTATTTACTCCTCGTAGCAACAAGTATGTTGTTTACTCAAAAAATTATTTTTTTCCAGGACCTTAAATTTATCAATAAAGATCACAAATTAAAGGGTTTGCTCAATAAATTTTACAAGAAGTGGTTGTGACATTGCATATACTCTATATGCTTATAAGTGTAAATGTAACATAACTGGAATATGCTTTGTGGTAGATATGTCATATAACATATCTTTGCAAAGGTCATGATCTACTGAATATATTCATCCTATTTGTATGCATGTATCATTTTTATATCTGAAGTTATGAGCATTGGCTCTATGCCTATATTTACTACATATTGTAGGAAACATTTAAGGGGGGTTTGGACAATGTATTGTGAAAGGGCTATTCAAGTGACTGGGAGTACTTAACTAATAACAGACTTTGGGAGACGCCAATCCACACCTGAGCTTTCCTGAGAATGTTCAAAGTAACATGTAAACTAAGGCGTCGCCTGTAAAAAGCTGAATCGTTCATGGACATGTGACTTGCCCTGGTGGCTACAACCTCCATTTTGTTCCCGTGATTTTGTTCCTGTGATTTTACCCACAAGAGTAATAACAGACAGAACAAACTAAGTTACCAAGCAAAATAAAACAAAATACGCTAGTCTAAGCATAATACAGTAAAAAACCAAATACAGGTAAATCTCACCCTCTGAGATGTTACAATAAGCTTCTTTCACAGACTTCAGCATAATCCAGTTATGTTATATTTACACTTATAAGCATATAGAGTTCAATGCCACCATGGTCATTTAAAAACAATTAAACAAGAGATACTTCCTGATCTGGGATACATTTGAATTTTCAGAATTTAAATCAGCTTTGAATCTGGTATACTGATCTGTAACAGACCATAAAATGTTTGTTGTTAAACTTCTGTTATATGGAAATATTGCCATCCAGTTAAATGCTGTATTTACCCAGGAGACTTTCTGATCTCTGAAATAAATGATGCATATTCTTCTTTTTAACCTAAATACATATTTATTGGAGATAGATACTTAAATAGCTTGAATAGAACCATTATGGTCTCTGAACTAAATATTAACCCTTTTTTCATTTTCCCCTTTAATTACTGTAGGATAGATCCCCAGAAGGTGTAAATTAGCATAACTCCACTGCTAACAGTGGAATTGTGCTGCTTTACACAGTCAGAAGAACTGAGTGTACATTTCTTTATCTTTGATTGTGGAATGCCTCTTAAGGAACCCACATGTTTCTATGGTGAATACAATGTCTTCTATAACCTTCATTTTTTTCACTAGAGATTAAATTATTATCAGGATCTGAGTTATGGTAAAACCTGGGTGAAACTGGAAATGTGCAAAACTGATCAGATGGCTAGATACTATTTTTTTTTCCAGTTATGGCAAAGCTACACTGTAGTCTAAACACAAATATTTACTGCATATATATGAAAAGTAGAAGATAAGTCACAGCAGAATCTGACTCTACTTTCTTCAGCTTTTGTCATTTTTTAGATGATTTCCACCCAAAGAAGCACCGGTTTTAAAGGTCAACCTTTGTTTCCTTGACAATACTCCACACCTGAGATTCACTAACAGAATCCAGATCAAGATCTCATATAGCATATTTTTTTGATCACTGTTGAGCATAACTTGATATGGGAAACAATAGTGGTTTTGAGTGTTTTGCATACTATACTGTACTTGCACTGTGATATTTCATGATAGAGTTTTAAAAAATAAGTCACTGCCTTCAAAAATATTCACACTTCTTTCATCATGCCAGAATTCTTATTCCACTCAATGTCAGAATAAATTGCATGATTGATGATCTAGTCTGTTTATCTAGGAACACTTAAATTCCATTTTTAAAATCAATACTTAAGAATAAAGTAACACTAGAGCAATTTTGTCAATGTTAGTAAAATGCTGGCTAAAAGTTCAGCTGGGGAATTAGCATGTTATGTATTTATTAAAAGCAATGTAAGTTAACAATGGGCTATGTTGGCTTAGTATTCCTTACATTTGGGTGACACTTCTTCCCCCAAGAAATCATAAGATGGCAAGGCAGTTAACTTCAGGTGACCAATGTATCCAAATTACATAGTCTTCTGTACTTTCTTAAAAGTTATAGTATGGTGAGTTACTGTAAGTAGCATAGGCATTAATTGTTTCACTTGGTTCTCCTACCCACAAAGTGATCTGAGCCATAGAACTATATCCTATTCTTACAGGAATGCATTTAACAACAACAAAAATTGGCATTAACAAACAAAGAAAATAGAAAAAATTCCCACTAATGTCAATATGTGGGGAGTACCAAGTAAGACATGGAAAAGAGTTAGGACTAAACTTGTAAAATGACCATCTTTCTCCCAGGTCTCTAGTTGTGAAAGGGCCAAAATACATTGGAACCATTGTAGTTCTGCTCCTTTCTTCAAGAAGCAGTAAGATCACATACTAAGGTCTGGTTTCCACTTACTGAGGGATCGATGGGCTGCGACTGATCTGCTGGGGGTCATTTTAAAGAGTCTAGTAAAGACCAGCTAAATCAGAGGTCTCAAACATGTGGCCTGCGGGCCGCATGCGGCCCACGAAGCCCTTCCCTGTGGCCCACCAAGCTCCCCGGTGCCCCCCACAACCATAGCAGTTTCTGGGAGGGAGGGGCCATAAGCAGAGGCTTCTCTGCTGCCTGGCTGGGCCGCTGCCGATCCGCAGCTACCAGGCACTGCTGCCGTGGCTTCAATGAATGAGCTGGGATGCCGCTTCGCAGGAGCCCTCTACAGCGGCGGCCAGGAGTGGTAAGTTAGGCTCCCCGCAACCCTCCCGCCTCCCTCTGCGGGAGGCTTACCATTCCTGGCTGCCGCTGCAGAGGGCTCCTGTGAAGTGCCACCCCAGCTCGTTCATTGAGGCCGCAGTAGCAGCGCCTGGAAGCCAGAGCTCAGCAGCGGCCCAGCCAGGGCGCTTTGCAGGAGCCCTCTGTCGGCGATGCCTAGCCCTTTCCACAAGGGAGCGGGAAGCTGCGTGCTCAAAGGAGGATGCGGGGCAGGAGCGGGACCTCATGGAAGGGGTGGAGTGGGGGGCGGGGCCGTGGACAGCGAGGTGGGGGGACGTGTCAGTCATGCGGCCCTCGGGCCAGTGCACTAGTCCTCATGCGGTCCTCGTGGTCATTTGAGTTTGAGACCCCTGGGCTAAATCAACCACCAATTGCTCTCTCATTGACTCTGGTTCTCCATTGGAATGAGAAGCTTAAAATAAATCAATGGGAAACTTTCTCCCATTGACCTAACATGGTGTAGATAGTGCAGTAAGTTGACCGAAGGTATGTCGACTCCGGCTATGTTATTCATGTAGCTGGAGTTGCGTAACTTAGGTCAATTTAACCCCATTGTATAGATCTGCCCTGTAGCTCCTTCTATGCCATAAGTCAAACTCTGTGGTAGCCCACTCCATGGAAAGGACTCTTATGTACATGTAGCCTTATCATGAGTTAGTTACAGCTAAGGGGCTCCAGTAGTAGCCACACGTTGGGTGCATAGTTGCTCCACAACCTACCTCTGAACAGTGACTTTGTTCCTTCCAAACTCTGCTTTGATCGTTCATGAAAATCCAGTTTTCTATTCACATAGTTAACACCCCCAAGCAATTCTACTGACTTAATCATCTCTTGCTGGTAAGTTCATTATTTGTACAGTTTTTCAAGATTTAATAAAATGTCAGAACCGCATAATGTCATTGCCATAATGTAATTTTAGAATAGGTGTAATATTATTTGGATTCATTGTTACTTTATTTAATTTCTTGTTCCAGCATAAATGCTGGAAATTGCAAACATTGTCTTTTAAATGTGTTCCCCACTGACAATAAAATTCACATGCACAAGCCCGAGGGGATTAAGGAATATTTATATTTAATAGTAACCTATGAAGATACAATCTCATTTTAGGCCCCAGCAGGCAAACACTTACAGACATCAATAACACAAGTAGTAACACTACCCACATGCATAAATGTTTGCAGGGTCATAGGTTTTGTTTTTGGTAGCATTTTTTTTCCTCCCCCTTTTCAATAAAGTCTCTCCCTCCGCTTACTGAAATAAGGTTAACTTTTAATGCCTTAGTGCCCTTTTGGTCTACTGTCCCTGAGTCTGGCAAAATAACTATGTCACTCTGGCTCACAGCCTGGAAGTCTGAGGGGTGAGGATGTGGGTGTCAATCTAAGATACACAACTTCAGCTATTAGAATAGCTATGAGAACAGTTATGATAATAGCTATGAGAACAGTGTAGCTGAAGTCAACATACTTAAATCAACTTACCGCCGTGTCTTTACAGTGGTGAATCGACTGCTGCCACTCCCCAATCGATTCCGCCTGTGCCTCTCATGGCAGTGGAGTACCAGAGTTGATGGGAGAATTCTTGGGGTCGATTTATCACATCTAGACTAGTCAATAAATGGATTTATGGACCGATTGCTACCCCCTGATCTGGCAGGTAGTGTAGACATACCCTTAGTCTTATCTGAGCTTTGTGTTGCCTTCCTATACAGTCCCCATTTAGTTCAAGCATTATAGATGTATAATAAGCATTCAGTTACTCCAAATATAAATAGATCAGCATGGTGATCCAGTAAGCTCATTGACTGGGACACACACAATGTATATAAAATTGTGATATATCTGTAGTCATAACATTATTACATATCGGTCCCATGCCTGTCACACAAGTTTCAAATGGTAAAGAGTTTTAAAAGGTTAAATCTGTTCTCTATGATGTATTCTTTAGTTATTTTCTTTAAAAGAAATAATTTTAAAGGACTCTTTAAAGGACCCTGTTCTTGACATTTCATGACTGACACACAAGTCACAGTTCACAAGTTGATCGGGGACAAAGTTAAAAAGAGACTATTATTTTGAACAAACCCTTTGAAAGCCTAATGTGAGATGCTTGACCACACGTAGTTTATCTGAGCCTCTTTGAAGAGCAGGCTTTAATCATGCATGTACATGCAACTGTCATGAAAATTCATCACTAACTCACCAGACGAAAACTCTGGTGATGTACTTTATAATGATCTTGCTCCAGGAACAAACCTTTTTTTAATGCTTTGAAATATTTCCAATGAAAAGGCAGGTCCTGTGTTGAATTCCACTAATGTGAATGTGTGGTAATCACAGTATGTTTCCTGCTCACACTGAACATATGGCAGTGATGTTAGATGTTAAAGCCACATGAGTGTCTGGCACAGAACTATAATTTTCATGCTGCTACGTAGGAGGATATTCTATAGCGAAGCAACTTGGCTTGCTTCAATTCCTACAGATTCCACAGGTGAATAAATGAAATCCTTGAGTAAGATTTTTAATACTGTTCTATAATATTGTGTTGTTTTAATAGACTGCCTCCAATGTTTGTTTTTAATAAAACCTGGTGAGCATTATTAAGCCACAATGGCAAACATCTCTAATCTATATAGGACCTTTCATCGTGATCTTAATTTAGATATTGAAGTTTTCTTTCTTGCCTTTGAGATGTTTTATTCAGGATGTGCATTGGCTGCAATGTTAAAAAATTATCTTTACTTGTGTGCACCCAAACAGGACACCTAATCAACTTGCATGCACAAATCTTGAACTTGCACACTCAAGTCTTGGTATAAAAGTTATATATGTGCAAAAATACAAATATGCAAAACTGTGGGGGGAATTTTAGAACTTTCATTTGGGTTCTTTAAAATCATAGCATTATAACTGGCAAAGAGCAGCTAAATAGTTATGTCACTGTCATCAAACCAAAAATCATCAAAGTTTGACATGCAGTCAGGATTATGTTGTTAAAAGCTTATTTTATGTGTTAGAAAGAATCCTTACTCTGTTCTCTTTGTTTCAACCTATCTGATTAAAAGTTAGATGCACAAACATTGTTCCATTGGCAATGTGTGCAATATTTTCTGAGTGACAGATTAAAGAATCTCTGTATTTTAAATACATTTCTTTTCTTGACAATGCGAATCACATAATCCCCCTTCTTATCCATTTTAATAAGCTGTGCTTTATGCTGATCTAGTGACTGAACAATTTGGTAAGGATTATAAAAATGTGTTTCATTTATGTTAAATCACCAACATTTCTGTTTGAATCTGACTTCAATAAAGTGTATGGAATAGATATAGTTCCTTTCCCTGGCCATTTTAGAAAGCACTGATCTCCCATCTAAGGTGAGTGTGCCTTAGCTCTTAATTATATTTCAGCTTATTAAAATCATGCCTGTTATGATAGCTTCCCTTGATAAATGTGCCAAATGTCTGGTTTCCGAGGATAGTTTCCAAGGATGGAGTTGCAGTATGAGGATAGAGTGGTAGCTCATGGCAATAAGATAATGAGCCTAGGCATAATTTGCATTTTACCTGCTCCCGCTATTATGGCAGCGGGTCCTGTGGGAACGCAGTCCTGCTGCAGGGCTCTGATTTTTGCACCAAATCCAGCAGAATGAAGGTCCCGGCCCCCGCACTCTGTCTTTGTTTTGAGTTAGAACAATGGGGAAGTTGTATCCAAAATTCCTGACTTTTGAGCAGAAAACTTCATTTTCCATCATTATGGAGAGGGATGATCTCTGGGCTTGTGGGGTAGGGGACAGGATTCCATTGTGTGCAGAGAAGTAAATGTGGAGTTTGTATAGAGTAGCTGTGCAAACAGCTTCAGATTTATTTCCTAAGTCAGTTTTCCCATTATCCCTTCCTTCAGTTGCAGCCCTGCTCTAACTGAAGCCATCAACCTTCTTTCAGTGAGTTTGATTCTCTCTCTACTTTCACCATTTTTCCCTCATAGACATTGTACATAGCAGTCCCAGCTTGGATAAGGAAGGCAACTGAGGTAGCACACTACCTCAGGGAGTCAGCAGGGGAGCTCAACTTTAAATGTTGAGCCATTGCTCCATAGGTTTGTTAGCAAAACCCTCCTGGGAACTAACTGAATTAGCACAGCCCTGGGTTCTCCTGGATGCACTCTCACCTGCCAGTAACCTACACATCTGGCTACCTATGTGGCCCCTTGCTGAGGTTAGATAACACTGGTCTACAATTTTTTTAGAAGTTGTCTGCTTCAGAGATAAAATGTGATATTTATTATGTATTTTGATGTGCTGAATTCAAATATGACAATTAAAACAACTGATTGGCTACTGTTTCTAAGATATTTAAGTTTTTACATTTTATGTCTATGTATATTGTGTAGATAGAGTTTTAATCATAAATTGTAAACCTAGGTCTATTCATGTGTTTATGGTTGCTTTACATGATAATATTTCACCTGTCCTGTTTATGTAACACTTTAAAAATCAGCAAAAGGGTTATATAAATAAAATGTATTATGAAACAAAAGGCAAAAAACTATTATGTACATAGTTTAGTCCTATTCAGTGTCTACTCGGCGCTTCCTGGCTTGTCTCTTGTATTCATTAAATGGAGCATCTCTTGTCACTGTCCAGCAATAGTCTGCAAGCATTGATGGGCTCTATTTGCCCTGATAGCGTTTCTCCATTGTTGCAATGTCCTGGTGAAATCGCTCGCCGTGCTCGTCGCTCACTGCTCCACAGTTTGGTGGAAAAAAATCTAGATGAGACTGCAAAAAATATATCTTTAGTGACATGTTGCAACCAAGGCTTTTGTATGCCTTGAGGAGGTTTTCCACCAACAACCTGCAGTTGTCTGCCTTGTTGTTTCCGAGAAAATGTGTTGCCACTGACTGGAAGGCTATCCATGCCGTCTTTTCCTTGCCACGCAGTACATGGTCAAATGCATCATCTCGAAGAAGTTCACAAATCTGAGGACCGACAAAGACACTTTCCTTTATCCTAGCTTCACTTAACCTTGGAAATTTTCCACGGAGGTACTTGAAAGCTGCTTGTGTTTTGTCAATGGCCTTGACAGAGTTCTTCATCAGACCCAGCTTGATGTGTAAGGGTGGTAACAAAATCTTCCTTGATTCAACAAGTGGTGGATGCTGAACACTTTTCCTCCCAGGCTCGAATGACTGTCGGAGTGGCCAATCTTTCTTGATGTAGTGGGAATCTCTTGCACGACTATCCCATTCACAGAGAAAACAGCAGTACTTTGTGTATCCAGTCTGCAGACCAAACAAGAGAGCAACAACCTTCAAATCACCACAAAGCTGCCACTGATGTTGGTCATAGTTTATGCACCTCAAAAGTTGTTTCATGTTGTCATAGGTTTCCTTCCTATGGACTGCATGACCAACTGGAATTGATGGCAAAACATTGCCATTATGCAGCAAAACAGCTTGAAGACTCGTCTTCGATGAATCAATGAAGAGTCTCCACTCATCTGGATCGTGAACGATATTGAGGGCTGCCATCACACCATCCATGTTGTTGCAGGCTACAAGATCACCTTCCATGAAGAAGAATGAGACAAGATCCTTTTGACGGTCACAGAACATGGAAACCCTAACATCACCTGCCAGGAGATTCCACTGCTGTAGTCTGGAGCCCAACAGCTCTGCCTTACTCTTGGGTAGTTCCAAATCCCTGACAAGGTCATTCAGTTCAGCTTGTGTTATGAGGTGTGGTTCAGAGGAGGAGGATGGGAGAAAATGTGGATCCTGAATTGGGTCCTGATGGGAGAAAATGTGGGTCCTGAATTGATGATTCAGGACCAGAAGTTTCATCCTCTTCCTCTGCCTCGTCTGACTCAAGTGAGAATGATTCTGGTGCATCAGGAACCGGCAGTCCTACTCCGTGGGGTATTAGGTGTATAGCTGATGGAATGTTTGGATAATGCACAGTCCACTTTTTCTTCTTTGACACACCTTTCCCAACTGGAGGCACCATGCAGAAGTAACAATTGCTGGTATGATCTGTTGGCTCTCTCCAAATCATTGGCACTGCAAAAGGCATAGATTTCCTTTTCCTGTTCAACCACTGGCGAAGATTTGTTGCACAAGTGTTGCAGCATATGTGTGGGGCCCACGTCTTGTCCTGATCTCCAATTTTGCAGCCAAAATAAAGGTGATAGGCTTTCTTAACCATAGTGGTTATACTGCGCTTTTGTGATGCAAAAGTCACTTCACCACAAACATAGCCGAAGTTATCTGCACTGTTCACACAAGTACGAGGCATCTCTGCTCACTTTGGCTAAACAGAAATGTGTCCCTTTGCAAAATCAAATGCTGACAAATAAGAGAGCACGACACTGTAAGATTTCTAGAGCTGATATAGGGCAATTTGTTCAGCAGAGTGATGTAAGCTTCGTTATGATTGCATCATCCATGACTTCTAGGAAAAACATGATGCAATTCATATCATGTATGACGCAATACCAGCTTCAGATTGCATCATTCATTGTTTTGCCTAAAAAGCAAGTACTGTCCAAACCCAGTCATAGATTTATTCATAGATCCAGTCAAAGATGTATTTTAGTCATTTCTGGTTTAAATTGAGATCCCTTCCCTTTATAACTCACTTATCCTCCGCCATTCCCATGTCAAGGGTCGTATATACTGACCCAATAGCATATCTTGAAAACTAGAGCCAATCAACAATTTTAAGCATCATTTTCGTTCTCAGTGACCCAGAATTAGTAAAGTTTGACTACATTTATTTCAGAAGCATGTTGGCTGTAGAGCAGTGTAACCAATGGGTTTGTGTTACTGCAAGCCACATCCAGGCTGATTTATGCTTCTTGGGGCCTCACTCCCTGCGTAACCAGCATTATAACTCAAGGCTGAATTTAGCTCAGCAGCTTTTATATTTTAAATTTCCCCCTGAGTTTAAAATAACCCCATTGTAGTCTTTTCAGTAGAAAAATGAATTAATTATGTATATGCTGCCTCTTCTCTGTGACCTTTCAGTATTTTCTTTATCAGATTTCTACCCAGTGACTGGCAGAATAAGTCAGCCTGTTGCCGTATGTACATGTAATACACCATTCCTCAATGGGTTGGGATCTGTATAATTCCAGACTTGCTGCTGTTTGGTTATTTTATCACATCACTGTATAACAAACAACTAGATGAGAACATAACCTAAAGTAAATTCCATAGACCAGAGTTTCTGGTATATTAAGACGATTGGTACAAAGTCATGCATACTGGTATTAAAGCAGCTGGAGAAGGCCAGAGGAGAATTGCCCTGGTGCAGGAGAATCTCTGTCACCATAGCCACCCCCTGAGCTTCTACTCTTATTGTAGGTCAAGGAAAGGGGCAGAGTGGAGCAACAGTATTCCCAGTCTCCACTGGTGAGGCCTCTAAGTTATCTTTCCCTAGTTGTGCAAGTTAGAGCTGCCCCCTTGCAGCTGTAACTTGAACCAGGGCAAGACACTTTGGGGTCAGGGAGCTGCAACTGGTTTTTAAGAAAAAGGGCAGACAAATAAACAGTGACCAGTTTTTAAAGTGCTTGTACACTAATGCTAGAAGTCTAAATAATAAGATGGGTGAACTAAAGTGCCTTGTGTTAAAGGAGAATATTGACATAATAGGCATCACCGAAACATGGTGGAGTGAGGACAATCAGTGGGACACAATCATTCCGGGATATAAAATATATCGGAAGGACAGAACAGGTTGTGGGGGTGGGGGAGTGGCACTATATGTGAAAGAAAATGTAGAATCAAATGAATTAAAAATCTTAAATGAATCCACATGCTCCATAGAATCTCTATGGATAGTAATTCCATGCTCTAATAAGAATATAACAATAGGGATCTATTATCGAGTACCTGATCAGGACAGTGATAGTGACAATGAAATGCTAAGGGAGATTAGAGAGGCTGTCAAAATAAATAACTCAATAATAATGGGGGATTTCAATTATTCCCATATTGACTGAGTACATGTCACCTCTGGACGAAATGCAGAGACCAAATTCCTTGATACTTTAAATGACCGCTTCTTGGAGCAGCTGGTACAGGAACCCACAAGGGGAGAGGCAACTCTTGATTTAGTCCTGAGTGGAGCGCAAGAGCTGGTCCAAGAGGTAACTATAACAGGACCGCTTGGGAATAGCGATCATAATATAATAACATTTAACATTCCCGTGCTGGGAACAAAACCGCAGCAGCCCAACACTGTAGCATTTAATTTCAGGAAGGGAAACTATGCAAAAATGAGGGGGTTAGTTAAACGGAAATTAATAGGTAAAGTGACTAAAGTGAAATCCCTGCAAGCTGCGTGGACACTTTTCAAAGACAACATAATAGAGGCCCAATTTAAATGCATACCCCAAATTAAAAAACAAAGTCAAAGAACTAAAAAAGAGCCACCGTCGCTTAAAAATCATGTAAAAGAAGCAGTGAGGGATAAAAAGGCATCTTTAAAAAGTGGAAGTCAAATCCTGCTGAGGTAACTGGAGAGGGGCATAAACATTGCCAAATTAAGTGTAAAAATGTAATAAGAAAAGCCAAAATGGAATTTGAAGAACAGCTAGCCAGAAACTCAAAAGGTAATAATAAAATGTTTTTTAAATACGTCAGAAGCAGGAAGCCTGCCAAACAGCCAGTGGGGCCCCTGATGATAGAGATACAAAAGGAGCACTTAAAGATGATAAAGTCATTGTGGAGAAACTAAATGAATTCTTTGCTTTGGTCTTCACGGCTGAGGATGTTAGGGAGATTCCCAAACCTGAGCCGTCTTTTGTAGGTGACAAATCTGAAGAATTGTCACAGATTGAAGTGTCACTAGAGGAGGTTTTTGAACTAATTGATAAACTTAACTGTAACAAGTCACCGGGACCAGATGGCATTCACCCAAAAGTTCTGAAAGAACTCAAATGTGAAATTGCGGAACTATTAACTAGGGTTTGTAAACTGTCCTTTAAATCAGCTTCTGTACCTAATGACTGGAAGATAGCTAATGTAACGCCAATATTTAAAAAGGGCTCTAGAGGTGATCGTGGCAACTACAGACCGGTAAGTCTAACATCCGTACCGGGCAAATTAGTTGAAACAATAGTAAAGAATAAAATTGTCAGGCGCATAGAAGAACATAAATTGTTGGGCAAAAGTCAGCATGGTTTCTGTAAAGGGAAATCATATCTTACTAATCTATTAGAGTTCTTTGAAGGGGTTAACAAACATGTGGACAAGGGGGATCCAGTGGACATAGTGTACTTAGATTTCCAGAAAGCCTTTGACAAGGCCCCTCACCAAAGGCTCTTACGTAAATTAAATTGCCATGGGATAAGAGGAAAGATCCTTTCATGGACTGAGAACTGGTTAAAAGACAGGGAACAAAGGGTAGGAATAAATGGTAAATTTTCAGAATGGAGAGGGGTAACTAGTGGTGTTCCCCAAGGGTCAGTCCTAGGACCAATCCTATTCAACTTATTCATCAGTGATTTGGAGGAAGGAGTAAACAGTGAGGTGGCAAAGTTTGCAGATGATACTAAACTGCTCAGAATAGTTAAGACCCAAGCAGACTGTGAAAAACTTCAAAAAGATCTCACAAAACTAAGTGATTGGGCAACAAAATGGCAAATGAAATTTAATGTGGATAAATGTAAAGTAATGCACTTTGGAAAAAATAACTCCAACTATATATACAATATGATGGGGGCTAATTTAACTACAACTAATCAGGAAAAAGATCTTGGAGTCATCGTGGATAGTTCTCTGAAGATGTCCGTGCAGTGTGCAGCGGCAGTCACAAATGCAAACAGGATGCTAGGAATCATTAACAAAGGGATAGAAAATAAGACGGAGAATATCTTATTGCCCTTCTACAAATCCATGGTGCGCTCACATCTTGAAAACTGTGTACAAATGTGGTCTCCTCATCTCAAAAAGGATATACTGGCATTAGAAAAGGTTCAGAGAAGGGCAACTAAAATGATTAGGGGATTGGAATGGGTCCCATATGAGGACAGATTAAAGAGGCTAGGATTTTTTAGCTTGGAAAAGAGGAGACTAAGTGGGGATATGATAGAGGTATATAAAATTATGAGTAGCTTGGAGAAAGTGAATAAGGAAAAGTTATTTACTTGTGCCCATAATAGAAGAACTAGGGGCCACCCATTGAAATTAGTGGGCAGCAGGTTTAAAACAAATAAAAGGAAGTTCTTCTTCACACAGCGCACAGTCAACCTGTGGAACTCCTTGCTGGAGGAGGCTGTGAAGGCTAGGACTATAACAGTGTTTAAAAGAGAACTGGATAAATTCAGAGAGGCTAAGTCCATTAATGGCTATTAGCCAGGCTGGGTAAGGAATGGTGTCCCTTGCCTCTGTTTGTCAGAGGGGGGTGATGGATGGCAGGAGAGAGATCACTTGATCTTTACCTGTTAGGTTCACTCACTCTGGGGCACCTGGCATTGGCCACTGTCGGTAGACAGGATACTGGGCTAGATGGACCTTTGGTCTGACCCAGTACAGCCTTTCTTATGTTCTTAAGAAGACCATTAGGAATCTTTGCAAAGGAGATAAAAGGAAACCTTGGAGAACCCAAAACTGTCATCTGAGTGAACTTACAAATTCACAGCAAGGGATTTCATGCATTGTGTACTCAAATAATGCATTAGATCAGAGGTTTTCAAACTCTGTTCCATGGACCACCAATGATCTGCGAGCTCCATTCAGGTGGTCCACTAATAGTTCCCTCTAAAGTGTGCGCCTGGGCAGTCACAAACAAGAGAATGAAAGGTCACACACCTAATTAGTGGAGCCACACAGGTGTGGCTCCACTAATTAGATGCCTGGACCCTGGAGAAGACTAGTGATATTAAAATATGAAGTATGTGCTTTTATTTGTAGAACAAAAAATGTTATTTATTATTTTGTCCAAAGTGCTTTACAATAGTGCAAACAAAATTTGGAAAGATCATTAAGTGGTCCACCGAGACCCTCAGCAATTGTCTAGTGATCTGTAAAAAAAAAGTTTGAGAACCACTGCATTAGATTGAGTGAATGATGGCAACCGCAAAACTGGGCAGTGTGTTACCAGAGTTATGTTATAGTGGTAGTTTTTGCCCATTCCTTCAGAAAACAGAATAATTTTTAAATAGAATCGTTATAAAGCAATTCTCCAATCGAACAATGAATTTAACATCAAAGAGTCACAATGCCACATAAATGAAACGCTAATACAAGAAAATGGGTCTGACCTTCTAATCCCGAATCATATGTGCAGCCTTTACTCAAGCAAGCTGTCCTATTGAAGTCAAGTAAAAACTGCAGATGATTGACTTCTGAGTAAGGGTTTTGGGATGAGCTCTTCAGCCTGATGAAAGACCTATTTATTTCACAATGAACCCTGATGTTTCAGCATTTATAATGAAGGCCTGTATAGCCCATATCTTATTCAAATAACCTCCTGTCAATCAATCAAATGTAATGATTATTTGGCCTTACAAAAGTGCAAGATGGAAGACTGAAATCTGTTAAAGTGATAAACCTATTACAGGAATATTTCCTATCCTAGCATGGAGACATTTAGGAATTAGCTTTTTACCATGTTTTGGGCTTATTCTAAACCCACTGAAATCAGTAGAAAGATGCCCACTGACTTCAATTGGATTTGGATTAGGTGCTTATTAATGAAATTTCCAGTTTTGTAGGTAGGTCCTGAAATATTGGACCTTAATACTATATTACTCTATATAGACAAACACATATAAATAATTTTAGAGGTTTTAAATAGAATTAGCTGTATTTTTCTCCTCCTTCCAAGGCCTGGATTTAGGATTACTAAAGGTACCTGGTCCTATATAAAAAGTAGTGTTAATTTTTAAAATACCCCTGAGCATTTCTAAGATATTTTGAAGAAAAAAACCCTAGTATATACAGGAGAGATGATGGCAAGGTATAATAACCAGGTTGTATCAGCACTTGTTTAGGATGACTTCACTATTGTCAAACTTAAGTATTCAAACTTGTATTTCAGGACACCTCTCTCTTCCCTCCAAAAAAGTATGTGATTGGCTTAGGATGATATTTCTTAAGATTAATATTTCTTTTCTTTTGCCTCTTGGTTTTAGAGAGTTTAGGGTAGATTTAATTGGTTTTCAAGTTTTTCTCCATAATCATGAAGGCTAGAAATGTTTTCTTTTGTAAGTGAAAGCTGAGAGTCTCACATAAAGACTTGACTCTAGGAGCTGGGAGCTTTCAGAAAAATAAATATCACGAGTCTGGTGATAAAAATCACAAAAGTTGGCAATACTCTGACTTACATAACTCACGCTCTGCCTTCCCAAGATGTGAAGGTTATCCCAAACACTTAATATTAAACCTTATACCTCTTAATCATGAGTTTAGATATATATATCGATAAAATAGGAAAGGAAGGGAGATGCATAAAACCCTGAAATCAGCATTCTCTGCTTGATCTGATTTTTTTTTTAATTGCCTGAGAATGTTTGTAAGAAGATACAGTTGGTCTATATTTTGTCTTGCTTTCTTTTATAGGTCACATTTTATATTAAGTTGCCATTTATAACTTGTGTTTAAAGGGTGAATACATTTTCAATAGGTGTTTTAATAAATGGTTAATTCTTTATTGCTTTTAAGATATCTTAAGAGTCAATCCATGCTCTTATTTTTGAGTGTCGAATCTCTCCTGTTGTACTATTGATAACAAATCGAATGTTAAAATGTCTTATATTGTTGAAATGATGCACTAAAGCAAGTTATGAATATATACTTCGCATATAATGTGTTTCTGGTGTGATGGAGTCAGACCAGAAGGATATAGGAGAGTGCTGGAAGGCAGGTATATTAGTCTCAGGATGTGCAGGTCCCTGTTCCCTGGATAGCCAAACAAAGGCTATTCCAGGCCAATCAAGACACCTGGGGCCAATTAAGAACCTTCTAGAAAGGAGTAGAAACAGCTAGCCTGATTGGGACACCTGAAGCCAATCAGGGACTGGCTGAAACCAGATAAAACCTCCCAGTTAGTCAGGTGGCTGTGGGTGTCAGGAGCTGTGGAAGGAAGTTATGCTGTTGGGGAGACTGAGTGTTGGACAACATATCATACAGAAGGAAGGAGGCCCTGAGGTAAGGGTGAAGTGGAGTTTGAAGAAGCGGGGACTGCTGTGGGGAAGTAGCCCAGGGAATTGTATTGTGTTTTGTGGATAAAAGGTCAGCCATCTTAGCTGATACTATTAGGGTCCCTGGGCTGGAGTCTGGAGTAGAGGGAGGGCCCAGGCTCCCCCCTTTTCTGCCTCCCTTAATTAGTTACTGAGAAAGGGAGGTCACTCTGGGCCTAGATGAGTTTCTGAGGCCCCTAAATCTGCCAGGAAGCGTAGGACCCACCAATACAGACTCAGAACTTTGTCACACTGGGTATGTATAAGCATGCATACAAATAAGTGTAAGAGTGTGTGTGTGTATTTAAGGTCCACAAACATTCCACTAAAAAGAAAATAGTTTGAACAGGAGTGCATTGTCACTTCTCATAGCAGAATGCCTACTGTATGGAGCTAATAAAGAAAACAATAACAAGAAAGACATCACAATTTCATTGCTTAGATCAGTGAAATTATTTTACTTTTTCTGAAAAGAACTATCCTAAACCTCTTTCTGCTATATTTTCCTAGTAATGCTGCTGGCTTTTTTCTGCAGTGATTAATAAAAGCCATCCTTGCAGTACATGGAAGACCAAAACAACCAAATGAGGCTTTTACTGCCCGGGAAATCATGTTTCAATGGATAAAAGGTCAGGATGTTTTTCTGTCAGTAGATACTCCTGTTGGAAATTTTTATTATCTCTAAAGCGCTGCATCTGTGACCTTTGCAAGTATTTTATCAATAACAAAGAACTGAATAATTCCACCATTTTTATAAGCTACTCATCTATATTTAAACAGTATTGAAAAGAGAATCCACTGAGAGCATTGGAGTCAAGTTGCAGATTTTAAGTGTTGTCTCTTATGGCCATATCACAACTTTAGTTGCTTTATTTTATTTAACACTCACAATGCAGCATGTGTATTATCTCCATCATTTAATATGTCATCCGTTTATTCAGTTATACTTGAATTTACAGTTGTTTTATTGCCAGCCTGTTTACATCCACTATAGTCGAGGTAACTGTAGCCGTGTTAGTCTGTATCAGCATAAACAACAAGGAGTTCTCGTGACAGTTTAGAGACTAATAAATTTATTTGGGCATAAGCTTTCATGGGCTCGAACCCACTTCATCGGATGCATGGAGTGGAAAATACAGGAGCAGGTATAAATATCTGAAAAGATGGGAGTTGCCTTACAAGTATGAGGTCAGTTTAATGAGACAATTCAATTAACAGCAGGATACCAAGGGATCAGGTGGTTCTGCAGTTTCACAGAGAGTGTATGGCACAATCTCTCACCATAATATGTGTGGTATGTTGATTCTAATGGATTTTTTACCTTCAGTCCTTTTGGCATGGTGTCCGTTTGTTTGAATTTGGAAAGGAAGATGATGTCTGTCTGTATCTGCACGAGTTTTTTCATGAAGTTGATGGATTTGCATTTCATATCTTCAGTGCCTTGCCTGGTGGCAGGTTTCCGTGTGGTAGCCATGTTAGTCTGTATCAGCAAGAACAATGAGGAGTCTTTGTGGAAACTTAGGGACTAACACATTTATTTGGGCATAAGATTTTGTGGGCTAGAACCCACTTCATGATGAATGCTGTATGTTTCAAGATACACTGTATCATCCAATACAGGATCAGGGAGACAGGGTGATCTTTGGGTAAAGCAGAGAACTGGATTCAAGTTGTGTGTATTTCTGCCTTTGAATCTGTGACTTTGGGCATGTCCCTCATTCTTCAAGCAGTACACCCATCTGCAAAATGAATAAAATAGTACTCACCTACCTCATGAGATTGTAATGGGGCTTAATGAAAAGTACTTCATATGAAGCCATAAGTGCAAAGTATTACTCTTACTCCTATGGAGAATTTTTTTCACTGAAATTTGTTTCTTATTCAGTGAAGTTTATTTTTGCTGATAAGTTTAATGTTGTTCTCATGTGTAATATACATAATCCCGGGGCAGCCAAATTCTGTCTTTATTTGATCATTTGGGGCCCTATTTATTCTTTCCTATGCAAAAACTTTACATCACAGTATGGAATGATCTATAAAATTCACCTTTTCTGAGTTTTACCAAAATTTTTCTAGGATGGGGCGTGAGTTTGTTCCCTCCAAGGGAATGAAAAATGAGGACATTCCTCTGTCAGATTATCTGGAGTAACTCAAGATGTGGGTATCAACCTCAGGGCAGACTGCCATAAACCAAGGCACAACCCCCAAATTTGTTGTGTGTTCTCTAATAAGATTTAACCATCCAAGTACCAAGCATGAACTCCTCAAGCACTGTAACAGCCTTGATATGGAGTCACAGACAGTCCTCTAGGGCACTTCAGTCTATCTTGCCACCCAGGAAAGCTTGTCTTTGTGATAGATGGTCCCTTATACAAAAATCACATCAATATTCAGGTTACTCCTTTACCCCCTGGTCAACTGTGCCCTACTCAACTTCAGATCTCAAACCAAAGACAACACTTGTACCCAATCTTATAATAAACTATCTAAAGATTTATTATCTAGGCAAAAGAAACGAGAGATGTTTACAAGGTTATAGCAGGTAAAAATACACACACAAATGAGAGTGTCTTAAGTTCCAGAAGCATATAATAATTGCTGTAATATGCAAGCTTTCTATGTCCTTAAGGGCTAAGCCAAGCAAAACTTATGCTTAGAAATTGTCGTCCCTCAGAGTTCAAGCAGCATAGAGATACAATTTCTCTTTAACAGGGATTTTTATTCACTTTCCCCAGTGTTCAAACTGATGAGATGAATGGTTGTGCATGTCTCCTCTTCATGGGTGTCCATGGAAAAATCAACAGTCTTTTGTCCAAATGGTTTGTCTGATGTTTGTAGCCCTTCTTTTGTTGGGGAAGAGATAACACTTCTTGTGGTAAACTAGTATTTCACACTTAGTAATGTACTGTCCGCCACTTCCCGCAGTGCCCATTGGCCTGGAGCAGCAAACCACAGCCAGTGGGAGCTGTGATTGGCTGAACCTGCTTACCCTGATGGGTTGGGTGACAAAGGTTGCCGATCCCTATTATAAAATATCAAGCAATTTACAACCCTACAGATAGATTGGCTTTGAAGGGTTTTGGTAACAAGTATATCTCCAGTCCTTTCAGGGACAGAACGCACATAGCTGCAGTGCTAATTTATAGCAGTAAAGGTTCACGTAGGGAGGGGTCCCTCAGCTTTGGGCTGAGGAAAAGGACTGCTAAAAGTGCAAGTGAGAAACTAGTAAGGCATAAATACCACACCCTCAATGTAACCTTTCCCAAAAAAGAATTGCCTGGAGTTTCCCTGGGGAATTCTGAAGCCTTAAACAGGACACAGGCTCTCAGTTTTGGCAAAATACAATAAAGCGGTCATGTAGTGGTATTTAGAAAAGGCAGAAAAATCTTTGGGAAAAAGTGTTTAACACCTCAGGAATCTGTGAGGACTTCTCTACCAGCTGAAATCCAAGATGATTTCCTGGCAAGGCCAGCCAATTTCCAGATTTTGAGAAAAGAACTTGAACACTAATTAAAGTGTTTTGAAAGTCAAAATGTGCGTTTGTACAGAGGGAGGCGTACACTGGAAGAATAATTAAAAGACTATTTGCATTATTAATAATCTGATTAAACAAAAATGAAAACTCAACTAGTTTCTAATTTTAAGATTAATTACACTGAGTTACTTAATTAGCTGGCATTGAATAAACCTCCACGAATGACTAGCTTTTTTGAAACTTTTATCAAAGGCAAAGTTGGAGTCTCATTAATGGAATAGATAGCTACATCCTTTCTGATTCAGACATCTGAGTGGTGATGTTCAGAAACTGTATGGGAATGATCACGAGCCCATGAGAAGCCTATTGTAACTTAGTGCTTCCACAACTTTGTCCTCTATGTGTTCGGTAAATGGTAAATATTGTAAGTATGATAACATGTATTAATGAAGCAACTGTGGGGAGATATCCCCAGTATAAACAAATGTCCATGGATTCAATGTTGATGCCTCCTGGCTCAGAGGAAAGCTAAGTTTCATTCTACTGCATCTTTTATTACCTTAATTTCTTCAAATTAATTTTTTTCCTAACTGTGCATTGAATTGGGTGATGCTACTCTACATTTTTCTAATGTAGGTGCCGAAAAGTTAGTAAGTCTATAGATCAAAACTGAACTGAAAAATGGCTTGAATTTTCATCTGTGGGATAGTTAGATACAGAAGCTATCATACTGAAAAATGAAGGGAGCCAAGGGGGAGCCTAAAAGATCCTTCTCCAGAATATAGTGAGGAGCCCCTTCTAGGGTGTTTAATGTGGGAAATTGGGCCTCATATTCACTGTGTCTCTTGGGAACATCAGTGTCCAAAAGAGTACTAGGAAGGCAGATTAGCCCGAGGTCTATACGGTTCTTCGTGGAATTCCTAAGAATGACTAACCCAAGAAAAGGTTGAGTGTGGACACTAACTCAGGCCATATCTACTATGTTGAGAATAGGCTAAGGACTTAGCCCATCCATTAACTACTAAATACATTTCTGGAATGTCATTTAAGGTAGTCATTATGACCATTATGATATATGTGTGGTTTCTTCAGCTCAAATATTCTGAAACATTTATGTGAGCATTGAGACATAAGTGACTGAAGAAATCACTCGGCAGTGTATCTTTTTAAACGTGCTGTCTAAATGTGCTTTAAGAAACTGGATAGTTGATTCCTTCTCCTTAACTGAGCTTTTAAGTCTGAAGAAATATTCAAGTGAGCACATGAGGGTGACTTTCATAGTTTAGAATCAGAGGGGTAGCCGTGTTAGTCTGGAATTGCAGAAGTGACAAAGAGTCCTGTGGCACCTTAAAGACTAACTAAAGTATTAGAGCATAAGCTTTCGTGGGCTAATATCCACTTTGTCGGATGCACTGGCCATGTCGGATGCATGGCCGACATCCATGCACTGGCCATGCATTCCCCGGCATACATCTGACGAAGTGGGTATTAGCCCACAAAAGCTTATGCTCTAATACTTTAGTTAGTTTTTAAGGTGCCACAGGACTCTCTGTCACTTTCATAGTTTAGCTAAAAGAAACAGCTTGCTCCCTGGCCATATGGAAAACTCAGGTTGGATGAATAAGTTGAGGGTTGCTTATTTTGAGCCAGGACTAGAGGAAATGTTCAAGTTGAATGATTTTTATGAAAAAAGCTAAAACAGCCCATTTTTCTCTCCATAAAACAAACATCATATGACTGGTCCGATACGTTAGATTTTTTTAAAAATTTCCATTTAAAAGAATGACTATATTAATTTAAGATAAGTGAGTAATATATTTTATCTGGGGAGTTCTGGCAGAAAACTAAGCATATTCCATATTCTTTTTTTTTTTTTTTTTTTTTTTTTAGGAATCAGTACCTTGATGGAATAACAAGTGCTTCTCATAGTTCTGTTCAAATTGCATTTCTTCACTCTCTCTCTCTTATATGTGTGTCATATTATATTTTATATTGCTATTTTTGTCCTTTTCCTGTTTCTAAGGAGAACAACATTATGAGTGCAACAGACAAAACATTAATCAATATAAATTTGCTGCCACCCATTAAACACTTGTTGTTGTGAATTATAATGTTTTACATGCAATATTAACTTAAGGGCACCAAAATTATATTAAAGTGGCTCATTCCTAATGTTTAAATCTAACAACCAGGGTCTAAGGCTGAAGTGATGACCAGCTGCAAATATCACACTCTATACTTTCAGTTGGTAAGTCCCTAGCATAAAAGGCTTTTAAGGAAAATATTGAAAACAAAATTCAATAAAAAGGTAATTCTCAAGGAAATGATGATTGCCTAGAGGAGTACAGCTGCTTTCCTCTGCCATCTTTTTGACTTAGAAGGAAAAATTATATTCTCTAAAGTAAAAATTCTCTCAAAAATTGTAAAGGTTGTTGATCTAGCAATGAACTAGCCAGTTTTAAAGGATCCCAGGTTCTTGTCAGGCCCAGAAACAAATGAGCCAAACATACCATAAGACAAGCTATTCTTGTAATATTTCCAGGCTGTTTTGAAGAGTGGTATAAACCTTGCAAGATTTCACCTTTAATTTTTCATTTAAGAGATCTGAATCAACATTAGGAAACTGCATTTTTGGGGGGATGTAACTGTTGTGTCTATTGCTCTTTACACAGTAACAGTAATGCGAAGAAACCACACAGGGTTGAGTCCAATACTACGTTTACTAGATATACACAAACTTAGCTATATCCATTGTACTACTCTGATTGGTTTCAGGCAGCTTCTGAATTGTATAACATGGTGAGTTCCATTAGACAGCTCACATGCTGTTTAAAGGGATACACCTGTATTCCTATACATTACAGTAACCAGCCTGAGCTTTCAAACTTTTAGATGTTTGCTTATAACTAGTGCTGGGAAAACGCTACAAGTTCATTCCAAAATTCTACATGGATTTCTTTAGCCAGCCTTGTTCCCCTTTTGTGTTCCCTTTCCACCAACAGTCATGTGATAATTTTATTGACACCAGTATTCCCAGAAAAGTAATTTCAAGTCACATGAGTGAGCATTCATGGACACATATGTGAGAACATTTTTCCTCCTGGGTGGGTGGGTAGGTGTGTGCATTTGCGAATGCACGCACAGAATGATGGTCTTGAATCCTGCTCAGTCTACATGTAGCTAGTGTATGTGACCCTCATCCTTATTCCTGAATTCTCTTATTGTTTGTTCTTATATTTGTTGTGCCTTGTCTTATATTAGATTGAAAGCTCTTTGTAAAGGGAACTATTGGCTACTCTGTACAGCATCTAGAACAATGGGGCACTGATTGTGATGGGGCCAATGGGCGTAGCTGTAATATAAATAATAAAATTATACTGGGAGTGATTGTGCATTCAGTTAGGGAATGTAAGTGTGACGAGTTCGATCACAGAAACCCCTTTGGGATTGTCACGTGATGTGCTGAGACCACCTCTGAGCCTGTTTCCTTTGCCAGTTTGGGCCTCCAGAACCCTGACTTGTCGAGCCAGACATGCCAGTCTGCTCCTACACAGAGCCAGGGTCTGAAGCATGCACCCCAAAGCTCCAGACTTAACTGAAAACAGTTTAAGAAGTGCTCCTTTCTCTAGCACCCAGACACACAGCTGCCAATGGGATCCAAACCCCAAATAAATCCGTTTTACTCTGTATAAAGCTTATACAGGGTAAACTCATAAATTGTCCACCCTCTGTAACACTGATAGACATGCACAGCTGTTTGCTCCCCCAGGTATTAATTACTTACTCTGAATCAATTAATCAGCAAAAGTGATTTTATTAAGTATAAAAAGTAGGATTTCAGTTGTTCTAAGTAATAACAAACAGAACAAAGTAAGTTACAAAGAAAAATAAAACAAAACATGCAAATCTAAGTCTCTCTGAGTCCTAGCATCCTCCCCTCAGTGAGAGGGGCAAGAGGATGCAGCATAGTGGGGACGTTGGTCTATTAGGGCCACCAGATCTGACCTTGGCCCATGAAGGCCACAAGCTTTCACCCTGTCACGTGAGACCAAGGTCTGAAACTAAAATCTCAGGACTTTTACCTCTGAGAATCATTCATTTTATTCTTTTAGCCACACTAGAAACCAGCCGCAAGCTTTGACGAGTAAACACCACCACCCCAGTACCTCAGTTAGAAACCATGCATGTTCCCACCTACCTAATTACTGTGACTGGTAGCTGCTATGAGAAAGGCAAAAAAACCTCCTCAGTCCTCCACCAGCTGGGGGAAAATGTCCTTCCTGAACCCCCAAACAGATGATTATTGAGACCCACGCCATCTGTCAGGACAGGTTCCCATTCCTAGTTTGGGTGGATGATAGGCTGTTGTAATGGAGCCCAAAGAATCATAATCTTTGTCCATATTTTTAAAATCAAACTCAAACCGAATTTTGTTGGGGTTCCAAAATGTTAGATAAATGTTTTTTCACTCTTCTGACTTCTGAACAGCACTAAAGGCCATTAAAATTAATCCATTGACTTCAGGCCCATGAATAAGAAAGATAAAGTATGTAAAATATTCTGAAAAACAACAGCAGGTTATAGTCCCAGGTGAGACTGGAAACAAAAGTTATGGCAATAATAATGCTTCATACTGTACATTTTCAAAGTGTTGCTTATTGCTATGACATATGCAACTCAGTCTTATAGACCCGAGAGGTCTGTATAGTTTGGATAAGATCTGGATAGTGATCTGAACTTTGGGATTCTTATCTGCACCAAACCACAGTATCAAATCTTTTGAGTTCCTGCACGTATTGTGATGGTGTTCATTTGAAAACCATTAAAACATCCCCACTACAATGAAATTCTTCCATATAATACATTCTAATAAGGTAGTGATGCAAAGTATCAAAATATCAAGATGTATTTTCTAAACATTTAACAAGATTCTCTTGCTCAATTATTTAGGTAACATCCAGAGTTCCCTCAAAATATTTTTAGTTTTACATGGATTTTATACAGACTACAATAGAAACTGACTATTACAAATATGTTTGTGTTCTGACATTGGTGAATGTAAATTACAAGTAGATTTCAGAATTAAAACTCAAAGGGTGTTTTTGTTTTCATCTGCTGAGATAGACAAAGATATTGGAAGCTACAAAGAGAAACCTGAAATGTTTTATTAGTTATGTGGCTTAGTTTTACAAATGATGTTTTACGTTATTTTTAATTTAATCAAACGTAATTGTCTTTTGATGCTGTTTTGTCAGCTGCAGATGTAATTAAGACACAAAATATAATCTGGTTCCATTGATTTATAGTGGGAATAGAATCTTTGGTCACAGATTTTATTCCCAGTATGTTTTATATACAAGAGCCTACAGTAAACCATTCATAAATGTGTAATCAGTGGGAGCCAAGTCAATCTCTCCCACACAAAGACGTGGAATGAGAACAGTTAAGTAAACTATCTGTATAATGAAATGGGCATATTTTGGATTCATTTTTTCATTGATGCAGGTTTTGTTTGGGACTGTTTGAAGGTGATGGACAGCAAGGCTTCAGTCTCTCGTAGGCACCAGTAATTCTTGAGGAATATCAGACCTGATGGAAGCCCCTCATGTTGATTCCCTGGGGACCATGTTTCTGTTCTGGCTCAGTGTATTGGCCATATTGCTTCTCTGCCACTCCCGCACTCAGTGACTGCCTCGAGTGGGGCTTAGCAACAGGGCCACTCTGGCCATGAACCTCCTGGGAGGAATCTAAAGGGGAGGAACTCAACGAGGTTCTCCTGATGGATCTGTCTCTCCAATCATTCTGTTACAAGTGTGTGTTTGACTCAGTGAGCCTATGGGACAGATTGTAGGGCCTGCTCCCAAATCTATGGGGGATTCACATGGATGATTGTGAGGAGTCTGACTGAAGGAGACTAGAGACCTCCCGATGGCCCTTTTCCTCCACAATGGCTTTGTATCTCCAGCTCCCCCTCCCCCTGTCCCCACATCGATCTCAAGATGGAAGGAGAGTCTGCTGTCAGGCATGGGGACACTTAGCCTCTCCCATGTGTGATTCTTGGGAGAAAAGTCAGGCCCGTTGTTTGGAAATTTATGCTCTTCAGTGCAGCATTAAATTTATGCCCAATAACCAAGTTCAATGGGGAGCACAATGCCCCTCCCTCCATGTGGCCGTCGCAAACACATATTTCCCTTACAGGGGGCTTTGAGAAACTGGCACGGGCTCAATGGGAGGGTGAAGGTGTGTGTTCCACCTTCTGTGTACAGCATCCACATTTGTCCAATGTTTGCACTCTTTTACTCTTCTCCAGTTCAACAGAGGAGGGGAACACTTAGGACCATTTGATTAATGACTCAGTGGCTTCTTTGCATGTTGGACAACAAACAGGAGGTTTATTGCCAAAAGAGTTCTACAGGTATCTGTTTTCTGCAAAGCTCCACTATAATCACTAACAGTTCATAGGGATTGTTATATTTACTTTTCCCTGGGGTAATAAAATCCAACAGAAATCTGTTGCTAACATGGTGAGCTTTGCATTAATTACATAAATAAAGAGGAATTCATTGGTCTTCCTTATTTATTCAATTATATACCATAAGGAATAGGGTTATCATGTGGTAATAAGGCCCTGTGGTGCTACATGATTCATTATATAGAGGAGTTCCTTGAATTTGAATAAAAAATAAGAAAATAAAATCATGCTGCCCTAAAACACACCTTGGAGATGTCTGGCTTTTTGTTTTGTTTATGGTAAATCATTTATAGAGATAAGATAGCAAACTTCTAGTCCCCTAACTTTTGCGCACTGCAAGAACACGGCGGTGTCTAGCCTTTGTCTGATTTAGTTATTTAAAATTTGTAGATAACATTTGATTCAGAGTCATGATGCAGAGTACCCTACTGCACCGAGAAAGTCAGAATATAAACAAAAAAATCCCACCTTTTTTCTTTCCAGCATGGTAACTTTTGTCTACAATTCCAACAGCGCACCTTTGCCCTCAAGGCAAGCCATACTACTGTTGCTGCAAAAGTTGAATTCCCCTCATGTTGTTTCACTTTACTTTATTTTTGTGGTGCATAACCCGTAGAAGGCCAGAATGCCTCCAGTCAGCTACTTTGATATCTACAAGCTGTCATGGGTATTGGAATGTTTTAGCTGTGAGTTCCAGACTTTAAAACACAATACGGCCAATTATAATGCTCCTTTATCAGAGGGGTAGCCGTGTTAGTCTGGAATTGCAGAAGTGACAAAGAGTCCTGTGGCACCTTAAAGACTAACTGAAATTTTTTCAGAGCATGAGCTTTCGTGGGCTAATACCCACTTCGTCGGATGCATGCATGCTCTGAAAAAATTTCAGTTAGTCTTTAAGGTGCCACAGGACTCTTTGTCAATGCTCCTTTAGTCTCTGCTAGTTACACTTTGCAATCTGGGCTATAAAGTTAATAGGAAATACTCATCCAAGGTTTAAAAATAATCATATTCCACTTTAATTTGTTGGTATCTGTAAGAAAACTCTTTTATACCCAATAGTTTATTATTGATAAATTGCTGCTGGTCACATCTACTTACATTATTTTTGTTTGTTTATTAGAAGGTGCCGATCTGCTTCACTAGGCACCTTTGTTATAATCAAAACTCAAGAGATCAATCTGCAAAAAGAATATGCTCACCCACTGCAGATAAAATCCTTCCCCCTCACCTCGTTTGGACCCCAAGTGACGCTTGAGGAAAGCATGAGATGTTCTCTAGCCTTTTCAGCACATCTTGAAGGTCAACAGATCTGTGCTTTGTCATGGGATGATTTAGTTGGGGATTGGTCCTGCTTTGATCAGGGGGTTGGACTAGATGACCTCCTGAGGTCCCTTCCAACCCTGATCTTCTATGATTCTATGATACCAAGATGAGGTGATAGCATGAGAGATGAGAAGCCTTTACAGAAAACAGTTGGCAGATACCCTCTCCCATTTTAAGTCAGGAAGTATAAACTTGAGCACCTCAGCCACCTTTATTACCATGGAATTGCACAAGGTGAAAGGCTGAAAATAACTCAGTTATTTAGGGTTTGGTGGAACAGAACCAACATCTCCCTGTGAGGGCTGGTCTTCACTAGGGCAGGGGATCGACTGTAGATACTCAATTTCAGCTACGTTAATAACATAGCTGCAATTGGCGTATCTAGAGCCGACTTACCTGCCGTCCTCATGGCGGCGGCGGGCAGCGGTGCGCTCCCCCGTCGACTCCAGCTTGCGCCTTTTGGCGAGCTGGAGTTACAGAGTCGATGGGGGCGCCGCTGGCGATCGATTTATCGCGTCTTGACAAGACGCGATAAATCGATCACCATAAGATGGATCTCTCCCCCCGCTAGTGAAGACAAGCCCTGAGAAATACCACTTAATAGTATGGCATGTGAAGTTCTGAATAGTCCTAAGATAAAACCTCATGCATTCGGTTTTGCAGCACTCCAGTCTTGAGGTGGCAAAAACATAGTTTTACTTATTAACCCCCAAGACAGAAGGAAATAACACTCAAGTTATCTGTATTTTTGCTACCCCTCGCCTCCGCACCCCCACTCTGTTTCAAGAGAAGAGTTTAATGACAATGTGTACAACCCTTGTCAAATCTCATATTTTTGAAACAATAGGAGGAGAATAATCAGGGGAATATGTCTGGCATGGGGGCAGTTTTGCGCTCTGGCTAGAAAGAAAATCCAGGATGTTTAAAAATATAAACCAATTTCTACCTGTGATTTTTCACTTTATGACAGTAAGGCAGCTTGAAAAGCCCATCAAATGCCTGATGTGAACGCTAATGAGTTTCAACCTGCTTTATTTGCACAAAAAGCTTTGCAGATTTCCTGTGCTCATTGAAAAATGTGGTCTTTACCAATGCACAGATTGCCTCAGAAATCACTCCATGAAATCCCAGTGGACTCACCCATTGCTAACGTTGATGTGCTAGTGTTTGAGTCTTCTTATAACTGCAGGTTTTATAAACTTCACTTCATTTTTGCTTCCTAGTACATAGAGGAGGTGAGTTAATCTGAAACTGTATCAACAGCAGACTATCACTTCAGATGCTGTTTTTCTATGTTAGTTGCTCACAGTTTTACAGGATCCTCATTTTGAATTCAGATGAAGAGAAATTGCTTTATGTCCCTTAATCAGGCATTCCAGTACTAGGGGCGGAGATCAACACAATGCCATATGTTTAAAATTCTGACCGACTGATATACTACTTATAGACAGGTTTAGGTACACACCATAATCAACCTTCAGACACTGCCTGGGGCAGTGCAACAGAAGTAGTATTCAGAGAGTCATTCCTTCAGCGTTCAAAATCTTATCATTAACATCAAACTCATAATGTGAGTGAGAAGTTTCTCTCTAGAAGCCTGGATCTATTTAGTTGAAATAGGCAGCTATTAATTTACTATGCAATGAGTATATGCTTTTTGATTTGGAAAGAATTAGGAAGCAGGATCTAATATGTAAATTATGTAGTATTAGGTGATAGGGCTCATTACTGTATGTTAAACATACAGTAGAAATATATGTATAACAGAGACATCTCCACCTCTGGATGGCCTGAAAAGGCAAGCCTTCCACCCCGCCCCCAGGAGCCCAGTTGGCTAGAAAGATGACAGGAAATCTCGTCCCTTCTTTCTGCTGCCAATTTTCCTCCAATTGGGAGGAGAGGAATGCTGAGCTAGAGGGTGGGTGAAGGGAACAGCTAGCCTGTGTGGCTACCAGGAGCCTATGTTTTTACTGCAGATGGCCATCAGCCACAGCCCAAAGAAACGGAAGTGCCCTGACTAGTAACCTAGGGACTGAGATGGAGGGGCATGTAAACTATTTGCTGATATAGGTGACATGCTGATGAGCTGTTTGTTTACAGATAAAGGTGTTGGTGTCAGTCTGGATGAATTCCCTTTCCCCCAAAGGTTGTTAGCATGGTTGTCTCTCCCAAGGCCTGGGGTGGGAGTTTGGAACTAACTACCAGGGAGTGGAGCCCCTACTACAACATGTATTTGAGTATGTGTACATTACATGTCCCCCACTAACATTCTCCTAACCTATAGAGATGGTAGCACAACTGTATTTCCGTTCAACTCAACTACTAAAACCTGGGGAAATCACTAGTTAAGGTGACCATCACACTCTGACTAACCACAATTCATAGTTCTTACCTCTCAAACAGCTGAACACTCACGCACACCTGAAGGCTTTTCAGCTGCACCACAATTGCCCTTTCTCTTCTCATGATCCATTATCTACAGTGCACAAAGACGGTCGCATACAGTGACTTTGACGAGAACGGTATCAAAGACTGTCCAGGTGTTTAAAGGTAGAATTCAAGTCTTTTCTTGTGCAAGTGCTTGTTTTGGTAACATAGTTACCATGCTGACGTTGTGCAGAGTGTGATCTGCAATGTGGATGGGAGAGATTCAGAGCTGAGGGGTGGGAAACTGAGGAAATAGAAGGAAGGAATGAATCAAGGGATGAGGCCCAGATCTTTTTGTGTGCTGCAGGGACGTGACATGAAGAAGTGTGGAGCTGTTTAGGGTGCCTTGCTCTGTAGCTCCCTGTCATCTTATCTTTTCATTCTTCTGTGCCCATCTCTTCAGCCATGCTACCCATTGGAGACCTTTCACTCCAAGTTTCTTTATCTCTATGCTCCTATAGACATAATGTTTTCCTAGTGTCACCCACGTTCATCCAGTGTGGATTTATGGCTCCCCTAGTGCCTGGAAGTCTATAGGTTTGCTCTTGGACTCAGGCTACTGGAGAGCTTAGAGGCTCAAAGTCCTGAATTCAGGATAGAGGAAACTGACAGTAAATGGATTCCTAGTTGAGCAGTCAGGAAGCTGACTGCCTGGGCAGCCAAAGCATCTCAATGATTGTCAGCTCTGGAGCTGTGGCAGGAGAGTGAGCCAACTGGGGACCAGTCTTGTGCTGTGTACTTCTGGTTTCTGACACTGCCTGTTTTGCTCTCTATGGTCAGGGACTGGCTGGGGATCTCAGGGCAGTCAGGGAGGCAGGCTAGGCAGCAGTAAATAGAAATGTGCAGTGGATACTGATATTCACAAACTTCTTGTAGGACAAATAAAAAGGTTAAAAAGGAGAAAGGTATTTAATTAAAACATTTCTGAAGTGTCTTGTGTCTGACGGGCAGTGCCATGTCTCTGTGTGGGGAGTGTGTGGAAAAGTTTAGCTGCAAGGAGGAAAGCCAAAGGGACAATGGCCAAATTTCAGGAGTGATTGATGGTTAATTGTTTTCCCTTGAAAAGTTAGTTACTGTTTTATCCCAAAAGTCTCTTAGAAAATTTAGTTGTCCCCTGGATAGTAATTGTGGTAAATCTGGAGGCTAAATTCAATCAATGAACTGTGCAGTAGAGGGATTTTAATCCTGCTTCAAGCAGAAATGTGGCCTTAACTATGGAGCTGCCAACACTTCTAGTGTATGTTTGTGTGTATGCATACACACACACTCACAAACACCAGCTGACTAAAAATATCATTCTCTTCATATTATCATCAGCATGGTATCTGAGCTCCTTCCAGAGTTAAAATTAAACAGTGGCTAACATAGTATATAGAGAAATGTTTGTTGTGGCATATATGATTTTAGCATGTTAAAGAACAGTGATGTCACATGATCTGCTGAAACGAGGAGGATGACATTGTCTATCATGGATTCTCTTTCAGTATACTGCTGATTGCTAGTATTATCTAAGTGTGTTCTATTAAATATCCAAATCATTAAAGTGGCACAGGTACAATTGTAAAAATGCAAGAACTGCTAAAAAATTTTCACTTTTTTACAGGTAAATTAACTCTGCCATATCGCACGTACGTTGTAGTTTCTATTCTTGTCTTGGAGATTAAATATATAGCATGACATATTAATTACATTTTATGCAGTGAAACATATATCATATAATATGCAGTGTGTGTAATGTCATTGGGAATGATGTCACCATGGGATTGGAGAGTCCACATTGGGGTAGATCTCTGCTCATTTTGCATCACTCAGGCAGAGCAGACTGGCTACATCCTTCCAGTGGGGCACAATCAGATTTTGCACCACCCTAGCAGAAAGCATGGTGCTATGGTAATGGAGCTTAGCCTATATTTGGGTCATCGATGGTCCCTTGGTTGCTCAAACCTCAAGCTAAAGCCAGAAGCCAGGCACAGAATTAGAAAGATGTCATGATGCCAACTTTGCTAAGAGTGGCCCATTAACTTTGTATTTCAGTACAGTCTAAGATCCCTAACATTATTTAATTGCTATTGAATTTGTTGAAGAATATTTAGGTGAACTTGAATTTCCTTTGGATGAACATTGTCAGCCTTTGGACTTTTGTAGTGGGTACATACTAGCAGTCAAGAGGGATAGCTAAACCTTAAGCTCCTGCATCTGAATAGAACATCAATTTGTTCACATAATTTACTAATTTGTAATAAAAATTCTTGGTGCCTGAGCTGACTCTAGGCCAAGTTTTAGGAATCACATTAGTTCAATTGCTTTTTTCCCAGTTTATCTCTTAAGGGATATCTCCAGTATCTGTAGATTGCCAGCACAGAAACAGACACTCTGCTGAGATTTTTCTCCATGCTTGAATACTGTGAATATTGACTTCTGTAATTTCTTGTACAAAGCCTCCCTGATAAGGTTATTTCTAGACTACATGGTGTTCACAGTGTGGCAGCTCATCTCTTGAGTTAAACAGACCACATCATCTGATTCTTCTCTCTAAATCTTCTTATCTTGCCAGGATTCTTTATATAATTTTAACTGTAACTTTTAAGATTCAGTATAGTGCGGTGCCAACTTCTCTCTAGGAAGGCCTCATTCCTTACAGACCTTCTTGCACTCTGGCCATCTGCATGTCTTCTATAATTTTAGTTTAACAGGAGCAGAGGGTAAGAGGCCTAAATACGCTTACAAACAATATCTGAACTAAACTGGATTGACCAGAATTTGAGAGAACCAGCTAGTAACCCAGGAGGCAGGTGGTGAACTGAGACTATTGCATGCAAAACCTACTGGGCACACTTTATCTCCATTTGTCAGCTTCATCTGCCTGTTTTTTATGTGTTTACTTAGAGCAGTGATCTGCTTTCTTATTTAAATGTTAAATTATTTATACCCCTTATTTTTAGCTATTACAAAAACATTGTAATGTTGTTGTTCCTGTACATCGAAGTGGGAAAAATCCCTTCCACGCAGAAAGCAATATAAGCTGTGATGTTTATTTGAAGATCAAGAGTAAAAAGAAAAAAAGAAAAGAAAAGTAGGAAAATGATAGCTAAAGAAAAGGACAGCTACTAGACTTAAAAGAGACTATAAAAATGTTACCTAGTATATAAAAGTACCTTCCTCATAAAAGTGTATATATACTTTTGAGGTCAAATCAAGCTCACCTTTTGAATTTTACTAGTCCCTTTGAAGTCAATAGGACTAGCTATAACTTCAGTAAATAAATAAATAAAAAGGTGAAAATTATCTGTCTCTTTGTGTGATGAAATATAATTTATTTTTCCCAGGCGGCCCATCATTTCTGTACATCAGTGGCAAGTTTGATATTTTAGGTACACTTACAAGACCCAAAAGCACCTTTATTTCCACGGCTGGCCTATCTGTAACCTACACAAACTGTACCCAAGGACTCCTGTTGAATGTCTTCTCTTCTCAGTTGCTATTTACTTCTGATTATTTGTAATATTATAGATTTATTGTGGATATGAGCACAAAATGCAAGACAAGGTATTGATTCAGAATACCTAGTAATAGAACAGTAATTGCTTTGCTTTTAAAACTAAGTGACCATACTCATTTTAGAATCTACAGTATTTCATCATTTCTAGTGGATCCTAAAATATGAAATAGAATAGAATCAACACCCAATTACCCTCAGAGAAACAACAGTTTGAGTTATATTTCACAAACCAATGACAATTTTGAAGGCTGTTCTTACTTACCAGAAATGCATCTAAGCTGAATAAACTCTACCTTTCCAGAGGAAAACAGAGCAAAATAAAAAAAGTACCTTCTGAATTATATATAAATACATAAATACATATAGATAGGGAGATATTAACATGAACTATTTTTTTCTTTCTTCATATGGGAATGCTTCATTGATGCGAAATTAATACGACTAAGAATTAAATATACTCTAGGTTTTTATTATTTCAAATGCAATATAAAAGTATATTCCTCAGTAAATAATAGTTTTCAATTAACATTTTTAAACAAGTAGAGAAAAATATGGGCACTTTTGCTTTTTCGGATTTACTGTGCAACCTGGGAATGAGATCTGATGCATTTTTCTGCTTTCAAAGATTAAATTCCCTCTGGCATGTAAAATGCATATTTTCTGAATTGTGAAGTCATTTGCATTTTTTAAAACATCTGTTTATGAATATGTTTCTGATAATAATTACTATTGACAAAGTTTTAATCAGGAATGGGGGATTTTAAATGAAGAACACTCTGGGGAACGTATTTTCACCTTCTGGTCATTATTACAGCAGTATAGTCTTTTGCAGTCTGTCAATTCATTTTTGCTTCTTTATTTTATCCCCATTTTTAAGCTAAGAATGAAGCTATTGTTTAACTGCATAGGCTATAAAGCCTTTTTTTTCCCTGTGGAGTGTGAGCAGAGTTTTTGTTTTGTTTTTTGTTTTCAGAGAGAGAATAACTAAATCTGTCAGCAAACTAATAAGCTACCCAACAGTGAATATGTTTAGAGAAACATGGGAACATGGGTGTGAATGCTAGATGGAATGTAGGCATGCTTTGAATAAGTACTAGCCTGAAAAAAGTAGTATCCTGAGTTAATAATTAGTGGGCTAGCCTTTGGTCTGACTCCTGTGACTGGTCACAAATACCTGAAGCTGAAAGAAGTCGTCATGTGGACATGAAGGTCTGCAGAGAAATCTACTAATTGGCTCGTCATTCAAAGAAGAAAACAAAAACCAGTTTCAAGTGTTGTTCTCCCCCAGCCCCATTTAGCTAAGCAGCAGAATTGAGGAAAATCTTACAAAAGGTGCCATGAGCCAATTGTTCTCAAACAACTGGGAAAGCTCATTAGATTTTAACACCTTGGAGAAGCTGCAGTTTGTACAGGATTGCCATTTCCCCCTCTTGCCCTCAAGCTTTTCAGTCAATTAAACACCATGGGCCTGACAATGATTCACACTAGAACACTGTAAAGGGGCTTTAAAGCGAGTACCAGAGTGGCGTGAAGGGGCCTTATTATAAATGAAAATCAGGACCCATGTTGTCAAATGAATGTTTCCCTAGCCAGTCTTTCAATTAAGGAAAGTCTCTCTTCTCCCATCTCATAGCTTTTTATATCTATCTATCTCAGTCTTTGAATGGAACTTAACAAGGAACTGAAATCCTGAAATTTTAGAAATAGTGGTGAAGCTAAAGCACATACAGTTTTCAGTCTGGCCTTGTCTTCCTTAGGAAAAGAAGGGGTTTTTTAATTTTAATTTTTTTTTAAATTAAAACAGGTGAAACATTCCATATGTGAAAACAACAAAAAATCCTTGTGGCACCTTAGAGACTAACAAATATATGTGGGCATAAGCTTTCATGGGCTATAACTCACTTTATCAGATGCATGGAGTGGAAAATATAGTAGGTATAAATTACAGCAGATGAAAAGATGGGAGTTGCCTTACCACATGGAGAGGTCAGTGCTAACGAGGCCAATTCAGTTAGGGTGGAAGTGGCCCATTCCCGACAGTTAAGAAGAAGGGGTAAATATCAACAGAGGGAAAATTACTTTTTTTAGTAATCCAGCCACTCTCAGTCTTTATTCAGGCCTAATTTGATGATGTCAAGTTTGCAAATTAATGCCAGTTTCTCACTGAAATCTGTTATTGAGTGTCTAAGGAGACTGAAGTGCTCTCCTGCTGGTTTTTTGATTGTTAGAATTCTTGATGTCTGATTTGTGTCCATTTATTATTTTGCAAAGAGACTGGTTTGGCCAATGTACAAAAACAATGGCCAACTTCAAAAACAGTCTTCAATGAGAAACTGCAGAACTGGAATTAATTTGCAAAATAGCCCCCATCAAATTAGGCCCAAATAAAGATTGGGAGTGGCTGGATCACTGCAAAAAAATAATTTTCCCTCTGTTGATAGTCACCCGTTTTTGACAACTGTTGGGAATGGGCCACTTCCACCCTAACTGAACTGGCCTTGTTAGCACTGATCCCCCACTTGGTAAGGCAACTCCTATCTTTTCATGTGCTGTATATTTATACCTACTTACTGTATTTTCCACTCCATGCATCTGAAGTGTGTTATATCCCACAAAAGCTTATGCCCAAATAAATCTGTTAGTCTCTAAAGTGCCACAAGGACTCCTCATTGTTTTTACTGATACAGACTAACACGGCTACCACCCTGAAACCTATAACATATGTGGTAATTAATACAAGGTATAATCTTGGTGAGGACAAAGCAATTGAAATTTTAAGATGTGTTAGGTGTCTAAGGTGTGATCTGCTAACAGGTGCTAAAACTATAGCTGTGTCTTCATTGCAAAAGAAGGTTTGTTTTTACATCGAGTTAGCTATCTCAAGATTGCTATCTCGATAAAAAGGTGGAGGGAAGGCATGGATAGTTTTTTACCGTGACATAGTTAGTCAAAGTCAGCCTTATATCCTCCACCTTGTATTTACCTAAATGAGCTACATGAAGCAAAAACTACAGTGCTTCATCTCCACTAGGATTTTTCAGTAGGATAGTTAACTTTTGTTACCTCTTGTGAGTTAAAAACACACCTTTTTGCAGTGATGATATCAACCTACATCTGCCTTGTCCTCACTAGGATTATACCACGTAGTTGCCAACTGTTAGCTAACATGGTTAAAAACCACCTTCTTTCCTAGTGTATGTCTACACTAGAATTGTGAACCCTAATTTTACCTTATGGCCAATTAATTCAATGTATTTAACATGTTTGTAAAGGCTGGTGTGGGGATTCCCAACATGATTGTTCTAAGGATTCATAGGTTATTAGGCCAGACAGGACCATTGTGATCCTGTAGTCTTGACCTGCTATATAACATAGGATCAGCAAAGGGTGAAAAACCTGGATCAAACATGTGGGGAATGTAGCCTGGATCAAACGTGGGGAGTGTCACACACTTGCCTTTTCAAATGCAGTAAGTTCCTGGAGTTAAGTGGCAATCAGTTACCCAGAAGTAAAGAACTCTAGTGAAGACAAGCCCTTTAGGTCCACCGCAAAAGAACACCGGCCGCATAACTCTGAGAGTCCAGGTCTACAGACTCAGACTCTGAGGCTCATGTTCAGCACTAAAACGGCAGTGTAGACATTCCCACTTGGGCTCGCAAACCCAGCTAGGGAAATGGATCTCAGAGCCTGAGTGGGAATGTCTATGCTACTATTTTTAGCACTATGGCATGAGCCTCTCAAGCCTGAGACCGTAGACCTGGGCTGTGAGAATCACGGCCATGGGATTTTTCTGTGGTTGCCTCTGTATAATGTATTGTAACCCTGAGCCATTAGCTAATTTCTTTTGGTAACACAATCCAGAAGGGAATGTTGCTTTTGTTGTATTCTGTAGAGGTTTCTATACTGTCTTCATCACTGTGGTAGCTGAACACTCTCCAGGACACATTACATAATGCGACTAACAGCTGTCATACGTAGTTTGTTGTTGCTCTCATTTTTTCCCACCAGGAGCTAACTCTGTGTAAAGTGTTTTGTTTTTAAATATACACATTGTTCTGGGTTTAAATTAGAGAAGGAAAGGTCAATGGCAAGGGCTCAGGTTGGATCACAGGCTCTAGGCCCCTGCGACATGGGAAGGCCTCAGAGAGCATAGGCTGCACTGGAACCTGAACATCTACACCTCAATTAAGCAATCCCTTAGCCTGAGCCCCACAAGCCTGAGGCAGCTGGTGGAGGTTTTTAATTGCAGTGTAGACATACCTTTGGTTCCTGCGAGAGTTCATTCCAGAGTCTCAGAACAGGTTCTGAGAAAGCTCTCTCTCCAGCACAGATATTTCAGTTCACAGCTAGTGCTGCCTGGGAATTTCTCCTCACAATTATTTTTCAATGGAAAATGCAATTTCTGGAAAACTTTGGTATTGCCTGAAATTTTGATTTTTCTGTTGGGGAAAATCTAAATAAAATATTTTGTTTCATAGAACCTCAGAGTTGGAAGGGACCTCAGGACATCATCTAGTCCAATTCCCTGCTCAAAGCAGGACCAATCCCTATTTTTGCCCAGTATCTTTAAATGGCCCCCTCAAGGATTGAGCTCACAACCATAGGTTTAGCAGGCCAATGTTCAAACCACTGAGCTATCTCCTACCTGACCTTTATTCAACCAGAATCAAAACACTACTCTTCGTTGAACTCAACTGAAACATTTTGTTTTGAGTCAGTTCGACATTAATTTGCATCTGCGTAAGCAGCTGGGATGCCTCATGGGAGCTGGAGTTTGGGTTGGGGTCTTTGGCTGGACTATAGCTCTCATGATTCAGTGTGTTCTTCCCTTTGACCAAACTGTGTGGCATGTCATGAAAGTCACATCACTGCAGTGCTTCATCACAGAGATGTAGTGTGGACAGGAGGTCTGATCCATAGAAGAGGTTGGGGGCATGAAGCACTCAGGCTACAACTCTCTTGAGGCACTGAAGAACCATAGGCAGATTCAGGTCAATACTGAACTGACTCAAAATGAAACCATTAAGACATTTCCAAAATCAAAATCTTTCATACATTTTCATTCATGAAAAATGTTGATGTTTTGTCTTTTTATCCTGATTTGGGATGAAAATGAATTTCAAAATATTTGGCTGGGATGGAACTTCCATATTTCCACTTTATTCAGAAAGAAAAGAAACAACGATTGGAATGCAAGTCCCCTTTTAGAAGCCTCATTACTTGCATATATTGTCTCATGTTCATTTTTCAAATTATGCCATTGTCCCACAGAGCAGGATTACATTAAAAACCCCAATAGCCTTGTCACTCTTTTATTTCAGCTTCCTTGTACACCAAACTCCTTGGCCTTTTAGCTTCACTAACTTTCTGTCTTTCCTCTTTTTTTTCCCCCCCTTCTGCTGGTGCAGCTATGATAACAGAAAGCCCTAGGCTAAGAGTAGCTAACAGCAAGCACACTCTTAAGGCCACTCCTGGAGCAGTCAAGTACTCACCATGGAAGGCCTATACGTTATCCCCTCCTCAGACTTTTTTTGTTTTTCATTCTGTTTTATCAAAAGCTGAGTTTCACTCCTGGCAGCCTACCTCTGCAATCTAATATGCCGTCTTTGAGCAGCTCTTGTCCTAAGACAATGGGGAGTCCTGTCAATGCTACTGGAATCAAGCATTTCTGGAGAAAGTGAGAAAGCCCTTGACAATAAAAAAAGAACATCTAGGAGGAGAAATAAATTGAGACAGGAGAAGCAGGAGGAGTGGGCAAGAACAGAAAAGAGAAAGGGGAGAGAGCAAACAGGATCAAAAGGGAAGGGAGATGAAAAGGAAAAGCAGAACTGTAGGGGAGACAACAATGGAAATATCACAACAGCACCAATGACTTTCTAAAAAGTTTGAGATCAGAAATCTTTTTTAAATGATTTTTTTGCTTTCTTGCCGGGGTAGGGAGAAAAACCAAGTGACTGAGGAAGCAGTCTATTAAGACAGGATAGTGTGTACATGCTTAGTTGTCAGCTAGATAATGCAACCAATGATGCCAACAGCAATGTAATCCATTGTCCTCATGGAGGGTCAGGAGGACAGTCAGCACCTGCAATGTCGGATGGCAGCTACCCTTCCTCCATTGCAGAAGATGACGGTCTTTTCCTTTAATAGGACACATGCACCTAGTGACCCATCTTCCTGGTACAGTAATAATACAGGATCATATGTACAAATTATGGCCCAGAAATATTCCACAGTCACTTTCTGCTTTCTGTTTTGCCTGAGAAAATTTTCCCTTTAAAATTAGCTGGGGGTTAAGAAGATAGATGGGGTTCTAGACTATCACTTTTAATGTAACATTTAACTTTCCTTAGCTGGGAAGAAGGAGAGGGTGACATGGTTGCTTGTTTTTATCTTATCTCCATGGCTTCTGGTTGAACTCTCAAACCCTTTGGCTCAGCCATCTGAAACTCTCACTCTTCTAACCAGAGCTAAAAAGAAAGTTGCTTTGATTTATTATATAAATACATATTTATTATGGAACTTAAATTTACTGTCAAGGCTGTCAGATCGTCTGCAGGCTGAGTTACACATGTATAACTTAATGGAGAGAAATTTTCCCCATGGGGTTTTAAAGCGCTGGGTTCAAAGGTTCAGCTTTAATATCACTCCACTATCAATACTTATGAGCCAATCTACAACAGTGACTTGGACAAGGTGCTAAGATGTATGTTTGTAGATCATGATGATAGACTATCCCTCGTTGGATGGGCAGTGGAGCCTTAATTAAGCAGTACGAACACGCCACATGGACAACGTACCGGGTTTTTTTTTTGCAGCATTTGTTTTAGAGCCACTTCCTGAAGATGATGGGCATGGACAACACTGTGTGACTCACATAACGTGACATGATCACACAAACATCTCAGAGATAAAATGGAGCTATCAAAAAAATATAGGCCCTTTTCAGCAATAAAAACATCGAAGGTACGATTCTCTGGATGTAAATGCCTGTAACTCCTATGGAGACTAAATGTCAGTTATGTTTGTGTTCGAAGGGAAGAATATAAGCCCCTTAATTTGTCAGTAAGAAAAGAACATTTTTTACTGTACATGTAATGTTGCATGACAGGCTTTACTGCAGGTCTGCTGGCTGATAAACTCTATCCACTGACAACAATAAAATTTAACTCCTTCAAAACCCTCTTCAAACTCTCCTTTGCCACGATGTCTACAAAAATCTTGACAACAGGCTGCTGGTATGCTGAGACCACTGACTGTCAGGCTGACCAGTATTGTCATATCGCTTCCTTGTACTCTCTAGCTATCATTTTGTGTCATATACTTAGGCTGTGTCTACATTAGGGAGCTTATAGTAGTACAGCTGTACCGCTGCAGCTGTGCTGCTGTAAGATCTCTCATTTAGCCCCTCTATACCAGAAGAAGAGAGCTCTTATGTTGACATAATTAAATGAGTGGCAGTAGCTATATCAGCTTTTGTCAGTGAAACTTATGTCGCTCTGTGGTGTGTTTTCACACCCCTGAGTGACAAAAGTTTGGCCAACATAAGTGGTAGTGTAGACTGTAAGCTAAGGCACTGCCATTTTTGTTCTGTGTTTGTACAGCATTTAGCACAATAGGGTCCTAGACCATGATTAGGGCACTTCGTCACTACAGTAATAACAATAATAAACTACCTGTACCTGACCTCCTTCCGAAAGTGAAGTTGATCATGTTTTGAGTGAGGCTTTACTGGCTAAAAATGGAGTGCAAATTTCAGATTTGGCACATCATATAATTATCTGGTGTGTGTGTCACTGCATGGATCCAGAAAGGCTTAGCTGGGTGTCAGAGCCCCTATACTGCTAACAGAGATTTTCATTGGTCCCATATGGTAAGGACTTGTTCCCTTGGAGCTGAAGGGTATGAAGTTGATTCTTGCTGTTTTCATTAATATCTGCATAGCAATAGTGCAGGTCATTATTAACAGTGAATAATTAATTCAGCATATATTTCCTCTTTGTTCTATTCACTCGTTGACTGAAATTACATTAGAATCTATTTTTTATTTGACATAATTTTCTGGAGGTTGCGCATGAGCAGGATATTATGAGTCTGTGGAACCTGAACTAAGACAAGTCAGCTAAGTTGTTTAATCTTGATTGGTCACATAAGTCAGAGGGTGTTGCCTCTGTGCATTAATTGGGTAAATGCAACTCCTAGAATCCCAGACGATATCTTCACCCTTGCTTTGACCCCTTTATACCGCATTAAGGGGCAGAGTGGTATAAAGTATGGATGGTACAGGCAGAGCACAAAATGGTTGTATAGCTGCCCTCCAAGGACTTCCTTGCAAGCCTTGATGCAGGAGGTCTGTGGGTGGGGCTGGGAGTGGGCAGGGCCAGATTGACTCACAGGCAAACTAGGCTTGTGATTAGAGCCCAAATTCGTGGGCAACCCCAGGGAACTGACATATGGTATACTCACCGACTTGGGATTGCAGCACCACTCAAATGTAACCCAGCCACACCTCTGAGATGGTGATCAGTGCCTTGAGCAGCTGGTACTGATCAGTCTACAGCCTGGCCATGGTGAATGCACTAAAAGGCTGTTCGTTGTTCATTTTAGAAGGCCCAGAAGTGATGTTTCCCAGGACCCAGTGATGGGTTAATCTGGCCCTGGGGTGGGAGGAGTGTGTCAGAGGAATGGCTGGAGCACACAAAGCTGCATAAATTCTAGGCAGTGCTGAAGCCCTTTGGGCAGCCCAGGGAAGCCTGATTGTTACATTGGGGGTGTCTCTAGTTCCTGGGAGCAGCCCAAGATTGGAAGGCACAAGGTGCTTACAGCCAACTTAGTGTCCCCTTCTTTAGATTGCAATTCCTGTGCTGTGCCTCTTGGAGGTGCAGCACACAATCTCATCCCACATCTGTGGCGTGAAAATTCCTGTCTGAGTTTTAAAACAGGCTCCAATGCATCCTTCAGTGTTGGTCAATAGGTCTGATTCAAGTTGAAGTCACTAGAAACTTTATGTCAATGGTTTTTGAATCTGGCCATCCTCCTCTACAAACTTTCTTGGAATGTATTTGGAAAATGGGAAGAACAGGGATTTGAACGTGATTATGTGTATTTTTTGCAGCATTCACCTAGTTCCAGTGACCATGAAGGCTTCTAGATGCCCATAGGTGCTTTACAATAAAATAGGTAGCAAATTCCTAATGATGAAGAAAAAGTTGGTAGAAACCATCCAGGAGCCTATCTGGCCAAGCAAGCTGATCCAAATAAAAAAATATAAACATATCTGAACCATAAATCAAAACTTGTACTTGTTCAACATTTTGAAATTCTAAATCTTTGGGTTACCATTGATTTAAATTCTTCCATGGTGTTTTGATATAATAGGACAGTGCTTGGGATGGGTGGAATTGGGTGAGACTCAAGTTATGTGCCTCTGATAGTCTTCTACCTCTGTAGTCACCATGAGACAGTCATCAGGCCAGTGAGATTAAACTAAGCAGTGAGTTGAAGCCCTGAAAGGTTGATTTTTTCTTGTTCTTTTCCAGAAAGGCAGAGACAGAGAAATAGCCCACTCGACATTTAAGGTAGAAGAGACTCCTCTGCCTCTATGGGAGTGACTAAAAAAATCCTCTGAGAAAAGACTACATTCATATGGGAATGTGACTATTTTAGTGTAAAAGACACTTAGGCCCCAGTGCCACAAAGACTTAAAGGCATGCTGAACTTGATTCCCAGAGAATTGTCCCATTGAAGTCAATGGACCCATTTGCTGTGTGTAAAGTTAAGTTAGTCCTCACTTGGTGTCCTTGTAAAGGCAGAAGTAATCAGTGACACAAGAGTAGAAAAACAATGTGGCATCATTCTTTGAAGTACAATACAAAAAACATTAGCTGCTTCAGGGCAGAGACAGAGGAAGAATATCAGGACAAATGCAATATACTGTGCCTACTAAATGAACACAATTTGCAAAGACGACAAAGAATAAGATGTCAATGCTCAGAGTAATTCTCCGATCCACAACTGCTCTAGGTTAGCCCCACTGGCTGGATCACCTGGAATGAGAGTGAGGCTGACCATCGAGTTTTACTGCAGCTGGAAAGGGGTGCAGCACAACCGCAGTCTAATTCATTTTCTTGCCCCATCTAGTGGATTTTAGCTGTCACTGTGGCTTGCAGTGCAGATTGTTGATTCAGGTTTGGATCTGCCTTGATTGACTGACTATTTGCCAAACGGAAGATTCTGTGATAATGTAAAAGATGCTGCAATTTCCATCACTGTTTCTCTTTTCCTTCCTTTAACTTGTTTCTGTGCCTTAATGTAGCTAGGAGGGATATCAGCACCTTAAGAGTCCATTATATCCCTGAAATGGAGAGGTACTGAGTGGAACTATAGGAAGAAGAGCAGATAGCTTGGTGTAACAGGGTGCTGGCCAGAAGCTTCTGAGCCAGCCCCTGTTAGCCCAGCTCCAGTTAAGGGGTATTAATTGGAGCTGGCTGGGTGTGGCTTGCCAAAGGGCTTAAGGAAAAACACCTGCAGGCCTTATTAGCCAGGAGGCTATATAAAGCTAGCAAGGAGGAAGCTGGGGGGAAACAGGAAAGGGAGGAATCTGTGACTGGAGTTCCCAGCTAGCTGCCTGGAATAGACTGTATATAAGTGGTGGTGAGAACTGACACAAGAAATAAAAGGGCACTCACTGGTGCTTGCACAGAAGCAGTCTCCAGCTGATTTGTGAGAGGAACCATGAAGGGCTCCGTTACACCTGGTATATACAGATGATTGCTGCAGAGATACATTGCGTGCTGTAGCTGGTGAAAGTTGAGTTGAGCTGTTTTAAAGCTAGTTGAAGAAAACTGTTTACTGCATTTTATGAGTTTAAAAAGTGCACGTACTGGTTAGAGATGCTACAGTGAGGGCCATTGAAAGAGTCAATGTTTGTCGGGAGTTATTCCCCATTCTAAGTACAGGAAAAATGAGCCTTTCTGATACAATCCAGTGGTACTTGTCTGCATTCGGAACAGGGAATCACTGTGGTAAATGGTGACTCTTGGTAGCCGTCACTGAATAACAAATAATAATATGGATATTAATGTTGTTTAAGTGCCATTTACTTTGCACTGGGTTTTCATTTTGTTTAGTAGCACTATATTAACCAAGGTCCATAGCTAGAGTTTTTGCTGTTACTGGATGTTAAGTAGGAATAAAGGTTTTCGTAACTTCATAGGCTGAACTCTGTAATATGACTCTTCCGCCAAGATTCTCACTGTACTGTTTTTAATTTAAAATGTACTTTGTCTCATCATATGCTTCCTGACTTCATTCTTTGCCCCAAAGTACTCTCCTCATCACCTTATTATCATTAGCAGACTTAATGCACTTCTTTCTCTGACTGCTTTTTGGACCTCTGAAGAAATTGAGAGAGAGATGTTATGATTGCGGATTTTCAAAGAAATTGGGCCAAATTTATCCTTGGGAGTAATTCATCAACCCTGGTGAATTTGGCCCAATATCTCCATTCTATGAATATTTATTGGTTTTTTTGTTTCTTTTGGGTTTGTTTTTTTTTTGCTTGTATAATCTGTTTTCATGCAAAAGTCTGTTTCTACCTAGTATCTGTTTCATTAAAATTGCAGGAGCTTTATGATCTACTGGTTTCCTGTATCATTTTAGACCTAAACGAGGTCTGGTCAAAAGGCCATTAAAGTTAATAAGAAACTTTCCATTGATTTCAATGGACTTTGGAAATCAGGCTGAATAAAAGTACTGAATAAAAGAATCCTAGAAATAACCCCTGAGGACTAGCCCTTCACAAAGCACTCCCTCCATCTGGGGCAAATACAATCACCATTTGTGCTGTATCCTCCTTGGCATAGCTGAGAATCTCGCTCTCTCTCTAAATTCAATATATCTTAAAACAGGTACATAAAAAAAGGAAACTATCCGCTATTAGAGCAGTGTTGAGGGTAAAAACTCAGCATTTCCACACAATTTCATTTTCAGAGGTTTTGCCAAAAAGAGAGAGAGAGGGAGAAACCAAACCATTTTGTGGCTTTGACTCAAGTATTTTTCTGAGAAAATGGAATGAAGCATTGGATGTTGACAAGCTGCAATTTTGCTTCAAGAAACGATGTGTTAAAAGAAGATCACCATTTCTGTCATTTAAGGTGCTGTATATGCTCCTGCAGAAGTGTTCGGAGCATTAGATCTTACGCATCATTTGTGGAAATTCACAAAGCAGAAACAAGTTGTTTCATCCAGCTCCAATCCCATCTTCTGGGCCATCTGTCAAGCCTGAAATTTTTGCAGATTGTGGTGGCTTCTTTAATTGTTTTCCAGTTATTCATTTCCAGATTTTTAAATATAATCCCACACCATTAAATTAACAGCACTCCATAGTGCGTACACACTGCCATCCATCTGCTCAAGGTTGTCTTTAAATGAAGCCATCTTGTATCTTGTGTTCAGAACTATCAAACTTGCCTACTATATAATCCACCTTCTGTTGCAAGCTAGAAAACAGATTTCACCATTTTTTATTCTAACAACTGTGCAGCAATCAGCAGTTTTTCCACTGAAGATTTGTCCTGGGTGGATGTGGCTGTTGCTGGAATTAAAGAGAGAGGCAATGAACCAGCCATAAGAATATGAAAGCTATAGGTACTTTGAGCTTTGCTTTTATGGAAGGTCATTGAGAAAAGACCTCCTTCTCTTCCTTTGAAAGTCTGTGTTCCTGAGGGCTAGCTATGAATGGTGGGATTTGGGATGAAGGCGATTATGCTTCTTGACTTCGTTCCTTGCCCCAAAGCACTCTCCTCATCACCTTATTATCATTAGCAGACTTAATGCACCTCTTTCTCTGACTGCTTTTTGGACCTCTGAAGAAATTAAGAACAATATATGTTATGATTGCGGATTTTCAAAGAAATTGGGCCAAATTGATCCCCGGGAGTAATTCATCAGCTCTGGTGAATTTGGCCCAATATCTCCAGTCTATGAATATTTGGGGGGTGGGGTTTGGCTTGTATAATCTGTTTTAATGCAAAAGTCTGTTGCTACATAGTATCTGTTTCATTAAAATTGCAGGAGGTTTTATGATCTACTGGTTTTCTGTATCATTTTATACCTATTGTTAAGGGATTTAAAAAGAAATAAATGGCCTGAGGTTTCATTGTGACACATCTTGAATTATTATTTACTACGTGCTTGTGCCATGAGGAGTTTCATTCTTGTTAAAAACCAAAACACTATGTTTTTATTTAACAAACAAATAAACCCCAAATTCTGTTGTGGGGGTGTATCCATGTACCAGCTGATGGACTTGAACAACTTTGAGACATATTATTTTCCCTTATGTGCATGTGTAACTTTCATTAGCTTTTACAAGATCTATAGGCTCACAAGAGGAACATACACATATGTATGTCACTGTCAGTCAATAGATTAAAAGGAGCCTGCTGAGCAAAATGGCTTGCATTATAAAGTTGTGTGTGCCAAATAAAAGAGCTTTTCAATTCATTCTTATTCCTTTCTTATTCTCCTCCTCTTGTTTTTGCCATTTAGGAAATAGATACATGGCCTGAATCAAGACTATATCCAGTCAAAACTGCAACTGAAATAACGATTTGCTAAGCTTTATAATTATATTAAAAAAATAAAATATTATTTAGGTTGCAAAGTCGAGGACTTGAAAGTTAGGAGATTCCAGAACGTAAGTTGCTCTTTCTGCATGTGCATTATGATAGTCGGTAATTTCACAATCACATACTATTTTTACACACACACACACACATTATTACAGCTTTTGTGAGGTGAGGTGTGGTGTGGCAGAGGGCTGATATGAGAGAGTCGAAGACAGATGTGGGGCACAGAGAGGGGGATAGAGGAAGGAGGAAAGGCAGCGGAGTTGAACTCAAGGAAGAGGCGTGCTGGCAATAGGGTGTAGGTAAGGATCAGGAATATGAGATAAGAACAGTGGCGTGCATTTGCTACAAAAGGTGTCAGCAGTTGCTGCAGTTGCTGGTTCTGATAGTAAGGCAGCTTCTAAGGAAGCTGGAGGTTTTCAAGGAGGTTGCATTCCTAGAAGCCTCTTTGTTGGCAACCAAAATGTAGAGGCTTCATGAGGGGTGCTGTGAGGACTCGGTGTCCCTGGGCTTGGTCCATACATCAGCATGGGAAATGGGTGAAGTTAAGAAATCTGTCTGTCCTTGCCTCCCCTACTGCTGCTGTTTTCTAGTGCTAGGCAGACTTGGGGGAGGGATAGAGCAACTGACGTATAATAGATATAATATTTCCCATAAAGGGTTACCTCTGCAAGACAATGTGCATATTAGGTGCTAACATCTGCCCCCAAATCCCTGAGTGCTATAAATCTCTCTTAGTAATATTTCTGCTTGGGGTTATACCTTATAGAAAAAGTCTTTCATTTAATGAAGAAGCTATCTATTTATTACATCTCCTATATTTAAAGTAGTCAGTACCATGGGAAGCTCCATCTTTCTTCCTTATTCAGAATGAACTGTGCTGTTACCATTGCTCTGTTTAGATTATTTGCTCCTACATGTTAATTATCTGAAAATGCCCCCATCCTTCAAAGCTTCAAAAATAACCGAGCATCATTCTACAACTCTTGAATCATATGAACAATCTCTTGTCCACTGAAGTCAATGGACACACTTGGTTGTGTGAATAAGGATTATTCTAGTGAATAAAATGTTGCCAGATCAGGGCCCTAACCCTTTTTCCCCAAAAAATTAACCTTCTAAGAAAGAATTTATGCAAGTAAGCTCAAGATGAGAAGTGAGCAGTTAATAAGACATTTCTTTGTAATTCCTTCCTTCCTTTATGGGCTCTTTGTGCAAGGCTTAAGTGAAATGGCTCTCACTGTCTGTACTTATTCCATGCTTCACCCCTGCCCAAGTCAATCACTTTGTAAATGTCATAGCTTCTCTCCATCTTCTCTTCTCTGGCCATTTCTTCTAGTCTTACCTTTCTGTGTTAGGTTAGCTGTTTTTCTTATCAGGAGAAAACCTAGGCAGAATATATAGCAATTCGGAGAGAAAAAGTTCTTTCAATTAGTCCAGTTTGGGACTAAATTCCTACTTCTAAAAGTAATATTCCAAAGAATCATTTCAAGTGGAAAAAATAAAAGTTTCCAATTTAAATATTATAGGTTTATAGATGGTAAAATACAAAGTTCTAGGGGCTTGGAGAATGATGTTTCTTTAAAACAATCCCAGATCATTAGACATTAGGCTGTAATTACCCTGAGGCTGACCTTGAAATATAGTGAGAGAGCCTGAACAGAGGGTAGGGAGGGTAAACTGGGAATGTACATTTCTGTGGGGAGACTTCCAGTTCCATTCATAAGAAGGCTGAAGGTTCCAAGGAAAAGATTCGAGTACCCAGTTCTCTCCCCTAGCAAGTACAGATGTTGCTGCAACCACCAAGTGTGGTACTTTAATGAAATGTGTTTAATATGGCTGACATAACATTAGGGGCTTCTTCATTGCCTTGTCAAGTCTAAGTTTGGGTGAAGTGTTCCTTGTCAATATTTTAGCCAACAAACCTGGTCCCTTTTTTTCTGTTTGCAAATTATCTATAAATAGAATTTGATTGTTTCCAACTGTATTTGAAATTGTTTGACAAACACTTCATGCAATTATATTTCAGCCTGTGGATTGTACATTAACTATTTGCTTTGTCTGTTCCTTATTTGTAGCATGTGATTAGTCACTTGCATCACATCACATAGTGCTGGTTTTGCTCCCTGACTGGATGACTGCAAGTGAATACTGCACACCAAATAGTGAATATCTATGATCACTCATGAATATCCTTATTTTCTTATGAATGCATAATTTTTGCTAAGGAAAATCACTTTTCCAAATATTTCCCCATATGTTTGCAGATGGCTGGACAAAAAAAGTGGGGGGAAGGTCAAATCCAGAGAGTATCCAGAACTGATTAAAATATTCACCAATCACTTTTTCAGCTATAAACTCATCCCTATAAAGACTATAGTCAACTTCTTCCTTCTTGGCTTTTCTGATCAACATGAAGTCAAATAACCTGGTAACTGACGTAGTTGATACCTTAAGAAATGTGGCAAGGGCATTCTTGTTTCACTTAAGTAAATAAATATATCAGTCAGTGCTAATTATGAGCCCTGTCCAATTCCCACTGAAGTCATTAGGAGACTGTTCATTGTCCTTCCCGGGCTTTTCATCTGATCCTTTTTGAATACGTTCTCTCGTATCTTCTTTTGGATTGTTCTTGTATATATATAATTTTCCATTCAACAGAACAGATTAGATTCTTTTGAGAATTCAAAACACTATGACTATAGCTCCTTTTAATCAAAAACACAGCTAGAGATCCTTTCTTTTTCCATATAGGTAACTGCATGTATTAGCCAGAGTGAATCTCTTCTAAAACTCCAGGTTCAGAGAAGACCATTTTAGGAGTGCTCAGCTGGGGCATTTGTCTGGTTAGATAGATCCTCAGCAAGGCCATATTTGCCTCCTCTTCCCACATTCAGATGATCTAGACAAAGTGACATTAATGACATATCCTTTATTTTCTCTGAAGATCCTTCAACTTCTACTTTAGAGTTTGCTGTCAAGAAAACCTTTCTGACATATGTTCGTTCTGGGCAGATTTCCTTTGCAGGAGGACATTCTACTATTTCCATGGTTTTAGTCTTCATAGATGACTTATAAATATTCTCTGCTCAACCTCTTTGTTTAAAAAAACAAATTAATAATGCTTTAAGCATATTCCTTTTCTCCCTGAAATATAGGCTTACAGAGGAGAGGTTTTACAAGTCATTTAATACAGGTAAATGTTTATTTTCAGCTATTTCCTCTATGCCATTTATTTCTAATCAATTTTGTCAGGGTACTGGCTTTTATGCACATTCCGTGACCTTTGCACACTGTGTTTTAGCCTGTCTGTCCCCTAATGCTTCTCTTTTGTACTTTCAAACAGAATCTTGCCATTTCTGCACTGAGTCGATCTGTGGCCTAACTTCAAACTATCTCTCTCCTCTAACTTGTTTAACTCTACCTTGCTATACCATATTCACAAATCCCTTAATAACACTGTGTGCTTTTAGGACTTTATCTCTTGGTCTCAGAAAGGAATTAATAATCCTTCTGGCAACTTCATCCATTTAGCCTTTAACCTTAATTTCCCATCAGATAATTTTTACAGGCCTATAGTCAGTCACATGCTATGGCCTTAATCTCTTTTTTTTTTCTTTTTGCCTCATTTGACCTCATGTCTTAAATAGTCTTAAATATACAGACTGTTACTTAAAGTCCACGTTGGCTCAGTCAGCCAATCTCCATGTTTCTAAAATGAACCCAAAGATATGGCTATTCCAAAAAAACAAAACAAAACCAGATTAAGTGGAAAATGTAGACCTTTTTTCTCTGAAAATCTCCTTATTCTATTTAGCGATAACACTGCTCTACAGCCAAAATGCTTCTGAAATAAATATAGTCAAACTTTACTAATTCTGGGTCACTGAGAACGAAAATGATGCTTAAAATTGTTGATTGGCTCTAGTTTTCAAGATATGCTATTGGGTCAGTATATATGACCCTTGACATGGGAATGGCGGAGGATAAGTGAGTTATAAAGGGAAGGGATCTCAATTTAAACCAGAAATGACTAAAATACATCTTTGACTGGATCTATGAATAAATCTATGACTGGGTTTGGACAGTACTTGCTTTTTAGGCAAAACAATGAATGATGCAATCTGAAGCTGGTATTGTGTCATACATGATATGAATTGCATCATGTTATTCCTAGAAGTCATGGATGATGCAATCATAACGAAGCTTACATCACTCTGCTGAACAAATTGCCCTATATCAGCTCTAGAAATCTTACAGTGTCGTGCTCTCTTATTTGTCAGTGTTGGTTTTGCAAAGGGACACATTTCTGTTTAGCCAAAGTGAGCAGAGATGCCTCGTACTTGTGTGAACAGTGCAGATAACTTCGGCTATGTTTGTGGTGAAGTGACTTTTGCATCACAAAAGCGCAGTATAACCACTATGGTTAAGAAAGCCTATCACCTTTATTTTGGCTGCAAAATTGAAGATCAGGACAAGACGTGGGCCCCACACATATGCTGCAACACTTGTGCAACAAATCTTCGCCAGTGGTTGAACAGGAAAAGGAAATCTATGCCTTTTGCAGTGCCAATGATTTGGAGAGAGCCAACAGATCATACCAGCAATTGTTACTTCTGCATGATGCCTCCAGTTGGGAAAGGTGTGTCAAAGAAGAAAAAGTGGACTGTGCATTATCCAAACATTCCATCAGCTATACACCTAATACCCCACGGAGTAGGACTGCCGGTTCCTGATGCACCAGAATCATTCTCACTTGAGTCAGACGAGGAAGAGGAAGAGGATGAAACTTCTGGTCCTGAATCATCAATTCAGGACCCACATTTTCTCCCATCAGGACCCAATTCAGGACCCACATTTTCTCCCATCTTCCTCCTCTGAACCACACCTCATAACACAAGCTGAACTGAATGACCTTGTCAGGGATTTGGAACTACCCAAGAGTAAGGCAGAGCTGTTGGGCTCCAGACTACAGCAGTGGAATCTCCTGGCAGGTGATGTTAGGGTTTCCATGTTCTGTGACCGTCAAAAGGATCTTGTCTCATTCTTCTTCATGGAAGGTGATCTTGTAGCCTGCAACAACATGGATGGTGTGATGGCAGCCCTCAACATCGTTCACGATCCAGATGAGTGGAGACTCTTCATTGATTCATCGAAGACGAGTCTTCAAGCTGTTTTGCTGCATAATGGCAATGTTTTGCCATCAATTCCAGTTGGTCATGCAGTCCATAGGAAGGAAACCTATGACAACATGAAACAACTTTTGAGGTGCATAAACTATGACCAACATCAGTGGCAGCTTTGTGGTGATTTGAAGGTTGTTGCTCTCTTGTTTGGTCTGCAGACTGGATACACAAAGTACTGCTGTTTTCTCTGCGAATGGGATAGTCATGCAAGAGATTCCCACTACATCAAGAAAGACTGGCCACTCCGACAGTCATTGGAGCCTGGGAGGAAAAGTGTTCAGCATCCACCACTTGTTGAATCAAGGAAGATTTTGTTACCACCCTTACACATCAGGCTGGGTCTGATGAAGAACTCTGTCAAGGCCATTGACAAAACACAAGCAGCTTTCAAGTACTTCCGTGGAAAATTTCCAAGGTTAAATGAAGCTAAGATAAAGGAAGGTGTCTTTGTCGGTCCTCAGATTTGTGAACTTCTTCGAGATGATGCATTTGACCATGCACTGTGGCAAGGAAAAGACGGCATGGAAAGCCTTCCAGTCAGTGGCAATACATTTTCAGGGAGGGTGAGATGTTCCTCTAGCAGCTGAATTGGAGGTGTGAATAGCGAGATGTCTGATTTGTGTCCCTCTGCTATGTACATCGGCCAAACTGGACAGTCCCTACGAAAAAGAATAAATGGACACAAATCAGACATCAGGAATGGCAATATACAAAAACCTGTAGGAGAGCACTTCAACCTCGCTGGACACACTATAAAAGATTTAAAGGTCAGCATTTTGCAGCAAAAAAACTTCAAGTCCAGACTACAAAGAGACTGCAGAGCTGCAATTCATTTGCAAATTTGATACTATCAATCAAGGATTGAACAAAGATTACGAGTGGCTAGCTAACTACAAAAGCAGCTTCTCTTCTCTCGCTATTCACACCTCCAATTCAGCTGCTAGAGGAACATCTCACCCTCCCTGATTAGAGATAACAAGCTGGTTCAGCCTCATTGAACTAACCCTGTTATCTCCCACCTGGTTCTTGCCTACCTATTTATACCTGCCCCTGGATACTTCCACTGCATGCATCCGACGAAGTGGGTACTAGCCCACGAAAGCTTATGCTCTAAAACTTTAGTTAGTCTTTAAGGTGCCACAGGGCTCTTTGTCACTTCTGCAATCCCAGACTAACATGGCTACCCCTCTAATCAGTGCCTAGTCATTTGGAAAATTTAGTCACTTCTTCAGTAACCTAAATGTGGATTTAAGACCCCCAACTTAGGTCCCATTTGGCATTAAAATCTTGTTTTAAAGACTTTTTAAAAGTTATATTGGTTTTCTTTAGAAAGTAAAATTAGGTCCCTGTGTTTGAGTAGTTTCATTATTTGTTCAGAGTCTGAAAAATGTTCACTTTCTTATTGGGTTACTTGCATGGATTGGAAGTTTGAATTCATTGGATTCATTTGAAAAGAATTTTGGGTCTTGATGATTTCCCCATTTGTAAATATTAGTAGTTGTTGTCTCCACCTTATGTCTGGATCATCTGCTGTATTATTGGAGGTGTTTATAAAGCTCTAGTTTTTCTCAGCTACCTTTTCACACTGCTTCAAAGTCTTGTCAGTACTTTCTTTGAGGGTATCTTTTGCCAAATGTTGACTATCAGCTATTTGAGGAAATGTAGTTGGTTTTAGTATAGTGCAATGTAACTACAGTACATTGAAAAGGGACTTACTTTACATATGTGAAATGATTTGCATTGCTTTTAAAGTCTACTCAGATTAGGGGCCAATATACATATATTCATTGCAGTTTATATGAATTGGGCAATATCTCTTTAAATAGTTTTGGAGTCCTAGAGAGGGCCTCCGTATTTCCGAAGGAAAAAGCAACTCAGGCCCCAATTTTTAAAAGTATTTAAGTGTTACTGCCTTCAACATTGCAATGCCTAATCTCATTTTAAAAAGCTGTTTAGGCATTTAGGAGTCAAAATCCCAATATGTATATGTAGCTAGACCTTGCATGTTGGTATGCAGTTAATTAAAACAGGTTTTGGTTTCCCAACTATGTCTATATGGTTTCCTCATGTTCTTAATGCAGAAAGCAAAAACACAATACTCATGTGCAGTATTAATAACATTAAAGATCAAATTTTCAAGAGGTCACTAGATTTATGTGCCCAGAAAATCCTATTTGCCTGTGCATATAGTATTCCTTCACCAAACTCGGTTTGTCTACCCATTTCTAATATGCCCATTGCCATAGTGGTAGTTGGACCTTCCTAATTTAGATGTGCAGATGCCATGTGCATGGATAAACCTGAGGTTTGGATCATGCAATTTGCGGCTTTAAAAAATAAGTTTCTGACACTCAGCCCAATGAGGTAAATGAAATTTTTGGATTGTGCCGAGACATGAAAATCTGGCCAGTCATTGAATGTGTGAAATGTATGAAACAAGGTAAATTCACGTTTGTGTGAATGTCTTAAATATTAATTTTGAAATGACTAATGACCCTGTGGTGCCTATGCCAAGAAAGTGCTATCACTGGACAGAAAACAGGTTGAGATTGGGATTGTAATTTTCCAATGTTTGCATTTTTATTTGGTTTAATCCTGTGATATTATTCTCAGGAATATTCTTTGTTACATCATCTGGGGTTCCTATTTGTTCAGATTTATGCAGATACATTAACATGACAGAAATGACAAAGTATTTCCTCTTTGCTTTTGAAAGGAATATGTACAAGCACTAACTTAAATGAAAGTATGCCCAACGATGGCCTTTATTTAATAGTAAACAGTGGGCGGTGGGTGAGCTAATGGACTAACACTGCAGATGTTGATTTTCTTTTCTGTCCTAATGTCTTACATCCAGAAAAACGAGCTCTTGTGTTTGCTTCATTAACATTTGTTTTTCCTTCTCCAGGATAATATGCTGTCTGTGCCTTGCTGAAAAATAGACAAAGATTAATGCAATGTTGACAGCAAAATCACCAAGGAAGGAAACTGCTGCACTAGATAAACTTTATAGGTCACGTTCCTCAAGTTTCACAAACCATCTGATGAGATGACTATTTATGTAATAAGGCATGGCAAGGATTGTGATTATCATAAAATAATCAAACCCTGGAGTATTTTAAGGTACAAAGCATAATAACCAAGTGCGTTTAATTTCCCAGCAAAGTGATTTTCTGGTAACAGCCAGACTCATCTGGCTTTCATAGGTACCTATTTCTGCCCAACTGAGACAGAGAGAGAGAGAGAGAGACCATTTACCCTATAAGAAAGGCATCAGAATTTAGATCTGAAAAAATGAAAAGCACTTGCACACCTGAGCACTGTGATTTGCATTGTACAGTTAGCATCAGTAATAATAACAATCTATATTCCATTTCTGATACAGGAATAAAGATGGGATGATGTACTAAGGCAAAATTTATCTGCACTGATGGTGGAGGGCTCCTAAAGGTGCCAGAAGCAAGGGATAAAAACAAAAGTGTAATTTAAGATATAATCAGGGATGTTCTGGACCATGTTGCGCCATCCATTTTTAGGAAATCAATAAGGATTTCTACTTAAACACTGATAGCACAAAATCTGATCCTCTTGTCTTAACTCATGCCCCATGCTTAATATTTCAGAACTTCTGAAAAGTGGACAATAGTGCATATCAAATTAGGTACTAGGTTGCTGCGCAACGAATGGTAAATTGAGGTTGGAATGGCAGACTTCATTCTGAATTCTCTTGCTTTTGTCAATTTAAATTACCATGACATAGATATTTAACTGGTTTATCAAGGTAATATAACATGCACTTCAAGAAGCACAGAATGGTCAAACATAGTATGTAACTTTCTCCTCATCCATATCCATTTGTTTCGCAGTTGTTCCTTCAAAAGTGTTGTGAGATGGGTGCATATTAGGTGCCCCAAACTTCTCCTCTTAGTAATATTTCTGCTTGAGTCCAAATGTGCAAACTTGTTTTTCTGAGGTGAAGCAAGAAGCATTGACATTGCCCTCTGTTTACGGTTCTTTCAGACATAATACAAGCTCATAGGAACTGTTGTAATTCATAACATGTAGGAGCCACTTCCACTTACATTTTATTCAATCCGTAGGTACTTTGAATACATTTGGCCAAATTCAGCGCTACCATTAAAGTCTTTGGGAATTGCATGTGCATTTTTTAGCACAGAATTTGACCAGAGAAACAACTGATTCTTCTATTACTATGGAGGCAGCTTTGATGATGTTGGTGGAAGTGACACTTCCAGGCATGGCGACAAGTTGTGCAAGATTTTCCAGATACAAGATTAATGGAACTCTTGCATTGTTCTCCTGCACATGCATTTTAATAATCCACATGGTTCTAATTTATCAGCACCTTGTCTTCAGCGCATTATTTCCCTACTTCTAGAAGCATGTGAAGTCACCAACCCTCTAGGCTTTCACTATGGGTGCCAACAAATATAAATAAATAAATAAATAAATGTAGATGACTACAAATATATACACATTTCCACACTGCCATTTCAGGGATTGATAGCAGATCTCTCATCAGAATTTAATGTCATTTAGGCCCTGGGTCATCAAAGGTGTTCCATGAGGTTGGACCCCTGCATCCATGTGGAGAACACTGCAGGATTGGAGCCCAGAGGCCACAAAACAGAGACTGGGTAGCCAGATGTCTTAAGACTGGTTCCATGTCCTTTTCTTTGTCCTTTGGCACTTCCCCAGTTCTCTCTTACAATTGCCTGGGTCTCAATAAGTTCATTAGCTAATTCCCTGAAACCTCAGGATACAAGTCATCCAGATCTGCTGATCTGTCAAGGGACAAATCCAATAAAGTGAACTGATTTTCAAATTTTCAAAATGAATGGCTTTCCTCATGATGATCTGTTACCTATTCAGAACTTTCTTCCACTGTTAAATTATAATTTTAGCAACAAATTCAATTTTTATTTTAAATATTTCCACTGAAATCTGTGTACTGACACACTCTAAACAGCATTCTGATATCGCAGACAAGCAGAAAATGGTACTGAGAAGAGTTTGTAAGTTGAAGTCTGATAAGTATTTGTTGGAAATGCTACTGAGTGAGTAAAACGTGACTAGCACAGATTCTTTATTTGGTCACATGCTGCTTCTGCTGCTACCACCACCACTGCTCTACAATCACCCATGTTTCCCCATGAAGGATACCAAGTTTAGCTCTCTGGCCACACTGAGCTCCACCCCTTCCAGGGTTAAAAAAAAATAAATACAACTGGCCTGACCAGAAGAGTTTAATGAAAATAAATCACCTCCTGATTGTTTTTTCCCCCCTCTGTCTCTCCACCTGGATATAACAAGTTCCAATCTTACTGCAGTGACGAATAGGCAAAGGGGGGACTTTGCATTTCCCACCAATGGACGCCTCAAGCTTTGGCCCTTGAAAGGAAGATTTCCCTACATTTTCTGAAAGGTTTATTTCCATGACAGTTAAAAAGTTATACCACTGAGTAAACAGAAGACTGTCTCTGTGGATTTAGATGAGTAAGGTTGACTTAATAAATACTTATATTAAGATCTCGATAATTATTAAATAATTTTGATAAAGGGTATTTTATTAACTTGTAAAATGAAGTAGGAAATATGGATGACTACTTTTACTATGGTTGTCCATTCACACTTTTTTTGTGTGATTAACATAGCTATTACAGTAGGTACGAGTGGATAAGGCACTACCTATCTCAGTAGAGAGGAAAAGGTTGAGTTACCATAGTGGTTGACAACCCTATTACCTATACTGAGGGCAATACTAAGACAGTCTGTGGGGAACATTAGAGAATGGCATCCATCTGTTGCCTGCAGTGTCCAAGTGCTGTGTTTTAAATGTAGAACTTAAGCTTTGAGGATTGTCAATGTTTATTACCACTATATTTTTTAAAAGCACAAAAAAGTTGCAGATTTGTAACCCTAGAAATATTGAGATTCTGGGCCTGATTCTTCTTTCACAGAGGTGTTACTGTCTTGAAACTCCAGTGGTTTCTCTGATGTTACTGTTAATTTGCACTTCTATAAGTGAGAGGAGAAACCAGGCTTCTAGGTTTTCAGGACCAGCTTAAAAATTCTAGTAGGACAAGGTCTTTCATCTTCACTAGAGCCGCAACTTTTCATCAACAATTTGATCTGTGATGGTCAAGCCAAGAAGCTAAAGTTTCTGTGTTCATTAGTGTTCAATCATTTGGCTCCCAAGTGCAGAGCAAACCCGCAGAATGTGTGGAATATATTGTCTCTATATAGTGTTCACAAGGAGGTAACTGCACTATGACTTTAAATTGAATGAGATCTTCCTTCAGTTCTTCCTTTCTTTCTTTGTTCCCACCTGGATTTACAAAATGAAAAAACCTTTACTTGGCAATCTCATGACAAAGGAGCCTACATCAGTCTGGAGAACAATGTACAAATGGGTCAACACATTTTGTTCAGGCACCTTTGTCAGAAATCAAAGTATATGAAGCATCTATTTTAGTTTTTATATTTGGCTGCATCTCATTCAATTAGTCTATCAAATTCCTCATTAAGTCCTCGATCATTTAAAGCTATGTGATTAAAATACCATTACATTTGGTGAAAGGGGGAAAAACTCTTTAAAGTGCTTTGTATCATAAAAAATAAATTCCCATCAGGAACTGATATTGCATTAGCATTTATTACTATTAAAACACATTGGAAGTGTGGAGAATAAAAAACATTTCAATTTTTAATATAAAGTCCAAGAATGAACTGAGACTTCAAATCTGCAACTGAGTCCTTTAATTTCATATGACTAATAGGTAAACTCAGAAATATTTGATTGGATATAGATATTTCAAATGAGCTGCAACTTTTAAATATATGTCTACAGATTTCACAAAGATCCTGAACTCCTATTTTCACGCAGTGCCTCAGTGATAAGGCTAATAATAATTATTTGAATTCTGTACATAGTACTATTCTCAATTACCCCAAACTTGGTTACATAAGTAGTATACAAATCTCTAAATCCAGCATTTAAATGGCAAGACTGTTTTAAGAGCTTGCAGCACTGCTACATAACAGTTTGACAGGAAAGTGAAGAAGAGTGTTGCAACCTTTTGAATCTACAATGGGAATTAAACATTATATAAACTGAAATTTGAAAAGGACACCCTAGTCTTGTGAAAAGTGTCGTCAAAGTCAAAGCAGTTATGCAATCTAGATGTTGCCTGGTTATCTCTTGGCTATCCATTGGATAGGCATTCCACAACGGAGACTAAGCGCAAGAGACTCCCATTGACTTCAGTGAATTTTGGATCAGGCCTGTAATTGCATAATTCTGTGAAGTAGTCAAGCAATAAATCCAAGTAACCTAGTGGTAATAGCTGCCACTTGTCCTATTGTATACTCACAAAACACTACAAGAATATTAAATAATCTAGTAGATGGTGAAACTGGGACACAAAGATATTAGCTGTTTTTTCCTCGTCTACAGAGGTAAATCAAATTGGGGTTTGACAATGAACCATTGATAACTCCTCTTTGAATATAGTCCAGTTGTGCACTCACCACATAGCAATTTTGTCTATACCACATTTCCCTAGTTTGCTTATGAGTATGGTCATGTGGAACTGTGCTAAAAATCTTACTAAAATTCAGCTATGTCATTGCCATTTTGGTGATCACTCAGACCAATATGGGGTTCTGTCACTGCCTGCCTTGTAACTTTGGGTGTCTTAATACTATGCAGCTATGGTTCAGTGCTCTGTCACTAGTAAACAGCCTATAACCACCCTGTCTTCTACCAGGCTAGTTTCTTCTTTTAGCATAACCTCACAATCCCTTCTGGCCCCAAGTCCCCCACCCCCAAAATTAATTTTCCCGAGTTCTTAACTACCAGACACTCAGACTTTTCCCCTCTGGTTCACCACCCCAGAAGGTGTGAAACCTGCCTAGTTATCAGGTCACATTGGGACATACACTCCACACAATTTGCACAACAGAGATCTGCTTGAGATAAAAATAAACAAAATGTTTGTTGCATAGAAATATCAAAGATTCAAAGATGAAGTAGTAAAGAAAAGCAAACACATGCAAGTTACATAGAAAATAAACACAAAGATGCAATGTCAGGCTTTACACTTCTTCATTGGCTAAATTCCCTTTTCTAATACAAGTTATCTATTGCCCCTGTACAGTCTCCCAGCACACGTGCTGTCCTAGAGGAGATCCAGTGCTTCACAGACTGCACCCTGCTTAAATGCTGGCCCTGAGTTTCTGGATAGTCTTCCATTCGAATCCCTTTCCTTTGTAATAGGGTGTGCAGTTTTTTTTCCTTTTTTTCTCAGACTATGGTATTTCATGGTTACACAAAGTTTAAACTCCCTCCCTCCTTAGTTTCCAAGATTGGGGTTGTCTTTTCAGTTTCGATGCTTTTCCATTAATTTTAATGGTCTACCTCATCTTTGCCTAGATTGTACAATGCTAGGTGCTTGCAGTTAGTTTCCTGTAAACAACTATGCGGGGATCTGACCGTCCCTGCCTGATTACTTCACCCACTCTTGTGATGCTGCAGTTGCTTCCTAGTTACAGTTATCATGTTCTACACCTAGACACAGGCATACATTGATAACCATAAGCTGTATACAGACTTCCTAATGACCATCAAGTTAAGAACATTTCAAGCTTTCATAAAATATCCTTCGGACATATATTTGTGTCCAACCAGTTAATTCAGGGGGTTCATACCCTGTGTTCTCCCTCTGGGGTATGTGGACCTGGCTTGTCACAGACACCTCTATTACTCCCCCCCACACACACCCATCCACTAGTCCAGTAATCTTCCTAAAGAAGGAAATCTCGTGGGTTTTGGCACAATTTGTTTCTGACAAATCCACGTTGGCTATTACTTATTACTAGGACTACATTTTTATCATAGACATTTTTAATAAATTACATGGCAGAGGTGCAGGAAAATAATTGAGTCATGGAAAGGAAGGAGGAGGGATTCATGGGACGGCTGGAGAGCAAGCACACACCACACTCACCCTACAGCAGAGCTGTATATCTCCTGCAGCTGTTGCAACCTGGCTCACATGGTCTCAGTGCCACTCAAGTTTGGCATGTCCACTCCTCTGCCTCCATCTTTGGAGGAACGGACACACCAAACCCAAGTGTGGCTGCAGTCTTGTGGGCCAGGTCACAATGCCCAGAGATGGGAGCTAGGCCCATATAGGAACGTGGCTGGTCACGGACTTTACTCAACTTCATAGTTCCTGTGAACACAGTGACTTCTGCACCAAAATCCCAGTATCACTTCAGATATTGACTAGTCAGTGTAACTTCAATAATTCCCCAGGTCCTCTTTGTTCCCCTTTTTAAAGGTGGATACTGTTTTTGCTGTTTGGTCATCTGGGACCTCACCCATCCTCCATGAGTTCCTGAAGACAATCAGTAATGGTTCTGAGATTGCTTCAGCTAGTTCCTTAGATGAACTTCATCAGGCCCTGCCAACTTGTATACATCTAATTTAGCTAAATATTCTGTAACCTGCTCTTTCACTATTCTGGCTTGTGTTCCTTTCCCTCACATATTAATTGTGTTAAGTGTCTGGTCACAATTTACCTTTTTAATGAAGACTGAAGCAAAATAGGAATTAAGCACTTCAGCATTCCTTATGTCATCCATTATTAGCTCTTCTTCTCTGATAAGCAGTGGACTTATACTTTCCTTTGTCTTTCACTTACTCCTAGTGTACTTACAGAACCTCTTCTTATTGCCTTTTCTGTTCCCTTGCTAGGTGTAACTCATTTTGTGTCTTAGCCATTCTGATTTTGTCCCTATATGTTTGTGCTATTCTTTTCCACTCCTCCTTAGCAGTTTGTCAGTTTCAACTTTTTGTAGGGGGTGACCAGACAGCAAGTGTGAAAAATCAGGACAGGGGTTGGGGGTAATAGCCTATATAAGAAAAAGACCCCAAAAATAAGGAGTGTCCCTCTAAAATCAGGACATCTGTTGACCCTAAGATCCCTTTTTGATTTTAAGGTCATTAAAATGCTCCAGAAGGTGCCACATTGACCTCTTAGGATTCTTCCTAGCTTCCCTTCTCAGCAGGATAGTTTGCAGTTGTGTCTTTAATATTGTCTCCTTGAAAAACTGTCTGATCTCTTGAATTCCTTTTTCCCTTAGATTTTCTTACCATGGGACCTTTAGACTGCTTTTTGAAGTCTGTTGTCCCTATTCGGCTGCTCTTATTCCTTCCCTTTCTTAGAATCATGAAATCATCATTTCAAGTTCACTTCCCCCAAATTGCCAACCAATTCCTCCCTGTTAGAATGAAGTCTAAAATTGCTGTCCTGATGGTTATTTCTTCCACCTTCTGAAACAAAAAGTTGTCTCCAGTATATTCCAAGAACTTTTTAAACATTTTGTGTTTTGCTATACTACTTTTCCAACAGATGTCTGGGTAGTTAAAATCTCTCATTACTAGTAGATCTTGTGTTTTGGATATTTCTATTATTTGTTCTAGGAATACCTCATCCACATTCTCCTCCTGATTTGGTGGTCTATAGTAGACCCCTACCATGTCCCCCGCCCCATTTTATCTTCATCTGTCTGCCTCCCGTTTCTTTCTGGACCTCAGAGCAACTGTATATTTCTTGATGTACAATGCAACACCACCTTCCTCTTCACCCTTCCTGTCCTTTCCAAACAAGCTATCCCCTCTGTACCAATATTCCAATCCTGAGATATATCCCACCAACTCTCAGTGATGCCAATAAGTCATAACTTATGCTTATGTACTAACACTTCCAGTTCCACCCTGTTTATTCCCCATACTCCTTGCATTTGTATATAAACATCTGACATTAAGCAAATCCCCCTCCTGTTTTCCCTCTTGATGATCCTGTGACCCTATTGGAATTTCATTCTTTCTTTCATTGCTCAACATCCAGCTCTTTGTGAAGGTCAACTTTTTTAATATACTTTAGCCCTTTGTCACCTGCTCACTATGAACTTAGTTTAAAGCCCTCCGTATTAGGTTGGTTTGTGAAGATGCTTTCTAACAATGGTCAAACACAGGGAGAAAAGAGGAGTCATTAATAATAACATCTAGCTCTTTTATCAGTAGATCTCATTAAATATTCAACTATATTAATATACTTATTGCCTCAGTACACTGGTGATATTTACTCTATAAATAAATAGATTAAATAGAGTAAATTGAATTAGAACTCATAAATGCCTGTTCTCCAGCCTTTGTGCTAGGTCTCCTATTCATTGTTGACTCTACTAACCTTCAATTTGATATGCTATTTGGTTATAACACAGATAAAATATATAGGAATATTCTTGCCTCTATAAACCTCTCAAATAGACAATATTTCAGACCTGGAATTGTGTATATAGCACCATATCTTTTACATGGCATGAGTTTCCTTTATAAATAGCTGGATTTTTTTCCCCCTCAGAACTTAGAGTGGTTGGTCACCAGAAATTACATAAAAAATTATATTCTAGGCTCACAAAGAATAAATTGCAGCAAAATTTAATTGCTTTTATCTTTACTTTTTACTGCCTATTTAAAATAATTTAATCCTTAGGATTTACATGACTTGGTTCTCTTGCATTTATAGCTAATTATCTATTTTTGATTAATACATCATATTTTAGAGTCATACTCTTAGAATATCTGATTATGATTTATTTTCCGGGTTATTGCGGTACTTTTCAACCTAAGGGATTGGTTTACAGTTAGTGATAGACTTTCATGACAGGTATTATGGTTCAAAATAAATTACTGTATTATAGTCAGTTGGTTAGCTTTAATATTGGATTTGGTACCACAATATACCTTTTTAAATTAAAAAAAGAAAGGTGAATTTTGTGCTCATAAAAGCCATTGGAAAGGAACACGTTTAGGGTCTGATCTAAAGCCCATTAAAAAAATGGAAAGACTCCTTTTGACTTCAATGATATTAGGATCATGCCTATAATATAGATTGGTGCTAAACAAGCTGGCCCATAAAGTTGTGAACTTTGCTGCTATTCTAGACTTGAATTTCTCTTGAAACAATCAGCTGGGGTGAGCAGTTTGGAGATGTTGTGAAACTGAGAAAGGGACTAAAATGAGACTAACCAGATTATTTTCATGTGACCTCCAGAGATTGAAAACTAGTGCACTAATACACTATTAATCTCTAAAATTGTTTAATCATTTTTTAACAAAAACAATTTAGTGGTTTTAGTGTTTATACAAATAAGATCATATAACTATCTCCAATCTGTTTTAGAAGAAAATTCTTGTAATATTTTTGCAATGTACCTGTCTTGACTTGCTGTTTGAGTCTTTGAGCCTAATTTATCAAATAGACCAAATTATGCAGTAGGTTCATAATGTGCACAATTTATTTTCATCTTATCTTTCATCAATTCTTTGTCACCTGTGACCTAATGAGATTATAACTCAGATTTCCAGAGAAAGTGCATTAAACTAGTCTAGATAATTCTACCGTAAAGTCAACAATAAAAAAGGAATGGGGTTATAGATGAAATTCAGCCCTGATGCAACACAGCTGACTTGCCTGGAGTTGTGCTAGCTAAGACAAAGACTAAATTTGGTCCTACTGCTTTAATAAATAATCTGCATAAAACTAGCATAATCAAATACTGAAGCTAGCCTTAAACTGGTACACTACTTGGTTAGTCTTAGCTGAGAACTGAACAGGCCATGAAGTCTGCACTTCATTCTTGCCTCTGGAGGTGGTTACTTCAGGTCAAAGGTAGGGTGCTTTGGAAGGATTCAAAAGCACTCTACCATTCTGTATCTGTCTTATTAATACACTAAATGCTTCAGTTTGTAAAGCAGTTTCAAAAGCAGTTTGTAAAGCAATTCAGTTTGTAAAGCACTGAATGCGTCAGTTTGTAAAGCAATTTCCCTGTCAAGAAAATCACATTAACAAAGTAGAAGTGGCTATCTGTTTTCCAGGATGATTATGTAATGTTTTAAGTTTTTAGCCCTTCTTACCTCATCTAGATACCTGTAGTACTTATATGACCTCCATTACCATAGTTTGAGAAGCACCTTACAATTTTTGATGATTTTAGTGTCATAACACCCTGGTGAGATAGGGTGGTTCTTTTATTCCCATTTTAATGATGGGGAGCTGAGGGACTGAGACACTTAAGATGGGTTTTTTCAGAAGCTTCTAAAAGAGTTACCTGCCTAACTTCCATTTAAGTCTATGAGATGTAGTACAGATGTGGTCTCCTCGTCTCAAAAAACATGTACTGGCATTAGAAAATGGTTCAGAGAAGGGCAACTAAAATGATTAGAGGTTTGGAACAGGTCCCATATGAGGAAAGATTAAAGGGTCTAGGACTTTTCAGCTTGGAAAGGAGAAGACTGAGGGGGGATATGATCGAGGTATATAACATCATGAGTGGTGTGGAGAAAGTGAATAAGGAAAAGTTATTTACTTGTTCCCATAATCTAAGAACTAGAGGCCACCAAACAAAATTAATGGGCAGCAGGTTTAAAACAAATAAAAGGAAGTTCTTCTTCACACAGCACACAGTCAACCTGTGGAACTCCTTGCCTGAGAAGGTTGTGAAGGCTAGGACTATAACAGGGTTTAAAAGAGAACTAGATAAATTCATGGAGGTTAAGTCCATTAATGGCTATTAGCCAGGATGGGTAAGGAATGGTGTCCTTAGTCTCTGTTTGTCAGAGTCAGGTAATGGATGGCAGGAGAAAGATCACTTGATTATTACCTGTTAGGTTCACTCATTCTGGGGCACCTGGCATTGGCCACTGTCAGTAGACAGGATACTGGGCTGGATGGACCTTTGGTCTGGCCCAGTACGGCCATTCTTATGTTCTTAGAGGTAGGTATCTAAGTCACTCAGGGTATAATTTTCAAAAGTCATCTGCATGACTTGCCCAAGGCCACACAAAGTCTGTGGTAGAATAGAGATTTGAACTCCCAAGCTCCAGGCTTGCACCCTGACCACTGGACCATTCTTCCTCTCCTCGAGCCTCCTTGCTTCCCTGTGCTTCTTTTCCTCTTGCATCCATCCACTTGAATTAAACCTTCCCCAAGCTAAGGAGCTTGTTGAGCAGCAATGAAGGGTAAGACAATTCAAATAAATTAAAAGACAGCACAAGCAATCTGAAGCAAACCCAAGCTGAATCTTAGTGAAGTTCCCAACACTTTGTTCCTTATTTTTCATTACCACCTCTTCACTTCCAGATTCCAGCTGACAAGTTAAAATTCTACTGAAAAGTCTGTCCTCATGCTATTTTTGTCTTGACTAGTAGCACTAGAAATCTTTTGAGAAAGCCTTTTCCCCAAGAGATTTCCAGCCCAATTTTGCACATGCAGTCGTCCAGATAAGCTTTAAAGAGGCATCAATATTCGTGGGTGCTTATCCAAAATGAACTTTTGAGCCTTTTGAGAGTCTCTCATCGCAACTTGCAAGCTTTATATTTCAAGCATGCCCAGCAGATGACATTTTTTTACAATGATTCAAGTACCTATGCTGCTATCAGTGGGGTAGTTTGGTAAATTGCTAACTATTACTAAGTATTTATTCTTGTAGGATCATTTTAATCTCCAGGTAGGACCCACTTCATAGAAAAAAGACCTTCTTCCAAAAAATATGGCTGATTTCTATGAGTATCATCAAAGTGCTTCTTGCTGAGCTAAAAGTTATTATTGAATATAAAAATAATGGTGTCAGCGTGTATTTAGGTGGTGAATTAAACAAAAAACTAAAGGTTTAAGAAAGGCTTGGGCTTTTGTAATACCTTTCTAAAACATGAGAATTGTTACTTCTGAAGGATCAAAAGAACAAAGAATGCTTCAGACATTTCAATATTAAAAAAAAAATCAGCACTTGCAGGTATTAATTAGGCACCCAGAGATGATCATTAAAAATGTTGCAGGTTAAACAAATAATGTGGTTTTTCTATAGAATTGAAGATTTAAGACTATACAAGACCAAATGTTGCAAAAAAGGACAAATCACAGAATTAAGCAGGTAATCAAAAAGCCTGTAGGGAGTTAGATTTGCCTTTGGCTCCTTCAGTTTTTTGGCTCCTTCAGTGCTTTTTAATTAAAAATTTCCTTTAGTCAAAAATGTTCTCATGAAATTTCCATTTTTTTCAATGAAATGTTCTAGGTTTTTAGTAATTAAAAACTGAAAACTGCTGGGTAAGTGGAAATTTCCAATAAAAAACAATTTTTATGGAAAACATAATTCTGCTGAAAAAAAATTCTGAAAACAAATAATGTCTCTCTTTTAAGGGGGAACATAACCTTAATCAGAAATATTGGCATAAAAAGTGTTAATTTAGTGTATGCAGATAGCAATCCAAATGGGATGAGTAAACAAAAGACATGTTTCTAAATTTTGTGTCATTATTTTTCTATTAATATTCTAATGGGCATATATATTCCTATATATGTAATAGTTTGCTTTCCAAATTTTATTAGATTTATGAGCAGTTGGTTTTAAAATTTAGATTGTTTCAGTTTGTGAAAGATCTGGAAATTTGAAGCTGTTACACCTTTTAACATATTTTTTGTTATCTGCTGATTCACCTTCTTTCTTCTAAAGCAGGCCTGCACAACCCGGAAAGCAGCGAGGGCCATATTACGGCAAAAAAACCAGCTGTGGGCCGAAAAGCCCCGCCCTTGCCCCACCCCTATCTGCTTCCCACCACCCCACCACTTGGCTTGCCCCACCTCTACTTACCTCCCGCGGGCCGCACAGTGAGCCCATGCGGGTCGCATGTGGCCCCCGGGCCGCATGTTGTGCAGCCCTGTTCTAAAGTGTTGCATGTGTGTAATGTGATGAAAGCACTTTAATTCCTATTGTTCCTTGTCCATAAACTTCCCAGTAAAAATGGTACTGAACAGAGTGAGACAAGGGAGAGAAATTGTTGAGTATAACTACCTGATAATTTGCCTTGCTAACCTACTGGGTGTGACTCTATAGTCCCAGATGACCTCTTGGCCCCTTGATGCTAATGATAAATGATATAATTTACAGCATCCTCTGGCTCTGTTAATGAAATTGCTTTCACATGCATAGGGACACATGATCAAGATATCATTCAGTATGTCCATACATGTTTGTTTTAATATTAACAAGGCAAAACATAATAGTGCTGGAAGCTCCCCTACAGGTAATCAGTCCCAAACTACCACCTCTGTCTTGGGGTGGAGACTCATTCTACAGCCTGTGGGGAGACCAGATTTCCCCAGGAAGACCCTTATCAGTAAAAAATCAATTAGCTTGATCAGCAAACAAACAACCCCAGTGCCCTTTCAGCTACAATCCCTTCATCACCAGCCGGGGACCTCCTTCCTACCTTTGGGGCTCTGTCTGTCTGATGCAAATTCCCAGGAGCTTTGCAGTTAAAGTTCTGCCTTGCCTGCACAGCAGCCCAGAGCTCAGATTCTCCATCTGCTGATGCCCAGTGCAGCAGCAGCGTCACCTGCATCCCTAACAGCCAACGCATTTCCTTCTCCAGTCATAGGAGAGCTGGCCACAGGGACAGATTTCCTGCCAACCAGGGCTCTGAGAACACATAGAAGCCAGATGTTTGCTCATTCCACTCCCCCTCACCAATCAAGGCTCTGTGGGAAGAGGCAGCTCTCACAGATATACTGCTGCTCTGTGGAGTGGGACTCTGGGATATTGCAAAATCTTCTGCTAGGACTCAGAACACCTTCAAACAAGGGTAATCCCAGATCTAGGACAGTTTTGCAAAGCTAAACTAAAAAATACCATGTACTAAACTATGAAATTACCAAAAAGCTGCTAACCACACTGGGATCAGTATTTGGCCTCTATGAGCTGTAAAGTATTCAAACACAAAATATGTATGTGACTTGGATGTGAATGTATATTTATATAAAATAGAAGTAAGCCTTTTGGTGTGTGTGTGTTTTGTTCTGTGTTTGCACTTAGCACAATGGGGTCCTGCTCCATGACTAGGACTCTTAGGTATCACCATTCAATAATAAAAACAGGCCAAATTAATGATGGGCCCAAGATGTGATATTCTGATTTGGATTTGGCAATGTTATAAAACCCCACTCCTACAAATATTAAAAATATCTAAGTAACTTTATAGCTGTGAGTAATCCCATCAAGGATTTTGCCTTAAGTTCAGATCCAGGTGTTCCCAAAGTTCGGAGTGGGATTCTTGGGATTCTTGATTCAGGCCTACATCCAGTTTATAGATAAACCTGGATTTTTCTGACGGGATATCAATAATTTGTAGAAAATTGGGATTCTTCCTAAATGAATTTCATTTTGGATTCACATTTTAGATATATTTCGGATAACACAGAAATGTGGGGTTTAGAAAACTGGGATATATTTGTATGTGTTCTTCCATGATTAGAATCTCACAGTTGTAGCTGAACAGCTGCAGGTTGAAAATCCAAAATATTTGTATGTCTGTTCACATGGATTGTGACTTAAAGACCATCCTGCATGTAGGAAAGCTGGTTCTCTTGGCATCTAGAATCAGAGAGAAGGAGATGTGTTATCATTTAGCAAGCCTCAATTGCTTTAAATGCTTCCTGTAGTGTTCAGACTATTCCAAAGGAGAATCCTTGCTCTGTCACTTCACAGTTGTTGGCCCTTTATTCGCTCTTTCTCTGTTATGGAATTAAAGGAAGAAAAATGCTCATCTCGTTATCTCTATACCTAAAAGTATAAAATGAATGTACAGCTGTGCTTTGGGATGAATGCATTACCGATTCACAGCAGTTATCACATCCCTTGCAATTAGATTTTTTTATAAATCAGCTACGCTTCTCTGACAGGTTGGTGATTATAGTATAGCGTATTGCCTGGTTCAAAGTTAACCTTCATCAGTCCCCACAGGCGCATTCTATTGCTTGCATGTTAAAAGCTCATCAGAGTGCCACCAAGCATTGCTGTTTTTCCATCACACACGCTTCCCTTGCCATAGCTACTGGCTGGCTGTGCCCACTGTACTGTCTTAGTATAGTTTCCTTTCATTCCAAGTGCCTATTTAGCTGAGTTTTCAAAGGGTCTTGTAAATCTGTACTCTCTGTCTTCTGCCCATTTTTTTATTTTTTATTTTTTTAAGCAGCTGTAGTAACACCACACTCAAGCAAAGCCGCTTTTCTGGTGAAACATTCATACAGCAGAAAATGGTTCATAGAAAAGTGATAACTGTGTAATGTGGCTGGTGAACAAATTGAAAAGGGTACAGTATGTTTAGGAATTACTACAGTGTGTGTAATACACAGAAATACAACAGGATAAATGGATGATGCACTTGTTTCTTAAAGTGTCATTTTTTAATACATAGATTTTTATTTCCTGAGGTAACGCTGGAAAGCATGTAGATGTATTGGTAATTAACAAATAAAGGCTAACATTTTTCTCATTGTAATAACACAATTTAAATAAAACTGTGTTGATTTGCAAGTCTTCTGAGCAATGTTGCACTGATCCTGGTAACATGTATCAGAGTTTTCTGGGTAATTGAGCCTTGGTGGAGCACAGACCTGGCAATAAATGGCTCCTGGCAGATATCCAATTTCTTAAATTTAAGAGCTATTTGTGGTTTGGAAAGTTCTCCATATATAAAAGTCAATTCTGTCACATACATAAACTTCTGGTTAATAATCCAGGCAACTTTACCTTCACACAGAATTATAACAGCTGGAATTCTGTACAAAACATGTCCAGATGCATTCCAAGGGGATTAAAAATTGAATATTAACATTGACTCATTATTCCATGTTTGGATAAAGCCCTGTAAGTGCATAGATGTTGCTATGCTGTTTTGTTTCCATTTTTTCTCTGTTTTCATCAAGGAAGAACTGATCTCCTATGAAGGTACGGGTCTGGGAAGGGATATTACTCCTACTTACCTCTCAGGGATGTAAAGATGAAAATGGAACCCCCCAAAATTGCTGCTAAAACTGTTAGCTACATTTCTCACAGCTGATCATGAGATGTTATTAACCCCAGAGATGTGGCATGAGTGGACACAGACTGATGTTGTGCTGACTCCATTTGTGTCTAATGCAACCGTGGGCCCTCACTCATTCACAGTCACATTAGATTGTAACAGATACAAACCCTCATGCTTTTGGGCACTGACTTCCAGGAGTTAGAAAGAAACATCAATCAAACGTTCTGTACTGACCACTCTCAGAGAGAGGATGCTGAAATAGATGGTCTCTGGTCAGTTCAGGTATGACATTTCTTACGTTTCTGTCCTTCCTTAAAGGTAGTGGTGGGTAGCATCTCCTCCATACCAGGGTCATTCTCTTGTGAAGTCCCTGGACTCTGTGTCAGAAACAACAGGGGTAGATCCTCAGCTAGAGCTACCTCCACTGAAGTTGCATCAGCTGAGGATGTGCTCCATAGACTCTAGTGCCAGCATTATAATGGTGCCACACCACTCTCCATTTTTTTCATACTGAACACAGACAATACCATCACCTGACTTTCTAGGACATGCATGAACTGAAGACACCTAAGACTTGCTGGGGAGCTCAGTTTTTAGGTGTATAGTGTGCATAGTTTTTTGCTAGGCCAGCCCTGACAGTACTCCAAGGAGGGGGTCAGCCAGCTCTAAATGACAGTAGGAACAACAGAGCATATTTCCCCACTTCCATGGGCCCTGATCCAACGCAATTCCCTCCTTTGTTTGCGGAATTCTTTGCTGGCAATTTGCAGCTGGATTGACAGCCCCTTTGCACCACTTAAGTGGTGCAAAGGGATCAAATCTCAGAAGAGAATGTGCCCCCCTGATAATATGTGCTAGTCTCTCCAAGCATGTTCTTTTCCCCAAATCTAACTCATATAAACTTCTTTCCTTGTAATAGCTGATGGATAAACTTTTGTTTTACTAATGCTTTTGGCTGTTTTAAGTCTTGGTCAGAAGAAATTGACAAGAACATCCTGTTTGTTCTACCCTGCATTACCATGGCTGTTTGTCAGATACTGGTTTTTGTAAACATTTTTCCTTTTCTTCTCATGTGTCTTTGCCCTTGTACAGAAATATGGCATTTATTATAAAAATCATTATAATAATACACTGATAATTCTCAGCATGTTACCTTTTGCTTGTGTTTTTTTTCATGTAAGTCTTTTTTCCATGTTGTCCCTCATTTGGTGAGGAGCTCCCCCAAACATCTGCAAAACCATCTTATTGTCTGCTTTCAAATCCCTCCTTTACTGTGATCCCTGCAAAAAACTTATCAATGATTAGGCAGCTGATGATCTGAGACCTGTAATGCCTATCATGCTGATCACTGTTGCCTTTGTTTTCTTATGCTTCCCCATCTGCCTCAATACATCTGTTGTCTAGTATTTTAAATTGTCTGCTCTTTGGGGCAAGGACCGTCACTTTGTTACTTATTTCTAAGTGCCTGGAGCTGGTCTTAGTCTGTGACTGGGACTCCTAGATGCTTCCACAGTACAAATAAGTAAGTGTACGTGTGTCTAGAGTAATAGTGTATATTTTCCCAGAAAAAGGATGTGGCTACTTAAAACATTCAGAGTGAATCTTAAAGACAAATTTAGCGACATTTACTGTCTGCTATGAGTTGTCTGGGAGTTAATAAGCAAGAGTAAAGAACAAATCTAATGAAACTCCATAATTTAAATTGGTTGTTTTTCTTGTTCCAATTTCATTGTAACTGTATAATTCTGAGAATCCAATGGACAACTTTTAGTGATTAAGGTCTGAAGAAAGTGCAGTTTGTCAGACTGAATCCAAATAAAATCTGCTTCACAATGTATCTGCTGCTTAATAATGCAGGACTGGTATCTCTTCCTTTTGTGTTGATAAGGAAAAGAGGAGAATGGCTGTTTACTTAGTAATTTTCTATTGCATAACAAGAAGACATTCTAGGTTTATTTGCTAAGCACAAATGGTTCACATGCTAATGTATCTTAATGGTAGACTCTAGTTTACGTGATAGCAACCTGTTTCTTAAACGTTTACCCACACAATTTTAGGCTGAAGACAAAGAACTTGATTTGTAGTTGTCTTTCAATTCTGATTGTTGCAGTATTTTTCTGTGCAATCTACATAAAGTCTGGAATATATCAAAACCAGTGTTCATGTTTTCTAAATTCTTCCTCCTGTGTTTGATTAATTAGCTTTTTTCTCTGCTCCACAAAAAACAGGTGAAAGAAAGACCCTGCTGTGATGTGATGCAAAACACTGTAACTCTAGTGTGTGATTTGTTTATTGTGTATTTGGGCCCCTTACAACAGCACAATAGGTTAATGACTTAGATCAATTTATTTTGCATTAGTGCACATACCTCCTTTTAACTTTAATGTACAGTATCTTGCAATATAACAATGACATTACTATTCATGGCAATGGAGACAACATTTGCATACTGACAATAAAGAAGGGATAAACACCATTTCACTGAAAGGCAGAATTAGAAACAGAAACAGCAAGTGTAAATTAAATGATTAGAATAATTACTTCCAAGCCATTTAGGATTTCTTTTCATTGGCAGGAGCTGTTAGCACTCTTTTATACAGGAGGGAGAAAAACACTTCTCCTCCTGTATAGCTTGTTAAGTCTCCTTCCTCCAACTAAGAGGTGACTTTTGTCCATTTGTGAAGCCTGGTGAGGATTCTGAGGTCTGGGTTTTGGTATGTTATGTAGGAGTAATACACGTTCTCCAGTGCCAAGCAAAAATGGAGATGAGAAGAGAGAAAATATGTACTTTTGTGTTGTGCTATAGAACAGAAGAATTGGTGAGTCTTTCCCCTAGCTACCTCTTACTAGGTCAGCTGATGGATTATTGTTGTTGTTAAAGCATGTGGCATAATTTTTTTAGAATAACAATATTGTGACACTTTTCTGTGATGAAAATAAAGCGTCAACTGTCTTGGTTAATTGTGAACACACAAGTCAGATGGCATGTCTCCATACCAAGAGTGTTCCCCGGAGTACCAGTATTCATGTTCGTAAGTTGAACACCTTCTTTCTATGAATATTTTTCAATAGTTCCTTCAAGTGTTCATTTCTGCAGCTGTATTTCTGGTAAACTCATTCTCTAGAACAGCTGTTGAAACTCAACACACACACAGGCCACAAATTGTTCAAATGAATTTATTTTGCAGCTATTGATCCATCTCTAATTCCCTGTTAGTGATGTCTTTCTAGGCAGCAATTATGTGTGTGTCTGCACAACTTAAACTAGTCAAATAGTTCAGCACAAATGCTATAGGAGCCCTTCCAAGTTCAGCATGAAATTGCTCACACTGGTTTGTAGGGCTGCTAGAAATGGCAGTGAGGCTAGGTATGAGCTCTGATGTTACAAGAGAGCTCTGGTCTTGAGAAAGAAATCTCATGTAAAACTGTGTTATCTGGTGATTAGTTTAATAATAGTCCACAGTAATTATGGAAGGTAATATACTAGGCTGGTGCCTTACAGATTCAGAAACAGGAGAAAAGACTTTCCTTCACCTCTCTGTTCCCCGGGGGCTGTTGAGAAAACACACATGAACCACCACTGCTCTAAACCATCCTCAAAGGTCTGGAGGCTGTTGCTGCTTTAATGCTAAGCCTTTATATTTGGCCCTCAGTTGTGAGCTGGCCTATGTACCTGTACAATGTGAAGAAAGGGGAATACAGAACTTCCTTACTCCCCTTCATTGGACCACTCGCAGTGTGGGTTACAACCTGATGATGGGACAGCAGCATCTCTGGGGCTGCTATTCCCTTTCCTGTACAGATAGGCCTCTCCAAGCATGCCAGCTAGCACAGCTAAATTGACATGAAGGGGGAAGTAGGCTGTACCAGGGATTTGCCTGGTTCTGTTTACTTCCTCCATGGAGCAAGAGGAAAGCTGGGACCGAATTACAACTCTGAATTAGTTTGGTCCAAGCTCTGCTCCTGAGGCAGTGCCCTGACAGGCTGCCCCATATTTGCCAACTGGATGTACGTGCGGGCATGCCTGCACTTTTGGTGCAAATACCTGTAATGCAGATGAAATATCAATGTCTTCATGAGGCTCCTCCTGCAGCCCTTGTGCAAACAAAGAACAGTCATCCTGATGTTCGCTAAGCAAATAAAAAGACTTTGAATTTGCGGATAGTCAGACATGTTTGCAAGTTTGTTTTGCTATTACTTTCCCAGTGTTGTTAGCTCCTGCGGCCTATTCCTGGCTTCCTTTCCCCTATGCATTAGTGTATTGTACCATGCACAACCCAACATCTGTTAGAAAGGAGCTACTCTTGTAATCATTTTTTAATACTGGCCAGTAAAGGACTTATGCTGAGCTTCAAAAGGAGTGTGTGAGGGTGTGCTAAAGTTAATCTTGCTCATATTGAATCATCTTGTATGATTCTTCTCTACAGATATGTTAGTAATTCTTTACCCATGAGAATTCCTTTTCTGTTTTGTTCTGAAATGAAAACATGTAGCTGCAGAGTTGATTTGGATTATATTGATTAAAATGTATTTTCTTCCAGTAAAGTCAAAGTGAGTTTTCTCACAATATTAATTCTGTGATGATATTGAGGTTTCATGTCAAATGACTGCAGGAGAATAGGCAGTTCATATGGGTTCAGTGTTAAAGCCCAATGTGCCTAAACATATTTCTCTGCTCCAACCCTCTGAATATATAGAGGCACTTTTGTTCCTTTTGAGCAGTTTTACAGAGTTAGTATAGTGTTTAGTTGAGGATTGGTCCTGCTTTGAGCAGGGGGTTGGACTAGATGACCTCCTGAGGTCCTTTCCAACCCTGATATTCTATGATTCTTTAGAAAATAAAATGGCTAAAGCCCTAAACAAGACTCCCTTAATTTTACAAGAGGGAAGGCTGTGTATTTCAATAGCTGCATTTATTTCCAGTGACAGGCAAGTCTCAAGCTTTCACTGGACCACACAAACCTCTAGAAGTGACACTTCTACCTGATATACCCACAGCAACATTTTTCATGCTATATTGGAACCAATAAGTACAGAGCGATACAAAAATCAGAGAGAGAGGAATTAACTGTCCAGTAACCTAAAAAAATTGTTTTAGGGTTTTGTGTTAATTCAAATTTTAAATGAAGTCTAGGGCTTATTCCTTGTTTCACTCTTACAGTAGAC
>ML677377.1:23227162-23415022 GCA_007922305.1 Dermatemys mawii
CCCAAAGCGGCAGTGGGCTGAGTGCTCAGCCTGCCGCCACTTTGGGGTTTCCCCCCAGACTCCTGCAAATGGGGGTCTCAGCCACTGCCAGCCTGGGCTTCTTACACCCAGGCTGGCAGCGGGCTGAGACTCCGGCTGGCAAGGGACCAGTGTGGGAAACCTCAAAGCGGTGGGAGGCTGAGCGCTCAGCCTGCCGCCACTTTGGGGTTCCCCCACTGGCCCCTTGCCAGCCGGGGTCTCAGCCCTGCCAGCCTGGGTGTAGGAAGTCCAGGCTGGCAGCGGCTGAGACCCCGGCTGGCAGGAGCCTGGGGGGAAACTCCAAAGTGGTGGCAGGCCGAGCACTCAGCCCGCTGCCGCTTTGGGGTTTTCCTGCTGGCTCCTGCCAGCCAGGGTCTCAGCTCCCGCTGTCAGCCTGGGCTTCCTACACCTAGGCTAGCAGCGGGAGCTGACTGGGGCAGGCGGTGGGACACCCCCCATCCCCGCACAGGGCAGTCGGTGCACCCCCCTCCCCTGCACAGGGTGGCTGGCTCACCATCCCCTCCCCTCCCAGGGCGCAGGGCTGCTGGCGCACCCCACCCCTCTCCCGCCAGGGTGCAGGGCGGCCGGGGCACTACCCCCACAGTAGACTTGATTATCTGGGATTTTATTAACCAGGATTAAGTTTTTCCCGATCATCCCACATAATCGAGAGTCTACTGTATATATTTCCAACTTTTACAACATTACTGTGTATAGATAAGGTATACTGAGAAGTTTTTAAAGATTTCTAAAATGTGTGTGTTATAAGTTCTTTTCTTGACAAACTCTGTAGGGTTGGGTCTTGGAGCAGTAGGGCAACCTTATGTTATATATTAAGTGACATAGAATTACATTAAAAACAAAAACAACCCCCTACAGTCTCTCAACTAGCTATACAGCACACATGATGGTGTGATATGTTGAAAATTGGTGAGGAATTGTTTGGGGTTATCTACCCAACTTGCTCTGGATTTACCTGTCGTAAGTAATATGTCCAGTTCAAATCTATGCCAATAAACCTGCAATGCCATGCCAAACTCTCACATTGTATAATGTCCTGTATAATCTTAAAGCTATGTGATGGGATATAAACCTCATACAGAAAAATAAAAGTTTAACAAGAGTCCGTGAGCTCAATTAACCCACATTGCTGCCTCTGGAGGGTGGGTCAGGCTTGATTTATTGTCAGAACTAGCTGGAAAGGAGCTGGATCAGCTTCAAAAAAGGAAGGAAGTGAAAGCTAAAGGGAAAGGTCCAGAAGAGAGAGAGAGAGACCCAGGAGGGAGTGGGATAGAGTCTTTTCACTCTAGACAAGGAACCATTGGGAAACTGTAGGAGACGAGCTATCCCTGGTGGTAGGCCTGGAAAAGGGCATGGTCTCAAGGAAGTAACCCTGGGTATCGGTGTTCTGCATTAGGAAGGGGGAGTTGAGAACCTGGAAGGACTAAAATCTCAAACCCTGATGGGTGAAGGTGTTTTAGTTGGGTTTGTTTGGTTTGGGGCTTTCTCCATGCTGTTGCTGGAGAGAAGGCTGGGAATCCACTACTCTCCGAGAAGAATGGAACTGCAGAGGAGCCCATGATGGGCATGTGTTGATAATTAGAACTTTGTGGAACAGCATTTGTATGGAACATTGATAGCCCGGAAGGTGAGAGTCTTCAAAGTGACCTGGTCGGAGAGCTAAGTCACAAGAGGAAACAGACCAGCATAGGGTCACAGTGGTTGTTGGCAGACGGCATCAGATGAGGAGAACCTGCTATGTCAGACCCAGTCATGAGGGGGCATGTTGATCAGTGAGTCACACTTCTTTTGTTAATCTGGATCTTTCACAAGCAAAAAATTCACTTCTTCAAGGAAGGGTTCTCCTCAGACCTGTTATTGACACAGAAGCTTAGATTTTTACAATGGAAAAAATAATAATAATCCAGACTTCTTGTCACCCATAACACTATTTTCACTTTGTACTTTAAATAACTTGTATAATAAAAACCATCAATGCTGTATGAGAGTTTGATGTGACACTGTTGTGTCCACCCATTGATGAATGAAACAGTCAGTGGTTCCCTTATCTGGTGGCCAGACTTGCTGTGTGTGGGGAACCTGTGAGGTACGGTAGCTGAAACTTGACTCAGAACCACTGTGATCCTTAGGAAGAAATCTTGATTTGTTACACCAAAGTGAACTTACCTCCGGCAGAGTTATTACTCTTTTTTCCTAGCTGCAAGTCACTCTTCATACGTCTGTCATACATCTGACATTTGCATAGATGTGACATTAACAACAGTAACAACAACAAAAAATCTTTGAGAAAATGCAAGCACAAAGATGGGGTATTTTAAACTCACAGAATGTGTATTTTGCCTTATCTTCTAGCAAAGGAACACCTTCCTCTGAGGCTACAACTTTGTTTCCTTGCTTTTGTTGATTTCAGCAAGATTATTGTAGACCCATGTTTTTTTAATCTAGTGAAGTGTGAATTTATGAAATGCAGCACCTGGTGCTTTAAGTAGCAAAGTACTATAGCACTGTTGGTGGTAGAGCTGCCAAAAGAGGTAATAATGCCTATTGGCACTAGTTACTAGTTTTCTCCAGCTGTGCTGCCCACATTCACCACAGTGCTAGGAATAAATGCTTTGTTTCCTCTTGGGCAATAAAACCTGATTTCAAAAGGAAGCCATGAACTGTATATAGTATGTGGTACCTAGAAGTAACTGTTGTTAAAGGAATTAGGGGATGGAAAGCTGCCGAAGGCTGTAGCACTATATGAAATTAGAATGGAAATAGTAGCTGTAGACATTTATTTTATTTTCAGTGGTTCAGGACAGGAAATCCACACAGAGTTTAAAGTTGTAGGTTGCTGGTGATGTGTAAGAAAAGAAAATAGATTTTTTGCAAACATATTTCTGACACAGTAGAGGGATAGGAAAGGGTGGTGGTTGTTTTTAAATCACCTCACTTCCAAGGTGGGTAACTGGTTTGTCATACTAGTTAAGCTAAAATGTGTTCTATAACAAGATGTAGAAATACTTCCTCTTTAAGCTTTTACAGGCACTATTCAATCACTCACCTGCCAAAGGGTTAGCTTTGCAACCATTTCATGGCAGTTGTTACTTCATTGCCGCTGTTACCATCTTCAGACAAATCTGTTAATATCTCTTGGCTGTGCTTTGCTGAGCAGATGCACAAAAGGGAAGCTGGCGCACTAGATGCATGCCTCTTAGGTCATAGATATACTATTCTCTCCCTCATAACTGATTTCTAAGGAGGGCAATAAAACATTTGTTCAGAGGGCTTGGGGGTTTTACATTGTGGATCTGCTCAGATTACATTCTTCTGACTTTAATTTGCAGGATGCCAGCTAGCACAAAGAAAACCATGTATTTCTGACACATTTGAGAATGTGAATGTCCTCCATATTTGTGTCTCCCCAGTCCCAGGTTTTACTGGGATTGAATTGGTCCACAGTGGAACATAGAGTAATCTCTCAGGGCTGCTCCAGTTTGTGACCAACTGCACTCAGCCCTAAGGGGACATCCCATCAGGCAAAGATATCTGAAGCTCAGTGGAGTTTTGGCCATGCCCAATTTCCTTTGCCCACAACTCTACATAGGTTGAGTAAAGGCTGATAGAATCTGACCCTGTATGGTTTTCCTCTGTAGTCCATGCAGGTTACAATTTGCTTAATCAACCCAATAAAGATACTGAATACATACATTTGTCCACTGAAAGTTATCACATCATCTAACTTGTTCACTTTGGTTTTTAAGGTTTTTATGGCTTCAAATACTTTCTGTGTTGCAGAAGCTGTGCATCCTGGGGCACAGGCGGGGATTAATATGCCATGTTACACATCTCTGCATAAATCTCTATGGCAAGTCAAAATTGATTTACTACAATTGTGGCTATACCCCAAAGTTTGATTGAAAAATACTGTAGTTCTCAATTTTGCTGTCCAGATGTGCCGTACTGAAACACAGAAATAAGATCATCTCATCTCATTGGGACCAATTTTCTTTTGCACATTTAAGAAGTACAGAGGTTTCAATGATTTAATAACCATATTTCACTGCTTAACAAGAGAAACACTGTAATATTTTTCCGCTTGTTACAAGTGTCCCTCTCCTAGTGCTCTATTGTTAACTATAGATTAGCTTACCTGAAAGGAAAGCTATCTTGTTTTGACACTTTCAGTCTTCTCTATTGTTCTCTTGAGCTACTCTGTAGAAGTTGCTCTCATTTTCTAAGGCAGAGAGCTAAAATTTCAGACAATATTTATTTTTAAAATAAAACTATATAATTAAATTACCCTTTGGTCATGTAGACTGGGGATTTCAAAGAGGCCTGTGGGAATGAGGTACCCAATTCCCATTGACTTTCAATGAGTTGTGTGCCTGACTCCCATGGAGGCCACTTGGAAAATCCCAACCCTAAAGGATCAGGTCAACAAACTGGACTGATCCAACTTTCGTTTATACCTGTGGGAGTTGGATCATTTAATATTGCCCCACACATTGGCTCAGATTTTCTGTTTTATCGTATGGAACTTGCTCTTTATCCGTTTCCCCTCTTCTTTGCTACACTGTGAAGCAAATAGGAGCTTTCTTTTTTCAATTTAAGGATGTTTAATGAGTACACACAATGGTTTGTTTATGGAAAAAACAAATAGCATATTGGACGACAAAGGGAATTTTTTCATCTTTGTTGCAAAGTCATGTAGAGTAGTTGGTTTAATGTCATGAACTCATTGCAGTTGAAGGGGCATTTACCAGAGGGAGTTTTTCTGGTCATGTGCCTGTTGCTAGGGAAACTGACTATATGTACATTCTAGATCTTTTCTTGAAGAGAAAGAAAAGTCAGAAAGGGAAGTCCTGATCTTTGGTTTGGAGTGGAAGTGAAGTTCTTAAGACTTGTCTGACTGGGCTGAAGTGCTGATCATGTGCTTTAAAACTCATTTGTACTTTGCTTTGAGTAAAGAATGACTCCAGCTTTTTATCAGACCTCTGTTTTCAGTTTTGTCCTCACAGTTCTACATCAAGCATTTCCCTTTTAATCACTCAGGGAAATCACAGTATCTATAACGATGTCAATCTCCCACCATCAAACTAACGGAGATATTGTCAGTTCAGTGGTCTGACTTTACTGCAGAAGCTTAAAAATGCAGTGGATTCTGAGGCACTGAGCTCTTTTTAAAATGTCCAGGTATGCATAACATGTAGCATCAATGGCAAGAAAATATGCTGAAAGTGCTATCACAGGCTAGTTGAAACATATATGTCATATTTCAGTAGGTAAAGATTAAAGTTTCTGTTTGCGATAACAATAAGAGTGTTCTGCATAAAATGTCAGTTTATTTTAGAATTAAAAAGTGAATCCAAACTTTGAGGTTCTTTTTGGATGATTTGATTTTCATTTTTGCACGTGCCCTTTTGTGCCTTGGTTCTTTCAAGGCACAAACTACAACGCTTACCACCCCCCCCCCCCCCACCGGAATGCTAAACATCAAAAATCTTTCACTTGCTCTTGTTCACTTGGCCAGTTTTGTAGATTCAGGTAGTTTGGATTTGTGTCTAAACTATTTATTTGAACTGACCCTGAACTTTTAGGCTGAGATTTTCAAAGTTGCCTTGTTTAATTTTATTGGGAATTGAGCATCTGAATCTGCTAGTCAGCTTTGAAAACACAAACAAAAGTCCTGTGTGTTGTACCCATTAATATTTTGAAAGTTTCATTGGAGAGTGTGTCCCTCATGGAAAGTGTGATGTTCCTACATATGTATTTTATACATTGTTTCAATATATATTCTTTGTGATTGATTGTGGCTGCCAACTGTTTCCCTACAGCCTTCTCAGGTATTGGAGGGCTTTCCTCTACTGGTCCATTTTAAAAAAAATCCTTTGCTGTTGCCACTAAACTTTATGGAAACCATAAAATATCTTTTAGCTCTGACTTGAAGCACAAGGAGAATGTTTGCACAATGAACATCAGACATTGTCAGTGTTAATGTGTAATGTCTATTGGCAGAGCTGTCTAAAGATTTTTTTGGCAGCCAAATGTTACTTCTATTTCACTCAGAACTCACATCTGTCACAGTATAGGAAGAATAACAGGTTATATTAATATCAGCTACAGCCTGTTTCATTTCTTATCTTTGTTTTCTAGTACTTTCTTTTTGGTAACCACCGGTAACAATTTGACGCATAACAAGTTGTTTTCAAGCCTTCCGTAATTGATGGAGAAATGTAGATACAGAGATAATTCTACAAAAATCTCTTCTGGACATAAAACTATTGTGAAGAATTATCAATATGTGTCTTGAAAGTTTACATATGATTGATCTTAAATGCATCAGAAAAAAATTGAAAAAAGATAGCTTTTCATTAAGCCAACTGCTGCAGTTAGACTTCACCAGTTTCTAATATATTATATAATTAATACTCAAGATGACAATCCCCAGATCATCTGGAAACAATTTTTAGAAATATACCGTGAATAAAAGCCCCTAAGGAAAATACATATCAAGAGTAATTGGTAACACGAACTAGCATTGCCATCCAGTATCTAATAAAATGGTCCCTGCTTAAAAAATACAGATAACGTGGCAAAAAAGAAACATTTTTAATGTCTTTCTCTATCATTTCTCTCTTTAATGTCTTACTTTGTGAGAATACAATATTGCTAACCAAATAGTTTAAAAAACTAAAAATAATGCAATACTACACTACGTGTTCTATTTTCATGTGGTGACAAAAATTCAAAAAATTGTAAGTTTGAAACCATTTTTAAAAAAATCTATAAAATGACATAGAAATTCCACCCAGGACTTTCCAGTGAATGGAGTAGTTAGATATAGATGCCTACATATAAAACTAGTCTTGATTCCTTATGACATGGTATTTACAGATAAAATAGAAATAATTTTGACACAAAAGGGTCATTGTGGGATTTTGCTGTTTCATGACCACAAGAGCAAACTATATCTAAATCACAGTGCCAGATATAAAGAATAACCTGAGTGTTGCAAGTGTTGACAGCTGCCTCCATGCTTAGCTCTCGAATCCACTGCTTTAGGAAAATAGTTCATTAACACTTTTTTTCAGAAAATCGCTATACCTTTTTGACTCTTGGGCCATCTCTACTTAAAATCCCTTTTAGAATTGACCTGTAGTTCAGGGAAGAAGGTGCAGTAACTATTGTTGGAATGGGTCCCGGGTTCCCTAGGCCTCAAGTAGCAGCAGCAGGCAAATAGAATCATACAAATGTAGGGCTGGAAGAGGTGTCAAGAAGCCCCCTGAATTGAGGCAGGACCGAATAAACCTAGACCCTCCCTGACAGGTGTTTCTCTAATCCCAGAATGGCCAGCCTGTGGCTCCGGAGCCACATGCGGGTCTTCAGAAGTTAATGTGCCTCCTTGTATAGACACCGATTCCAGGGCTGGAGCGACAAGCGCCAACTTTCCAATGTGCTGGGGGGTGTTCACTGCTCAACCCCTGGCTCTGCCCCCACTCCACCCCTTTCTGTCCCCTCCCCTGAGTCTGCAGTGCCCTTACTGCTTCCCCCTTCACTGCACACCATGAAACAGCTGATTGGGAGATGCAGGGAGGGAGGGGGAGATGCTGATGAGCCGGTGGGTGGGAGGCCCTGGGAGAGGGGTGAGGGATCCGATGAGGAGCTGCTGACATATTATTGTGGCTCTTTAGCAATGTACATTGGTAAATTCTGGCTCCTTCATGCTCAGGTTGCCATCCCTGTTCTAACCAGATGTTTATAACAGCTCTTAACATATTTGAAGACTGTTACCAGGTCCCCCTTCAGTCTTGGATTCTCAAGACTAAATATGTCCATTTTTTAACCTTTCCTTAGAGGTCAGATTGTCTAAACTTTTTATCATTTTTTGTTGCTCTCTTTTGGACTCTCTCAAATTTGTCCACATCTTTCCTAAAGTGTGGCACTCAAAACTGAACACAGTTTTCCAGCTAAGTCCTCATCAGTGCCAAGTGGAGAAGGACTATTAGTTTCTGGGTCTTACATGCATCACTTCTGTTAACACAGCCCAAAACACTAGCTGTTTTGCCACTGCATCACACTGTTGACTCTCAGTTTATGACCCACTATAACCCCCAAATCCTTTTCTGCAGTACTACTGCCTACACAGTTGTTCCCTATTTTTAAGTTGTGCATTTGACTTTTCCTAACCACAATACTTTGCATTTGTCTTTATTGAATTTCGTCATGTTGAATTCAGACCAATTTTACTGGGTGAGACCACAATGAAATGGAAATAGTTTATGCTAAATATTCCAGGAGAGCAGAGTACTTTGCAGCATACTTGTCCCTGGAAATAAGTTTTTATTAAAAGGAAACTTAAAAAAGTAATGGTAATGAAAAGACCAATTGACTTGAAAGGGATAGTTAGAAAATATTATTGTTCTCTCAGTTTTTTGTCTAATTTGAATCAATTTGCATGGCAATATATAAATAACAGTAATTGGCATAGTGCTACAGTGTGAGTGTACTATGGACTGTATCCAAAGTGCACTGAAAGCAATGCTAGTCTTTCCATTGATTTCAGTAGGTTTTGGATCAGAATGTATATGAGGATCTCTTTGTCTTCCTTATCACCCATCCCTGGGAGAGAAGCATCCGCTATATCAGGGGTCAGATTCTGTAACCCTTACTCATGTTGAGTAATACCTTAATTCACTAATAATCCCACAGAACTCAACGGGATTACTTATAGAGTAGCATGCTATTCCGTATGGGTTACAGAATCTGAACCTAAGAAGGTAGAAATAGACCTGCGCTGCAAAATTCTTATCCAGGTCTGTGTGTTGAACTTCACCAAATTAAGGGGTGTTTAGATCTGGGATTTGGCTCAGATCATTCTAACATTTTAGTGAGGGCCAGTGATGAAATGTAGATCCAGATCCAGCTTTGGATTCTGAAGTTTCAAAAAATGGGGATGTTCAGATCCACAGTTTTGTTTTGGGGTTTGTTCTTCAAAGAAATCTAAAGTTCCAAAGCCAGATGAAACTGTGAGGATGTTGAGAGATGTGGTGTGTGTGTTTGTAAGAAACGTTAAGGTAGGAAGTGGGGTAATTCAGCTTGTGTTTCTTGATCCTGCAATTTCAGTGAAAGAATGTTTATTCTTCTCATAATGAATCATGATTATTTTTGTTTTGCCTGGTATATTAGGAATCCTTTATATTTATCAAGGTTCTCCTATGAGCACCTCAGAATCGCAATTAACTTTCTCCCTGCAGCTGTGCAAGTGGGGAAGTGCTTATCCCCATTTTGCACCTGTGGAACTACAGGGCCCAATAAACTAAACAAATTGCACAAGTTGCTCAGTCAGGAATTTAACCCAGGTTTTCTGAGTCGAACAGATTTCACGGGATCTGTCAAGCAGGCCCAGCATCAGACTCACTGGGACCCAGGGCAGAAACCCAAAGCTCCACTGCATGGGGCTGAAGCCCAGGGCCCTGGACTGGGCTGAAGGCAAAGCCTGAGAAGTTTAGCTTCATGGGGCTCACTGTGGCCTGGAGCAATTACCTTGTTTGCTACCCTCTAATGCCGACCCTGGTTTTTATATGCAGAAAATCAGTTGTTGTGATACAGGTGGGCTGGGGAGGTTTTATAGCGTGATGGGGAGAGGGGGCTCAGAAAGAAAAAGATTGAGAACCCCTGCACTAGACCATCCTTCCTTTTTAAAAGGGATAGGCATTTACTCTCCTTGGAGAAAATTAATACCAGTATGTGTAGTTAGGTATGAATTAAATATTGACCATATTTGCCCATAGAGCTGATATGGAAACCCTGCAAACAACTCCACAGATGTGCCAGAACAGAAAGGGCAAAATTTGGCATAAGCTGTGTTGTCTATATTAACTCAAGAAACAAGGTGCCTCTCTGAATATTGCCAAATACTAAAAAAAGAAAGGTGGAATTGAGTTGTTAGGGCACAGTATATGGTTGAACTGATTTATTCAAGGTGTCCAAAGCTTGCACATCTACTGGCAGTATTAAAATGATACTGAAAAGGAAGTACTAAAAAGTACTACAAATATCAGTTCACCGGAAGACCAGTAAACCCCTTGTGGTGGAGGAGAGTAAAACCAAGATAAAGAACACTAGAAGGAAGTGCCATGTGTTTTTTGAATTTAGTGGACACTGAGGGCTTTTCTTCACTACTGGGAGATGCACGCTGCTGCAGTCGATGCAGCAGTAGTTGATTTAGTGGGTTTGGTGAAGACCTGCTAAATTGATGGCAGAGCGCTCTCTGGTGGACTCTGATACTCCAGCTCCCGAGAAGAGTAATGTAAGTCTACTGGAGAACATCTCCCTTCGACGCAGCACATTGAGGACATGGCGGTAAGTCGACTTCAGCTACATCGACTCCAACTACGTTATTCACGTAACTGGACCTACGTAACTTAAGTCAACTTACCCTGGTAGTGAAGACAAGTCTAAAGTAATGAAGCTAATTGTTTGCAAGGTAGTAATGATCACATACCCAAATGACCATTCAGCAGGCTATTGGAGACTCCATTAATGAGGGCAACAGTAGGGCCAGAAAGTTATGGTCCATTCTGAGTATTATAATGTCGCCAAGAAATGAGCGAATGCTGGAATAATTTTGCTAAGAAATTAATCTCTGATTGAAAAGAACACAAACAGCTTGTGATATAGATATACTCTACATGACCTGCAAGCAATGGAATTTTTTATACGCTCATGTATGATATTAATGCTCTATTTGTGTGTGTGTGTGTGTGTGTTTGTGTGTGAGAGGGGGTGTATACAGATTGATATTGATAGACAGGCCTGAGCCAAATCCCTGGATTCACCTGCTTCCAAGCTTTGGCCTATTCAAAATCCAAATTTGACTTCTATAGCTTGAGCCCATTTCTAATATCTAGTCAGATTTATGACCAACGTAGTTCTTTGGAGCGAATTCTTGTTCATAGTTTAGCCATTTTTCTGTCATCATTAAAGTATATAAAAATTATGCATTTATCTCTTTAGCCTATAGTCACTTAAGCCCCTGTGTTCTTGAGGTTTTATTTATTTATTTATTTGCTGCTTGATAGATGGCAGCACATAAAATGTTTCCGAACTGTGGATGTCTCATTAGTTTTTTCCTTTCAGTATCATCTGTCATACAATTGCAGACAATGTGGAGTCTTCCCACATTCATGTGACTGTATTGTATTTTTATTTATAATTATAAACTAGTTTCTTTTATGTTTGCACAGGGTAGGTGAGATTAAATATAGCCCTGTGCCTAAATCCTATCCCCAAAGAAAAATGCACTATATTCAAACCAGGGCTCTATCTTCTTGGGTCATTACAGCCCCACTGTTTTCTAAAAAGCAAGCGTGCTCTGTGATAGAGAAGGTGGAGACTGGGAAGCTGGCTCTGCTAAGCCTTGCCTAATGCAAACTGCTTTAGTATGCACATCACATCATGCCAGCTATACTGCAGGGAGCAAGCCGTTATCGCACAAGCGTGCATCTTCAGAGCCAGGATAAACACTCCGTTACTCTCCCTCTAAACTGCTCTTCTGGGAGGGAGAGAAAATAAATAGAGAGAGAGAGAGAGAGAGAGAGAGGCATTTGAAGTAACCTTTTTAAGGAGAAGGCAGCAACCAATAGAACCTTTTCTTATTTTTTCCCCACTTCTTACTAGAGAAATTCGTGTTATCTCAGCAATTAAGGAGAAGAGCCAGCATCTAGGGTTCCAGGCTGAGAGGGGAAGTAGCAACTTGTACCAGGTAGGAAGCCCTTTCAGCATCCTCTTTAATTTGTGCTCAGTTACTCCAGTACTTGCTATGTTACAATACTGTGGCTGACTTCTAGAGACCTTGTGTCTGTTAGCCACCATTCCCTAAGTGAAAGGGACCGTGGGGAGCCTTAATTGTCAATGACCTTCAGGGTATTTCTTGGAAAGGCACTAATACTTAGTGCTGTAAAGTAAGGCAATCTAGACTTCCATGTAACTGCTTAGATATGTTCATTTAGCATCAGGATGCAGCTGGTCGAAACTGCAGCTGTTTCCCTTATATGAACCCATGTCACAAATGAGTAAAAATTAGCCATTTTATAGTAACAGAAACAGCTGCTCTGCATATTTAGCAACAGTGATGTACTTCTCTCCCCAACTTATTACCATACATTCATTGTGTGCTCTAAAGTAAGCAAATAGGCTTTAGTGTATTCAGAGTTATTCCGACATTTAATGTACTATTGTATTTTCATAGTCACTCATGCATATTTCATCAAGAGTTTTTATAAACTTTTCTGTTGCAGCCATGTCTTCTGTTGTGGATCGACACTCTGCCACTAAATAATGAACAGTAAAGATAATTGGAAGCCTTGCATTGAACTGCTGGCAATACACACTTTCCAAATCAGGGTGACCAGATGTCCCAATTTTATAGGAACAGTCCTGATTTTGGGGTCTTTTTCGTATGTAGGCTCCTATTACTCCCCACCCCCTGTCCCAATTTTTCACACTTGCTGTCTGGTCACCCTATTCCAGAATTACTTACTGAAAGGCTGTTAGAATACAGGAAGCCTTCTGCAAGGTTTAGGAGGAGGGTGTGGAATGGGGTGGAACCTTGAATTTTTGGGATGCTTTTTTTTTTTCTGCCTTTACTCTCACCAACATAAAATAACCCAAAGCCCTACTAACCTGCTTTGAGACCCTTCTGTTTAAAACTTTCTACCTGACATTTTATGTTTTTGTTGAATCAAATGAATTAACCTTTGCTTGACATTCACATAACCTTTTCATGTTAAGATGGTCATGTGACTTAAGTTTCTTATGAAAAGACATGAATTTGACAGTAGGATATGCTTTTTTCAAAAAAAATCATGGATATTAAATTTTCTCAGAGCCGAAGTTAGTCTGCAAGAGCTATCATGATGTTTACCAAAAGTGTGGATTCTGTTAAAGTTTTGTTGTTTAATGCTGAATTTAAGTTACTGTCTTTTGAGTAGCGGCTGGGTCTTAGGCAAACTTTTAGAAGTCTTATCATGGCTTTGTCTGCAATATCAGACTCTTGTGACTAGAGAATTCTGATCAGATAAAACAAAAATCTCTTCTGAAGGCAAAAAAAGTGTGAGTAAGAATACCAGGTCTTTGCTTCACCTTCCTATAACAGAATTAGAAAACCTGTGTTCTTCAAAACATTTAGTGCTTAGGCCCACTAATTTCATAGATGTTCAGCACCAGTTAATATTAGACATAATTCTGTGCCTAGGCTTTTGATTGCATCCACACTACTTTTTGCTTCTTCTGACTGCTTTATTTAATATCTAGAAAAATACCATCAGCATAAATATTTTCAAAAAGATTCATTGTGTTGTATCTGCGGTGGGAAAAAATTCTATTGAAAGAAAATAAGTGCACTTTGTATTATTATCTCCTTTTTCACTCTTTGGCATATTAAATGTCCCAGTGGAAAACACAATGTTCAGAATTTATAATTATGCATGACAGTAAATCAATGCTATGGAATTTACAAATATTTGCATATTATTCAGCCCAAGGAAAGTCAATAAGGTCCAATGAGCTTCCTGAACAGTCTCAGTTTAAGAGCCCTGATGCCACTTGAAAGGAGTTTTATCCTCTCAGCCTTATTTTTGACTGAACTATCATTTTGGGGACACAGAGAAGTCCAGCTTCTTGGAGATTTCTCTGTTGTTTAGGAGTACTTGGATTTCAACCAGCCTTTTATGATACACAATTGGAAGGAAACCTCAGACAGAAAATTGACCGTTGAAGATCTGTCTCCTTTGGTATGTGTTGCTGCTAGAACACGATAAAGAAAGGAAAAACATGTCTTCCATTTTAATAGATGTAAATATTCATGGGATGCCATGCTCATTGGAGTTATTAACTTACAGGAACTGAGAAAAGTAGCAATAAACATGATGACATGTGGGGACATGTCATAAATACAAATTTGGTGTAAAATTTTAAGCAAATACAAATTTTGTTTATTATATGCAATGTGTGCTCGCTTGTTTCTGTAAGGATTGCAAGATTTCCCTAAGGAGACATTCATCCCTGATATGACCCAAGCAAAGTTAACGGAGTCATTAAATTAACTTGGTTTATATAATTTTGTTTTTGTCTAAGTATCTGACTTACAAAGAGTCACTGATATGGCACATTTGCCATCTGTAAAGGAGAGTATGTTTAGAGAATCAGGCATCAGGATTGTGGTTTTCTTTTCAACTCTATTGCTGACCTGGTGTGTCATTTAACTTTTCTGTACCTCAATTTACCTATCTGTAAAATGAGTATTTGCCTATTTTTGCAGTGCTTGTGATGTTCAATGTTTGCAAAATGTTTAGACCCTTAGATGAATGGTGATATTTACATATTTCAAAATCTTGCTAACATGCAATGCACATTAGACATTACAAAGACTGAAGCACTTTGTTTTAAATAAAAGGTAAACCTTTTAGTCAACTATTCATTTGGATTTCATCTTCTGTTACCCTCTTTAGACTTTGCAGGATGACAACTTGTAAAAATATTCCTTATTTCATTGTATTACTCTTCTAACAAATGTATTCCAGTGTTTAAACCTTTCCCCCATTCCTGGTAGTACTAAATCTGTGCAACTGTTTATTTCTGTTTGTAACTCATGAATGTGAGTTTAAAACAGTGTGTGTTGATTTTTACATTGATGGTAGTGTGTGCTTCTGGATGGGTGAACATTATCATCCTTGGAGGCTCAAATTCTTTATCCATTTGTACAACAGGTTTCAGAAATGCAAAATTCTCCATATTGTCCTTCCACAGTGTTTCAACCCTGAGCTGCAAGGGACCATCTTTAGAGAGTAAGGTTTGAATGTGCATTCGACTTTGTGAGTGTGTGGACCAATGTGCATCCCATTGCCTTTAATGAGAGTCTTCATGAGTGCAGGGGTACATGCTAGCAGATCTCTATACAGGCAAAAGGCCTTTAAGAGTTGTTCAATCTTCATGGCCCATTCAGTCCCTGAATTTTCATCTTCGAGTATCACTGTTAGCACCCTTTGTTGCCAATGGGGTTTGTTATATGGGCAACAGTCTACTCTGAATACAGCTGAAACCACTAACTCACTCATGTTTCCCGGTCCACCACACAGTTTTTATGCAGTAACCAATTTTGGTCAGTCCTTCACAGGGCTTTGTACCAGAGCTCTGAGCTATCCTGTCCTGTGCCTTGGGAGTGTGGCATTGAGCCTGATAGCTCAGGTGCTGCTAAAATGAGTGAGGGTCAGATCCATTTTGAAGATCATATTTGCTGCAATGTGCATATATAGGGTTCAACTACAAATATATAAGCAAATAATATTTCTTCCTTCCTTTTGACTCTCTCCTGAGATAAAACTGACCTGAAGATACAGTATATGTTTAACCATAGCATAAAGGTTATAACAACACAAAGTATGAGCTAGGAATTCTTATGGGTCTCCCAAGAGATCATTATTTCTTGATCTCATTTTGGATAGATTTTCATAAGATCTTTGTTTTTGAAATTAAAACACTAAATGCCCACCGTAGTAGTGCATTCATTACTCTGCAAAAGGATGAATGATGATTCTATAACAATCCAATGTTGGGAGGAAAAGACTGTCCTTTTTTTTTAATTGGAACAACAGATATGTTATATCATGTTCAGAGATATGTTCCTCCTGAAGTTGCTAGAAATCAAAGAATATTGGTCTGGCTTTTTCTTTAATCTTCCAGATGTTAAATAATAATTTTTCAGGATGGAAATTTGATGACCAGGGACTCTCATATTTTGCTTTGTGTGTAGAATAAAGTTCAGAGTTAATATTATAGCTGACTAATGTTGGGCTCTGTTGGCAACTTCAAAGAAATAGCAAATCACTTACCAGCACAACTTTTGAGATTTATTTAGGCAATAATCCCCAAGAAACCAGTCATTACTAGCAATTAACTGCTGGTTTGTTAGTTCACTATGGACCATTAATGCTCTAACAAAGTGACTGTTAACTAAAGCAGCAGTAGCAAATTTTGAGGTGGCTATTGCTCTTACTGTGTTTGTCTTCAATGTGGCATATGTTCTCTTTTATCAGTCCTCCCTCTCCCTACCCACTTTGTTTAGCATCTACAGAGTAGTTAACAACTGAATTTTGCCCAATTAATGTTGCTTCAGTACGAGAAGAAACAGTAGCATCCAGGCTGGATTTTCTATATATATATATATTTGAAAATAATAAACATTTAGCATGCAGTGTGTTACCCTGGATCTGCATCTCGTCTCTTCTTATAACATTTTATATATGAAGCAATTAGTCAGAGATTGTTTCTGATGGTTTTATTGCTTAAATGAAATTGTAATACTGAATCCAAACACAGTGAAAGAGTATGCAACCAGACAATCCCAAATGTTGATTTTAGAGCAGTTTTTCTGATGGAGGCTGTCTTCCTGGTAGAGGGAATTAAAAATTTTAAAAAATCCCATGACATTTTGGACATCCCATCATTTCTCAGCATGGTGAGCTCCAGAAAAGAAATTGGAGGCTAAGTATACTCCTGGTTTAATATGTTTTAATGCTGCGTTTCATTCAGCCTCATTTTTCAAGGACCACAAGAGGGAGAATTGGAATAAATAATACTCTTTTTTTATCATTAACACAATTATTTCTCTTCCTGGTGTATGACGGTTACAAGATGCAAAAAAAAGTCAATAGATCAAGGTGTAAATGTGGTTGTGCTAACTTTTTAGCTAATGGAATTGAGGTGGGAAGCTCCACTGGGATGATTACACCCATCAGAAAATATGCCATGTTACAATGAAAGGAAGGGTGATAGATTTAGGTCAGTACCTAATGAACACTAGATACAGTGTACTTACATTCTGTGCAGGAAAAGTGAAAAATACAGTGTGTGTAACTCAGTAGAAATTGGACATTCACTTCCATTGGTCTTAGTTTGACTCTTACGTGGTACAGAAATTAAAAAAAAAATCAAACAAAAAACCCCAAATAGAATTATCATCTAAGTATTGGAGGTGGAGAAGCAGAAAGGCTTGTCAATATCATTTAACATACGGTGAAGACAGTGTGATGCTGCATCCTAAAGTGGATTAGAGCACATGGGCCCTTTTTAATTTATTTTTTAAAAGAATCTTACAGCCTCAATTTTTTCTTCTCAGTCCTAGTGATCAAAAGGGGTCCACAAAATATCCATTTTTTTGCATAGGGAAGATAGAGGTTTGTGGGGTGGGGGTGGGAGGGTTGTAGGGGTTTTTTTTTTAATGTTCCATTAATTTGGTACAAGAGATCAAGAATGTCATGCTGAATATTTATATTTTGTTTTGAAGTATCTCTTCAGATAGCCTCATCTGTTAAGTAATTCATCAGAGGTAACCTTGCAGAATCATTGTGCTCAGTATAATGCATAAGATGTCTAGCAAATGTATGAAGTCACCAATAAAGAAGCAAATGTATGCAATAGAAACCCAGGAAATAAAATTGTCCTTCTGAAGTGCCCAAACCATTGGGTATATGTTCTCTTTGTGTGCATCTTGCTTGCTTCAGTGTTAATTGGAGTTAGACGTATACATCCAGAAAAGAATAAAAACACCTTTGGGAGAGAGGCAGTAAAGGTGAAGCAGAATTTTTTGTGGTAAATATCTTTATCTCACAGTTTTCTATCTAAAAATTACTAGTATTTAATGGAGATGTTTTTCTTACATAAATTACACATATTGAAGGATTGCCATTAGGCATTTGCAAGTATAAGGCTAATCATAAAAACCTGGAATGGCACTTACCTAGGCTTGCCTGGAAAACACCTGTCAGATTTAGAGTCAAAGTGGATTCAACAGTCTGTGCATAACAGAATCAGGTCTTTGGATCTGCAGAAATGACAGGCTGTTGTTTTCCATTGCCAAGGAAAAAAATACTAGTATACAGCAGCCAAAGAGTAGTTGACATAGGATGGGACTCTGATGACTTCACTGGATTGTAATTGTAGTTATTAATTATTAATTGTATTATTTGCAAGCAGTCCTGCTGAAACTGAGACTTTCACACAAAGTTAGGTGCTATGCAGCATAAGTGAGGGTAGCAGGATCTGCCCTTTCAACACTAATATACTTGTAATTTAATATGGTCTTGGATGTACTGATAGAAAATGATCTCCTAGGTTTAACATTTTACATACGTGAAAATAATTCTTTCAGAAGGACAAGGGAATTACATCTTACATTCACACAAACATCAAAAGAGTTCAGTGTGATTTTTATTGTAATGGATACCAAAGTTAAATTATTAAAAGCTGAATTACCACCAGTATTAAAACGTTGACGTATTACTTGCCATTGGATGACTCTGCAACTCCACAGAAATAGAGCTGTGTGTGTATCTTTCAGGCTGTTACTTTGAGGAATCCTCGTAGTGTGATTGTAATCAGAGAAGTCCCTTTAACTCCCTACAAATACTTCTGTGATGCTCCCAAGAACTGATATTGATAACTTAATTTAAATGTTACACTCCCCTTGCCCATCCTACAGTATGCTGTCAACATTGCTACCTCTGTGTTTCCTAGTGCATTCTGTCTTGCACTGTATTTATTTAGACTGATAACAACAGGATGGGGTGGGGGTCTGTTTGCCTTGAATTCTAGGTGCCTCTGGCATAGTATTAAAAATATATATTCCTGCCTCCATGAAGATGGGTGTGGTAGCATACACTGTAATAAGTGTGTACCTTCTAGATTGTCAGCTGTCCGGGAAGGGACTGGTTTTACTTCTGTGTATTGTACCTTTGTGGTAGTGGGAAGCAAACAATAAATAACAATGTAAGAATGACACCTTCTTACCAGGTGCTCCCTGTATGTCCTTGAGTCACATCTGCTTACTTGACTAACACAAACATGTTTTTTGGTGCTCTGAGCAATGTAAACCAAATATAGCTCTGGCAGTGTGAGATTGAATCTATTCTGCCTCATGCATCAACAACAAAATGCCTAGCACGTCTGTTTGTGCTATATAAGTAATAACAGAAATCATATTAATAACAAAACTGTCAGCTAGATTGCAGAGTTTGTTCCTGGTGATGATGTACTGTTGAGGCAGGGAGAACAGAGTGCGATTTCTCAGAATCCAGCTGCGTCTGTAGTATTGGCAACTCGGGAAGTAATCTTTTGACTTATGAAACAGGCACATATTATGAAATACATTCTACCTGCATAAAATCTGAGTCATTGAGCTCTATGGAGACAAAGGGGATGAGGAAATTAAAATCAACACACCTATCCTCCCTCCCCCACCTCCAATGCCTAACAGCTGGAATAGTAACCACCTCCTCAGCACACCAGTTTTGCAGAGCGTTGAGGCTATTGGATATGTTGTGGATCCTATGCATACACAGTGGTGAGGCCAATACAAAAGCACTTTCCATGCTGCATAGCAGGTGTACAATGTCCCCTGCACTGCTCTTTTGCCTAGATCCCCCTTTATAGCCCTTTCATACCACAAATGAATTCCAGCCAATGAGAGTAAATATACAAATCTGTCACTTTAACTAGAGATGGTCCTAAACTTTTGGACCTGGATCCAGCTTTCCAAATCCTGCTAATTTGGGTGCATTCAGGTTGTTTTTTAGGAGAGGGGAGGGAAGCAGAAGTTTGGGTGCAGCCTATAGTAGACAGGAACCAATGAATGGGGAGGTTTGGTACCTACACTTTGTTTACTGATTTTTCACTTTACCAAGTTTAAAATAAGAAGGCTGTGCTTGTCTGATAACGTATTAGGTTCTTTAGATTAGATGTTGATACAGTCTGTAAAACTGTCATTCTAGGTATTTCTGACACTGAAAGAGATGTACTAATAGACTCAGGTGAATCCTTAGAGATGCTCTGGGAAATCTGCCAATTTCTTGTGTATGCCATTAGTTAATATCGTGTTTATTGGAGCGTCATAAAGCTTGCTTAATTTTGAAATTTCTTTGAAGCTATATTTGTTTGGAGGGGAAAATGTGTACAAATAAACACCAAAGTTTTCATTAGCATAAAGGGTGTGAGAGCCCAGGATGTTCATTGCCATGTCAGGTAAGAAGGGCACCAAGGAGCTGTGTCCCGCAAAGTAGAAAAACATGCATAAGCAAAAAAGATAGCAGAGGGAACTGAACTAGGTAACTGACTTCTTTGTCAGAAAGGAAGAGGGATTTTTCCCCCTGATGAAGAAGCATCAGAAGGGCAGGAAACATGATTTCTTCTGGAGAGTGAAGTGAAGAATGGCTTTCCCCTTGTGGAGATGAATTTTCATCATGAATTAATGATGAACAAAATAGTTATGCCCCTAACACACACAGGAAACTTTACTTCAACCTTGAAAAATTCTATTTGCTGACTTGCCTGGGATAAGTCACTGCTCTGGTGGGTGTCTATGGTACAGAAACCAAAAGTCATCTTTGCATCCTTCAGTAGGATGATGATGATAAACAGTGCAAAATAGTTCTTAGATTCCATAACACTGTTTTAAGGCTGCTTAAATAAACCAAAGAAACAATTAGGTTGAGTTTTAGTTTCCCAGATAATAGAATAAAAACTCCCTTCTCTTCTGCTCTGCAGTCTTACCTTGTTTGTTGCTACTCATCTGGGTATAATATTCAGCCCACAAAAACATGCAACAGGATTGACTTGGGATGGGTGAATTTCAAAGTTCAGAAGCTGTACTCAGATAAGTACCCAACGTTTCAGTGATTACCCAACAGATCAGACACCCTGATATCTAACAATCACACTAGGATAGGCATTCTTGAATATTTCCAATAGGGATGAATGAGATCATGAGAACAGCTCTCCTCAGGTTATTTTGTCATTTATGCTCCTGATTTCAACTAGAAAGTGCAACAGCAAGAAAAGTAATAAGGCATAAACATTTTTCAGAGGCACAAAAAATTCATTTTAAGGGATGGGCAAAAGCTTCAGTCAGTTTTCATGTTGGCAACTGGCTCATCCCTTAATATAAACACTTTGGTTTTCCAGTGGCCGTGGAAGGTGAAATGCCCAAGCTGTGTTTTCACTAAGCATTTAACTAGTTTACTAGTGGAACAAAAATGGGAGAAGTTTCCTTTGCACCATAATGACACACAGGATACATTGTCTTTGCAGGTACCAAACATTCTATAGAGTCTGCATTGCATTGCCACTGTACGTGAGTCAGGGATCCTGACTGCAAACACGGTTATAATAACTAGTGTAGATGGGACCTGACTGTGTCTCCCCAATCAGATTAAAACTCAGGTCAGTCCAAAACTTTAATGCTGGTTGTGGCGGTGAACTCTAACTTGTAACTGCACTGTTACAGGGTTCTTAAACTTCCTTGTCATCATTGTGTACACAGCACTGAGGTGGATCACCAGGTGTGAGAAGGAAACACAGACTGTGCTATGCCTATGGTCTATAAATGGCACGCAGCTTTTCAGCAGCTTTTCAGAGAGTAAAAATGCTCTTGAACCTGGCTACAAAAACTCATTTCAAAGTCATCAGAGGAAGCCTTCAGTGCCAACTTATCAAAATGTGAAAACGAACTGTGCCAAGACTCCTCTGACAGGACAACATAAGGCTGGAATTAGTTCATTTTCGTTATCACTGAGAGAGATTAAATAGGGTTTGCAATCAGCCACTGACTATAACAGTTTTGTTTGTTTGTGCTGATTAAAGGGGGAAGTATAAGATTGGTGAGACAGAGGTTTTTTTAAGCCAGGGAAATAATGAAAGATTGCTGAGAGTTTCTAAGTGAGTAAATTGTCAGGCCCTGTAGATACTATAAGCACAGGGGTTGAAGAAACCAAAATCTGGTGCCTGCCTGTGGCTCAGGAGCCTAAATACTCTGTTAACCAAGTCTATGTTGACTGCCATGCTGGAACCACTGAGGGTGCAAGATGGCTTGTGATAATTCAAGTGGTTTTCCCATTAGGACTTACAGCTCTATCTGCCAATTGCATCTTCTAGTTTCAGTCAGACAATGGGTATTTCCCAGATGAAAAACCTTTTAATGGAAACCTATAGCAATGGTGCTCCATTGTTATAACCTATGTAGGAAGCAAACTGTAAGCAATATACTTGGGTTTCTGATTGGGATGGATTTTTGATGTAACTAGATTTTTGTCATTGATGTAACATACCCTGGGAGATGTCTTTATTTATCTCTAAGAAAAGACTGAGACTTTGAGGTACGCTGTCAACAATCCACCACACTTTTAATATTCCAGTCTACAAATTTCCATTCTTACTATTTCCATCAAGGTTTCTGGGTGCTTTAGAGCAACAAGCACATTTCCATGAGACTTGTTACAATTAGAACTATCCTTGGAGCATTCAAAATACCAGGGCTGAAACCCAACAGCCTTGCTTATTTTGTACTCAGTTTACTGGTTTTGACCCTGTGTGCGCCCATTGCTACATTAGCCATTCTGAATCTGAGGCCATTCTAAATGTTTGAGAAGGGGGAAGAAAATCATCACCTCGATCAGCTGAACAGGAGAATAATTGAGGTTAACAAAAAGGCTCCATTCCAGAAATCAATCTGGAAATGTCTGTTGAGACCTTCTTATAAGATTCCAACCTCTTCGTAGCATCATTTGTGTTTGAAATATACTGCACTGAATGGAAAAACCTTTCTTGTGGTATTTGGGTACTTGCACTTCCAAGGAGAGGTAGTATAGAATCATAGTAATGAAGGGCTGGAAGGGACCTCAAGGATCATCTAATCCAGTCCCCTCTGTTGAGGGGGACCAAATTAATCTACACCATCCCCATGGACAATGGGTATTGTAGTCTGTGATTCCTGAAATAGCCTAGTGTGGCCATGCCCATGCTCTTCCCGCAAGCCAAGCCCCTTCCTGTGGTTCCTAGCACTCTGACCTGGCTGACCCGGGCTGGTTGGCCTAACTCCCCCGGGACTCAGGATGAGTGGTGTTGGGGCCATACTGCCCAGCACACCATGGCTGGGGGCACTGTGATCATGCCATTTGATGCTCTGGGGCTGGCCACCTGCCCAGAGCACAGGGGCTGCGGCCGCGTCACCTGTACCACCTGGCCGCCCAGTGATGGGGCTGGAGGCCGCAGTGGGGATGCTCTGGGCTCCTGTGGAGGAGGGGGTAGAAAGGGAGGAGGAGAGGGAGGGCAAAAGAGAAAGGGAAGGGGGCTTTGGGCTCATGGGAAGGGGTTGGGGGCTAACCTCCCACAATGGCCAGGTCACTGACCGCCTATGCCCATCCCTGATAGATGTTGTTTAAACTGTTCTTCAAAACCTCCAATAATGGAGATTTCACAGACTCCCCTAGAAGACCATTCCAGAGCTAACTATCCTTATTAGAAACTTCTTTCTAATATCTAACCTAAATCTCCCTTAACATGTTTGAAAATTTTCAGGTCCTCCCTTAGTCTTTCTTGCTCAAAACTAAACATGTCCAGTTTTTTTTTTTTAATCTTTCCCTTGAGGTCAGGTTTTCTAAAGCTTTTATCATTTTTGTTGTGCTCCTCTGGGCTCCCCGGCTTGTCCACATTTTTTCCAAAGTGTGGTGCCAGAAATGTACCCGGCACTCCAGCTGAGACCTCCCCAGTGCCAAGTCGAGCAGGACAATTACTTTTCAGGTCTTGCATGTGATAAGCCTCTTAACACACCCCAGAATGATATTAGCCCCCCCCCCCTTTTTTTTTTGTTTTGCAACTGGATCACATTGTTGACTCGGATTCAATTTGTGATTCACTGTAACCCCCAGATCTTTTTTAGTAGTACGACTACCTGCCCAGTTATTCCCCATTTATAGTTTGCATTTGATTTTTCCTTCCTAACTGTAATACTTTTCACTTGATTTTCATCTTGCTGATTTCAGACCAATGCTCTAATTTGTCAAGGTCATTTTGAATTCTAATTATGTCCTCCAAAATGCTTGCAACCCTTCTCAGCTTGTTGTCATCTCTATTCTCCAAGCTTTTGATGAAAATATTGTCTAGTCCTCAACTCAGGACAGATACCTGTGGGCTATACTATACTTTTACTAGAAGTATAGTAGATAAGCATTTAAAAATAGTAAAAGTAAACATTTTAAACGAATGCTCTTAATCTTGACGTTGAGGGTAGGCAAAGTTAATGTAAACATATCAAAACTTCCTTTTATTGTTAGAACGTTGTTGATTAGCTGTTAACACACAGAGAGCAACCTACTAAATGACTCTGGTATCATAAACTCATAATATAACTTACAGCCTGACAATAAATTTAATTGCAGAGAGAAATAGTAATCTATTGCTGCAGATTTTCCTGGTACTGTGGATTCGATTTACATATTACTCAAAATTTGAAGTTGGTCCTGATAGTTTAAGAAAAACCCAACCACCAAAGTTCTGTATGTTTTTGTATCCAAGTTGGGCTGTATCATATTTTTTATAATTCTAAATGGAACAGGTGCAAGTTTCCAGCAAATCCTGAACTCCTTACTCATGAAAAATCCCCTGTGACTTAAATGGCAACGTCTTCATAGGAATAAAATTGGGTGCCATAAAATTGCTGTTTCTATATTCACTCATTCCTTTGCCCCCTGATTGGTTTTTCCACCTTAAATTTTTTTCCATTACACCCTCTCATTTCTTTTTCTCTGTTGCTTTCAGGCCACTTCTCTCTTGCTGGACTGAATTGGTACTTCTGAAAGCACTATGTCTTCTCCAGTGTGTGAAATCAGTGGGCGTGAATGGGGAGGAGGTGCTGTGTCTGAATAGCCAATTAAGATAAGCAGGGAAGAGAGAGACAAAAGCAAGGAAGACGTGAGGATGAGGGTTGTGGTAAGAAAAGAACAGGATAGGAGAAGGTGGGGTGAACAGGGATGGGAAAAGGTGGGGTAAAATGAAGATGGATAGGCGGGAGAGAAGCAGGAGCATGAAGACTTGCTCATTGTATAAGTGCCACTCCAGGGTGTAATCACTTACCATAAAATGTCATGTCATAGTCAACAAAATCCTACTGAATATTAAATAGCTAAGGATATAGGGCCAGATGCTCAACTGCTGCTGACGAGCATTCACTGCAGCTACAGTGGGGAGGGCACCTAAGTTGCTTGGACCCATTTTTGCTCTCCCCTAGTGCTGGAGCCATTGGGGTGCTGATCTAGGCATGGTATAAATTAGAGAAACTGGAAGGTGTCTCTGACATGTGCAGATGTCCATTCAGGGGTTGTTCTGGCATCTGCAGAACACTAAGACATAAGAGAGATCTGGCCTTGTCTTTTCCCTAGTAACTCCACATGCATTGGCAGCTGGGAGAGAATAGGAGCTGTTGTGGTGATTCTATGCTACCAGAGGATTCTGCTGTGGCTGGATCACTGGCTTTGTGCTGCTGGAGCAACCAAAAGCCAGCACTAAGTGATCGGGGACCACGGTGTGGAAGCCCAACCTTTTTTCAAATACCATGGTGAGAAAGTGTTTTCAGACTTGCCCCAGGTTCTTGGCTTTTCACAACAGATCTTTATAGTTACTAAAGATCAGTTTCACTTTGAGACCCACACCAGTGTATGATCAGTAACTTCCAGAGCTGTCCTTTCATTCCATCACTCGAAGATGACTTTAGCTGAGGTACATCTAGCTGTATATCCGTATATATGTACAAGACTCTGTTTATACCAACTTACTGCAATACCTCATGTATCATAGAATATCTCCCTATATAGAGAATAGACCATAACTGCAGTGTCTCATATCCTAGTGTATGGCCATTGTGGCTATAAATCTTGCCATTTTAGTGCAGGCTACTGTTGTTAGAATTTCAACACACATCTGAAGAGGACAATTGCTCAGAATCTTCAGACACAAATGCAGACCTGGTGTCGTTCAGGCCCTCTTGACAGACTTCTTTTGCAGTATGAGGTAACCAAAGAGGTGGGTATTTCATTTTTGCCATCGAGTTATGGACCTAATTTAGTTCATAGACAATGTTCAGGCAAGCAAGAATCCACCCAATTACAAGGAGGAAGAAAAAAGATTTTCTTTTTAAAATGGTAGCTGAAAAGGAAAATGTGGGAACTATTCACAGGAAACACAATCTAATTCCATATTTCTAAATATAGTCTTTTATTGTGCCAAATTTGGGCACATAATTACCACATTTGCATATATGTGTTGTTCTAAAAATGGAGGCCATAATGGCAAATAGTTCTCTCCATGCACTTCCCAAGCCACTTCAATTCAGAAAATAAGATGAAAACACCCACTGTCGGGCAAAGAACACTTGTGCATCCCCCTTGGAAAAAAGAATCCTTCACAAGGATTGGTATGATTTCCATGATAGTTCAAGGCAAGTAACAAAGAAAGTGTCTTAAAATAAATAAATAAATAAAAAAACATTGCCAGGAATAAGCCTGTTTTTATGGTTTGCTTTAGTGGGAGATGAATGGTAGCAACTAAAGTGAGCCTTGTGCTGGAGGAGAAAAATCCCCAAAATAAAATTGTCATTCCTTCTGCAAAATTCTCTTTAATATTCTTTGAAGTTTGTGATATCCTAGTCTTTCTGTCTACAGCATTATGTAGTAATTCATCATGTTTCATGTAGAATAACGAAGCAATCTTAGTGGCTTTGATTAGGAAGGGGCATCTAGCCCCTTTTTTTAGCATGTCTGCAACATCAGTAAAAAATGTATGCTGTAAAATGCAGTGATAGAGCAGCAGCCCAGGAATGGAAATGACCCCATCAGAGCTGATACCCCTCTGCACACCTGCTGGCTTTGTCTCTTGAGTATGCTCTGTGCTTCTCAATTAAGAACCTGTAGCTTGCGTTGCATAATGTAGAGGTTGAGAAACTCAGATGTAACTTTATCTTGCAGAGACTGTTGCTTGAATTGATCTCCCACAAGGCCTGCTACTTTGGAAATCGGCACTTCCCAATTTACTGCTTTGCCAGGTAATTGTTTTTGGCATTAGCATGTAGAATATACAGCTGATTTAAAATATGGCAGCGGCATAAGCCACAACATTTGCAAAGAGGGACAAAAAATTACGTTCAACAGAGAGGCTCAGCCGTAGTGTTATGGGCACTGTGACGGAGTCAGACCAGAAGGATATAGGAGAGTGCTGGAAGGCAGGTATATTAGTCTCAGGATGTGCAGGTCCCTGTTCCTTGGATAGCCAAACAAAGGCTACTCCAGGCCAATCAAGACACCTGGGGCCAATTAAGAACCTTCTAGAAAGGAGTAGAAACAGCTAGTCTGATTGGGACACCTGAAGCCAATCAGGGACTGGCTGAAACCAGATAAAAACCTCCCAGTTAGTCAGGTGGGTGTGGGTGTCAGGAGCTGTGGAAGGAAGTTATGCTGTTGGTGAGACTGAGTGTTGGACAACATATCATACTGAAGGAAGGAGGCCCTGAGGTAAGGGTGAAGTGGAGTTTGAAGAAGCGGGGACTGCTGTGGGGAAGTAGCCCAGGGAATTATATTGTGTTTTGTGGATAGAAGGTCAGCCATCTTAGCTGATACTATGAGGGACCCTGGGCTGGAGTCCGGAGTAGAGGGCGGGCCCGGGCTCCCCCCTTTTCCATCTTCCATACTGGCCTGTGATGAAGGTAACTCACTAGGTGGTGACTCTTGCCAATTATACTGAGAAAGAGAGGTCACTCTGGGGCCTAGATGAGTTTCTGAGGCCCCTACATCTGCCAGGAAGCGCAGGACTCACAAGTACAGACTTGGAGCTTTGTCACAGCACCCAGAAATATAAAGCTGGTTCTGACTGACCTTATTCTAGCTCTAGGGACTGTTTTACACCTGCTACAGTAAGCAGTTACTGGAAGCTGTTGGTCATAGATGCAAATGTAACAGCTGGAAAAAATCCCTCTCAGAACTTGGCATCAGAGTCCCCTAGTTGCCAATGCCAAACACACCTCAACAAAAAGTACTTAGTGTTAAATAGTGGTGCCAGGGCACAGTACTGTAAAGGAGCCAAAGAGAAGCACATTAAAGAACTGCAAGCAAAAAGATGGTGCCCAGTTATTGCTAGAATTGCAGGTATGTGCCAATGTACTTTCAAATTGCATTCAATCTTTTACAGACTTTAAAATGTCAGACTCTTTGCATTTTTTAAGATATTTGAACTTGTCAGGAGGTGAAACGTAGAGTTTTGCACCCTTTTTGCACACACACAGAGACGCATGCATGCAAAAGTGAGGCCTCCAGAGCTTTGGGAGGGAACTTTCCCTTGACCTTTTTGAGGCACATCAATCATTATTGAAAGCACCTTAAAGACAAAAAATGCTGAGCAACTCTATATCAGGATACATATGTGCAACTACAAGTGCTGCTCTTTATTCTGTGCAGGACTTGGGTTCTTTCGGATTTGTCAGAAGATAGTAAGTGGGTGTTCTCTCTTAAGTGCATAGTTAGTGATGGCAATGTATTCATGTTGTTTGAGAGCCAGAAGAGAGAAGGCCGAGGTAGACTGTAAAGAAATAAGAAGTGACGGAATAAATAATACTGAGTCTGTCTGGGCAAAAATCGCATTGGAGAAGAAAACTACTAAAGCCTCCCCTGGCATAGTGCTTGGAGTGTGTTATATACCACCGGGATCTAATTTGGATATGGATAGAGACCTCTTTAATGTTTTTAAAGAAGTAAATACTAATGGGAACTGTGTGATCATGGGAGATTTTAACTTCCCGGATGTAGACTGGAGGATAAGTGCTAGTAGTAATAACAGAGCTCAGCTTTTTCTAGATGCAATAGCTGATGGATTCCTTCATCAAGTAGTTAATGAGCCAAAAGAGGAGATGCCATTTTAGATTTGGTTTTGGTTAGTGGTGAGGATCTCATAGAAGAAATGGTTGAAGGAGACAACCTTGGGTCTAGTGATCATGAACTAATTCAGTTCAAATTGAATGGAGAGGTAAACAAAAATAGATCTGCGACTAGGGTTTTTGATTTCAAAAGGGCTAACTTTAAAAAATTAAGGACATTAGTTACAGAAGTGGATTGGCCTGAAGAACTTGTGGATCTAAGGAGGCCTGGGATTACTTTAAAACAAAGTTGCAGAAGCTATTGGAAGCATGCATCTCAAGAAAGGGAAAAAAAATCATAGGCAGGAGTTGTAGACCAAGCTGGATGAGCAAGCATCTCAGAGAGGTGATTAAGAAAAAGCAGAAAGCATACAGGGAGTGGAAGATGGGAGGGATCAGCAAGGAAAGCTACCTTACTGAGGACAGAACATATAGGGATAAAGTGAGAGACTAAAAGTCAAGTAGAATTGGACCTTGCAAAGGGAATTAAAATCAATAGTAAAAGGTTCTATAGTCATATAAATAAGAAGAAAACAAAGAGAGAAGAAGTAGGTCCGCTAAAAACTGAGGATGGAGTGGAAGTTAAGGATAATTTAGGCATGGACCAATATCTAAACAAATACTTTGCCTCCGTCTTTAACGGGGCTAATGATGATCTTAGGGATAAAGGTATCATGGCAAACAGAAATGAGACTATGGAGGTAGATATTACCATATCCGAGGTAAAAACCAAACTCGAACAGCTTAATGGACTAAATCGGGGGGGCCCAGATAATCTTCATCCAAGAATATTAAAGGAACTGGCACATGACATTGCAAGCCCATTAGCAAGAATTTTTAATGAATCTGTAAACTCGGGAGTTGTACCATATGACTGGAGAATTGCTAATGTAGTTCCTATTTTTAAGAAAGGGGAAAAAAGTGATCCGGGTAACTACAGGCCTGTTAGTTTGACATCTGTAGTATGCAAGGTCTTGGAAAAAATTTTGAAGGAGAAAGTAGTTAAGGGCATTGAGGTCAATGGCAAATGGGACAAAATACAACATGGTTTTACTAAAGGTAGATTGTGCCAAACCAACCTGATCTCTTCTTTGAAAAAGTAACAGATTTTTTAGATAAAGGAAATGCAGTGGATCTAATTGACTTTAGTAAGGCATTTGATACGGTGCCACATGGGGAATTATTAGTTAAATTGGAAAAGATGGGGATCAATATGAAAATTGAAAGGTGGATAAGGAACTGGTTAAAAGGGAGACAACAGAGGGTCATACTGAAGGGCGAACTGTCAGGCTGGAGGGAGGTTACCAGTGGAGTTCCTCAGGGATCAGTCTTGGGACCAATATTATTTAAGCTTTTTATTACTGACCTAGTCACAAAAAGTGGGAATGTATTAATAAAGTTTGCAGATGACACAAAGCTGGGGGGTATTGCAGGAATAGGATGAAATTGAATAGTGAGAAGTGTAGGGTCATGCACTTAGGGATCACTAACAATAATTTTAGTTATAAACTGGGGAAGCATCAATTGGAAGTAACAGAGGAGGAGAAGAACCTTGGAGTATTAGTTGATCACAAGATGACTATGAGCCGCCAATGTGATATGGCCATAAAAAAGCTAATGCGGTCTTAGGCTGCATTAGGCGAGGTATTTCTAGTAGAGATAAGGAGGTATTAGTACCGTTATATAAGGCACTGGTAAGACCTCATCTGGAATGCTGTGTGCAGTTCTGGTCTCCCATGTTTAAGAAGGATGAATTCAAACTAAAGCAGGTGCAGAGAAGGGCTACTAGGATGATCCGAGGAATGGAAAACCTGTCTTATGAGGGGAGACTCAGGGAGCTGGGCTTGTATAGCTTATCCAAACGAAGGCTGAGGGGAGATATGATTACTCTATATAAATATATCAGAGGGATAAATACCATGGAGGGAGAGGAATTATTTAAGTTCAGTACTATATATCCATTTGTGGATATAAACTGGTCAACAGGAAGTTTAGACTCGAAATTAGAAGAAGGTTTCTAACCATCAGAGGAGTGAAATTCTGGAATAGCCTTCCAAGGGAAGCAGTGGAGGCAAAAGACCTATCTGGCTTCAAGACGAAGCCTGATAAGCTTATGGAGGAGATGATGTGATGGGAAAACATAATTTTGGCAATTGATCTTTGACTATGGTAATAGAGGGGCCTGGTGGTATATGATGGAAAATTGAAGGGGATGGGATTTAAGATATTACAGAAAATGCTTTCCTGGGTGTCTGGCTGGTGAGTCTTGCCCACATGTTCAGGGTTCAACTGATTGCCATATTTGGGGTCAGAAAGGAATTTTCTTCCAGGGCAAATTGGCAGAGGCCCTGGAGATTTTTCACCTTCCTCTGCAGCAGATGGCATGGGCCACTTGCTAGAGGATTCTCTGTGCTTTGAAGTCCTTAAACCAAGATTTGAGGACTTCAATAGCTCAGATATAGGTGAGAGGTATATTGCAGGAATGGGTGGGCAAAATTCTGTGGCCTGCATGGTGCAGGAGGTCGGACTAGATGATCATAATGGTCCCTTCTGACCTTAAAGTCGATGAGTCTATGAGAGATACTGCCGCTGAGTCTTGAAGGGGGAGAAAAAGGCAGTGCTGGCCACGGAAGTGACACTAATTGCCATTGTATCGATTGACTCATTTCCCTTGGAGATAAAACTAAAGCAGAATACTGGTACAGAAGAGAGTGGCAATGCTCAGCTGCACTGTGCTGCTTTGCTTGCCTCTCACACATAGGGTGATAAGATGTCCCAATTTTATAGGGACAGTCCTGATTTTTTGATCTTTTTCTTATATAGGTTCCCATTACCCCACCACGTCACGATTTTTCACACTTGCTGTCTGGTCACCTTACTCACACATTTGTTAATACTAGTCAGTATTTCTTGTATCTTGGAGCACTTTAAAGAGTGCCTGTATTAGTGTATTCTTCTTCTTCCCTCCTGTATCATAGAGCAAAAACTGTTGAGAGAAGTGGCCATCTCTTTGTGTTTACACAGTCCCTAGTAAAATGGGCTCCCAAAGTTGATTGGGGCCTCTCGGTGCCACTGCAATATAAACATTTAATAATAACTAGGCACATTTGCTTTTTAAAAACTTCATAATCTCTGCTATGGACATTGTGGCAATGCAGCCTGGTCTTCATCAACAACAACTTTATTACCATGAACATAACCGTACAGATGCCTACAATTTCCAGTACTGAAAAATTCCCAGCAGATGGCAGTGTGACTATATATCACCGTTTGAATAGTTAACTATATCTCATTTCTTTGTGCTACTTGTATAACATTTGGTGGTTCTCTCTTTCAGACAGTTTGTTAGCTACTCTGCCTGGAGAAGTCATAATTTTTGGAGGCAAAGGAATAACAGTAAGAAGGTTTCTTTTTCAAGGCATAGTCTTTTGGAGCAGGCACCAATTAAAGCAACCAATTACTCAGAATCACAACTTCCAGCGGTAGGAACTGGATGTCTAGTGATGACCCTTGTGTAAATCATCATTTTCTAAGATTTCAGAGTGGTAGCCGTGTTAGTCTGTATCAACAAAAACAAGGAGGAGTCCTTGTGGCACCTTAGAGACTAACACATTTATTTGGGCGTAAGGTTTCATCTGACAAAGTGGATTTTAGCCCACGAAAGCTTATGCCCAAATAAATTTGTTAGTCTTTAGGAGCCACAAGGACTCCTTGTTGCATTTCCTAAGCGTTGTCATCTATTAATGTATAAGACTATAATATGAAATACTGGTTGGTAACATCTTTTATGGTGACACTGTAGTAGCTTAGACTACTGAATTTAGCTTTGACAGTTGTGACCTCATTCCATTAGATCTTGCCATCTATTTTAACTCTAACCAAATTTGCCAATATTTGTCTCAGTTCAGATGTATAGTATTGTAGTTGGTTGCACTCTAAGACAATTATGACTTTATGTCTGGATGAAATCCATGCTGATTTACTGCTCCCAAATCTGGCAATATTTTGGCACTTTTTTTGGTTGTTGGTTTTAATTTTTTATTTTCTAACCCAAAATGCACATTATTTTTACAACTCCTTTCGGCCCTTATGTTCAACTTCTGAAAATATACATTCTCAATGATTTCTCCACAACAATATTTGTATTCTCTAACGTGAACATGGGGATAGCATAGATAACCATGTTAAATGTCATATTTGTAATTATGTTTACATGAGAAAGTACACTTCAGAGTACCTTAGCTCCAGACATAAGATCCTTTCAAAGTTGAGAAGATATGCTTTCCCTGATAATTGCTGCTATGAAATATATAAGATAAACATGAATCAGTCTTCCTGTTTTTCATGATAAGAGCAACAGGAGAGCACCATTCAGTTGATTAACATATCCTCGGGGTAACTCTGAGACTCTTCATTTTCCCCAACTCTGCCTCTCCTTTTGGCAGCTGTAGAATTGTTACTCTCTGAACAACATTTGCACTGTAGAGGTCTGCATTTCAGGGCAGTCTTTACATGATCTCCCTACAAGATACCAAAGTGTCAAAATACACTAAAACTGATCTGATTTGTGTGTTTGATTAAGCCTATTGCATTTGTTTTACAATGTTCCTGTAAGCTATCAATCTTGCATTTGCAGACCACAATTAAAAAAAGGAAGTCTAGCACATTTTTCTTTATTTTGTCTGTGCAAAAAACAGCTTTGGCTTCTGGGATCTTTCTATTGTACAATTGTTTTATCAAAGTAAACATTCTGTGCACACTCATGATTACATCTGCGGTATCCTTTGCCAGATATCCTGGGCCTAATCTGGCCCTGTCTTTCTTCAGTTCTACCAATCCTCATCCTTTGCAATATGCTGGCACTGTCTGATTTTCCTTCTGTTCTGTGAGCAGTCTTCTTTCACAACTAGACAAACTTACTATGCTCAGTACCTTGAGTTTTTACCCATTAGTGGCGCTGTCATAACCATAAAGTAGCCTAGAATTCCTTCTTACCTGTAAGGGGTTAAACAGCTAAGAGAAACTGGTTCGCACCTGACCAAAAGGACCAATGGAGACTGAAGATGCTTTCAAATCTGGGCAAGGGAAGGCTTTGTTCTCTGTGTTTTTGTGTGTGTGTTCGTTTGTTTTGGGGACTTCAAAGACGCCAAACAGCATTTCTTCTCTCCATCTAGTTCTATATCGATTTCTGAACATCACAAATAGTAAGTAAATAGCCAGGCAAGGCATGTTAGCTTATATTTGTTTCTCACTTGTGAATTTCTCATGCTTTAGGGAGATATCCCTGTGTTTTCTCTGTAACTTTGAAACTAAGCAGAGGGGATTCCTCTGTGGTTTGGTTTTTTGAATCTTTTGTGACTTTGTAAAGTACTTCCACACTGATTTTTAGAGACGTAAATTGTTTTTCTTTTTTCTTTAATTAAAATTCTTCTTTTAAGAATCTGACTGATTTTTTCCATTGTGTAGATCCAGGCTTTTGGATCAGGCTCACCTTAAGGATTGGTGAGGGATTTATCTCAAGCCTTTCCCAGGAAGAGGGGGTGTAGTCTTGGGGGGATTTGGGGAGAATAGAGGGCTCCAAGTGTCCCTGTCCCTAGTTCTTTGTTTACACTTGGTGGTAGCAGCCTATCAACCAGACACAGGAGAAACTTGTGTCTTGAGGAAGTTTTAACCTAAACTGGTAAAATAAGCTTAGGGAGTCTTTTCATGCAGGTGCTCACATCTGTACCCTAGAGTTCAGAGTGTGGAGGGAATCCTGACAGGCACGGAGCAATTTCCATAGCACTGTTTAAAAAGAGCTATTTTTTCTTTTGTAATGTCTTTAAAAATCTGAGCATATGCAATACATTTTTTTTCACGCTTCTTCTCTTGTTTGTAAAGTACCTAGCTAAAGAAGGCTATGTTCATGCATGTGTTGCCAAGTTACTTTTGTAGTTAAATGACTCATTCCCTCTATTGGATCAAAAGACAGCTGTGCTGCAGGTTAACAAGAAAATGTATAGGCAGAAATCATTAACTAAGGTCCAGATTCTGAAAACCAATACTTAGGGATAGTCCTCTTTTTGTATGAAATTTACCATGCATTCTGAACTTGAGCATTTCCTAACAACTGTGTACGTTAGTAGGTACCCTTTCATTAAGGAGGCAACCTTAACATTTAGTTAATGGAATGTTGAGTGAAAGAAATGTCATTAATAATGGTATTTCAAGAACAAGTAATCTTTGGCCAACAATTGCTGCTCACTGATATCTGAAGTACCTTCATTTACCCCATGCTTTGATTTGCTATTAATGGTGGTATCTTATGTACCAGTATTGCTGGGAAATGTTGTAACGGTTGCACTTTTTAATAGCAGTTACTTTATGCCAAATACCAATGTGGCTTGGAATTAAATGCATGAGCATAGAACTCCAAATGTTTCATCCCTAATTTACGCCAAGGAATTGGATAACATAGTGCAGTGACTAAATAGGTTAAGAGCATTATTGAGAAGATAAATATTTTGATATCTACATTACTCCTTTATTTTCTTATGCACATGATTCCTTCTATTTTCCAGCCTTCATATAAATAATGACTGGGATGTAGTTACAATAAGTCCCATTAGTCACTGAGTGAATATATAGATATTATCAACATGGTCTCTGTCAGACAGGACTAATGGTTGTACAGCATCTCTCCAATTTAATTTTTTGCTTTTCATTAACATCTTGTGGGTCTTTTAATAACCTTTTTTACATTTCCATCTTTAAAAAAATCTATAAAATATTGTTCTACATTTTGTTTTAGATTCTGATTGTATTTGGGATTAACAAAACTGATGATAATATTGTAGTGCATTTTAAATGAAATGGAGCATATAACTTTATATTACCCACTTTTTCAGTGTTGTTTGATTTTATTGCTAATTTCAGGGTAGGAATTACTTCTGTTACTATAAAAAGACCTTCCAGTAATCAGGAATTCTTTCATGGGCCATTGTTTAGATGTAAAAATGTTGCTCTCTGTATTATATCATGGCTTATATTTCAGTGATCGGGTGTGGGGGGAGTTATAGTGTTGCTGGTCTTATTGTAGTGCTGCAAAGTGACTAAGAGCTGACAACTGAGAGTGAAATCAATATATGCTCTTTTCAGGTAGTGCTCATTATTGTGGGACACACTAGACCAGAACGCACTGTTAGTATCAGGAGACTATTTCACACTTAATGAAGATCAGAAACAATATACTAACTAGTATTTTACCCTCTTTGTATGGGTGAGAAAGCCCAAATGCAGTGCAATTGTACTGAAATGCCACAACATTTTAGAGTTGTTACATGCAGAATCACTTGCAGGTGCAAGCCTATACAAGTAATCATTTTAAAGTACCAACATTAGTTATTGCAGACAGTGGAGTCGGAGCACAAAACCAGATACTGATACCATCTGTTCGTCCCGCCCCCATCCCCTGCCCCTAAGAGAAGGAGTTGATGCAGCATATGGAAGACAGGGGCGGGAAGTGAACAGCACCATGTTAGATGAGTCAGGACCCTGGGCCTACCACCGCCTCAGATCCTCTACCTACCACTGGCTGGACTGAAGGGAGAGAGTGGATTGCACTCCTGCCTCCCATTTATTTAAATTCTTCCCAAGCTTTTCAAGGACCTCTTGTCTCTTTAGGTGCCCCACCCTTCTGCTCCTTAGTTGTTGTTGTTTAGGAGCTGTGTTTTTTGCAGGATGCTCTGGGTTGACCAATCACTTGTTATGGGAACAGGAACGACTTTTTCATGAGGAGCTGAGGGGTAGGCTGAGTAGGGTCTATCCGGAATTGTTGGTTTTATGGCAGAAGCCCTGGAACCCCACCCTGAATGCAGTAAAATGCCATACTATGCAAGAGAAGGGGAGACTGGTATAACACCCCCACACAGTGGGCAGTTGTGGCCTGCTGTTGCAAATCCATCCCTGGGTCTGTCATCCATTCACCTTCGTGTCTGATCCATCTACCCCTAGCATGGACACTGACTTCCAAGTCATCTGACCTCTGTCTGTTTCCACATACATAAAAATAGAGACTGTGTTTGCTTTGCACAGTGGGATGTTGCAGTGATTGATTAGCTCGTGGCTGGAAAGTGCTTTGAAAATTGAAAATGCTATTGAAGTGTTTTTAAAGTGTTTAAAATGTAATATTTCAGGTGTCTGTGGTCCAGGTTATAATAAAATTGGGGAGAAATAAGTAAAATAGCAGGGCAGTTCTGTCCTTATGAGCTCCTTAGAATGATTTAAGATGACAATAGCTAATTTAAGTAAATAATGCAATTTAATTTGAGAATCCTCATATAATGTTCATATAGTTTACAGCATAAGCACAGTATTGAGGAGAATACTAATACCCAGTGTAAGCCTAGAACAATTAGAATAGTTGTTTCAAGTTAAACTAACTTGCCAGCTAATGATGTAGGCCAATAAAAAAAACCTCTGTGCCAAATAATAAATAAATAAATAGTACAAAACAACTTACAAGTGCAAGGAAATTATGTTCTTAAGAATGTATGAATGTACCATTTGCTGTTCTTGTTATACCCTCTTTGACATAAGAATGAGAATATACATAAAGCATTTCAAGTATTCAAATTCCATGATAATTTATTCATAAGATAAACACTGTAATACAAATGGAAAACGGCCTAAAATTAATCCTCTCTTGTTAGTGAATGTTGTAATGCAAACACAAAACATAGATGTTGTATCCTTGTTTCTGACTCTCATACCTCTGATTCTTTGTGATCTAGGAATTAGTGAAAGATTGCTGAAGAACTGCTACTTATTATAGGAAACTGTTTTGGCTTTTCATGAAGGTACTACACATGCTTTATTCTAGGACAGGATGTTAAGGACAGTGTGAGTTTTTCCATAATGTACGCAATCCAAATGCTGGAATTAAGCTTTGTGGGGATTAATTTTAATGGTGCAAGGCTGGGTGCGTATTCTGTTTAGCTAATCCCTCATTTACTTTACAGTGCAAATGACCTTCCTTACCCAGAGACTACCTTTTCTAGTCAATAGGGGGCAGCAATTCTGCATTCTTTCATTTGACATTAAGGAATTGTAATCCATATTTCCGGTTGTTTCTGACATTGCTACTAGGAGTTATCAGTGACTGATGGGATTTATTGTACTTAATTAGTACTGTTGTATTTTATTTATTTATTTGTATTGAGGGCTCCATGGATATCCACCATTATTATTAATCTTACAGAGTCAATATAGCTGCTTTTAAACAATAACTAAAAAAAACTGTTCAAGTAATGGCTCCATATGTAGTCAGTCAGGTGTTTACTGGTTCTTATTCTTGCCAGCACTGCAGAACCAGTATAGATGCTTCTGCCAAGCAATCTTCTTTCTTTTCTGCCTTCTGCATCAGCAACTGCAAAGTAGAAACAGGCTTATGAATAGAATTTTGAAGAGAGAGTTCTAATAAGGAAGATATTGTCATTTTGATGAACAAGAAGCTATATAGGACTAGATGGGACTGTGCCTCTGATTTCAAGATGCAGCTAAGTTGAGCTCAGAGCAGTTTGGTGGACCGTTGGGAAAAATAGTTGAGACCTTTCCCGGCCCCCAGATTTTGGAGGCACCCAAGGACTGTTCTGTTCCCCAGGGTAAATTAGAGCAACCTCAGAAGCTGCTATAAATTATGGGTCATTGTGGCAGCCATGAATTGCCCTATACATCCTGACACATCTCCTTCCTTCCCCAGCCCACAGGCTTGGCTCACCAGTTCTAAAGTTTTTAACTAACTGCTGTGACAAAGCTCTGTCCTTATCTTCGTGGATCCTGCGTTTCCTGGCGGATTTTTACTAGCCTCAGCAGCTCACTGTGACCCTCCACGGAGCCCTTCTCTCTCTGGAGACAAGGTCACAGTCTATTGAGCCATTTTCATCGCAAACCAGTGAGAAGAAGCTATCCTTCCTGGCACAGTCTCTATTGTCTCCCAATCTCAGAGACTAATTAGGGGAGGCAGAAAGGGGGGAGCCCAGGCCCGCCCTCTACTCTGGGCTCCAGCCCAGGGACCCTAATAGTATCAGCTAAGATGGCTGACCTTCTATCCACAAAACACAATACAATTCCCTGGGCTACTTCCCCACAGCAGTCCCCGCTTCTTCAAACTCCACTTCACCCCTACCTCAGGGCCTCCTTCCTTCTGTATGATAAGTTGTCCAACACTCAGTCTCACCAACAGCATAACTTCCTTCCACAGCTCTTGACACCCACAACCCACCTGACTAACTGGGAGGTTTTTATCTGGATTCAGCCAGTCCCTGATTGGCTTCAGGTGTCCCAATTAGGCTAGCTGTTTCTACTCCTTTCTAGAAGGTTCTTAATTGGCTCCAGGTGTCTTGATTGGCCTGGAGTAGCCTTTGTTTGGCTATCCAAGGAACAGGGACCTGCACACCCTGAGACTAATGTACCTGCCTTCCAGCACTCTCCTATATCCTTCTGGTCTGACTCCGTCACACTGCCCAATTCTGAATTCTCTTAACCCATACAACAGGCAGTTTCACAACCCTCTTGTCTATTTATCCTAAGACCACCATGTTATTACTTTTCATTGTTCGCATAGTGACCTTTGTTTGAATGTTCAATATTGTTCAGTGGAACGGCTTTCTGAGGTATTAGCTTGACTGTACTATTAGCATGCTTAGCCAAGTGAACATTGTGCAAGCATGTTGCTGTTGAAGAAAGTAACTAATAGACTCATTAGTGCATTTATCTGGATAGGAAAGTAAAGTTGATGGGCAGAGAATTGGCATATTACAAAGGTTAAAAAGTAGACTCAAAATCTGTGCGTTGTGGATATTCTAGCCGCAGAAGGTAATCCATGGTGATTGGAAGCAGATTTGTAATTGCTTTGAAGTGTTTCCATTGAAAGGTTATGTCTCTTTAAACCTGTTCCCCTTTGTCTATGTGTCACACTTTGTGACAAAATATTCAGTATAGACTGTTGTGCGGACATCTTGACACATTGCTGCAAAACTCCCACTACTTTGGCTCCATTTATTCTGGCAGCGTACAATTCAGTTCTGAGATTTTAATGCCAAATAACAGATCTCTTTGAATCGTGGCTGTCAGATATGCACATTAGAAATTGCTTTGAAAAGTCTTATTTGGAAGTGTGAGGTGACAACAGGTTGATTATTTTTAAGTACTACATTAATTTATCTATAGTGGAAGTGATTAGAATTGCTTTAGCCTTTTCCCTTTTCTTTTCTTCTCTACATTCCTTTTTCTTCCAAAGTTTTGTCTGTGATTGTCACATAGCAGATTTTCAGTTCTTTCACATTGCCATGCTCTTCATTCTGTAATTTTTAGCTTCTATATGCTCTTTTTTTCAGAAATTTAAAACCAGCCATGCAAACGGACAACTGTACATGGACACTGAGTAGGTCAACATCTTCCTGTGTCAAATACACACATGAATTAGAGTTTTGAGTGCACATACAATTCTGTGTGCAAAGCCTCTAGACACAAACTTGTAGCTTAAAATTTGACTCTTACTGAATCTCATCTCACACCTCTTTTTCTTTACTCCTACAGTACAAGAGGAATATGGATATTATGTTTCATTGTACAAACAAATTCCCTCTTTTCAAATTTATAGAAGCACCACTCTGGAGCTCTGATTGAATGAGATTTGGGCTTCTTCAGTTATGGTATGTCTACGCTCCTCGCCGGATTGGCAGGTAGCGATCAATCCATTGGGGGTCGATTATCACATCTAGTATAGATGCAATAAATTGATCCCCAAGCACTCTCCTGTAAACTCCTCTACTCCACTGCTGCGAGAGGTGCAACTCTGCGGCAGCAGTTGACTCACTGCAGTGTCTTCACGGCAGTAAGTTGATCTAAGTGTGTCGATTTCAGCTACATTATTCTTGTAGCTGAAGTTGCATATCTTAGATCAATCTTTCTCCCAACCCAGTGTAGACCAAGGCTATGATAATGATGATAATTTCTTATTGACAGTGTGTTTCAAAACTTTCTTATGTGCTTTAATAAGCAATAAATGTTCAGTAGACTTGCTGTTGAAAGGTGAGCTAGAAATTTTATCCGTTTGTATGACTGGGTCAGAAATAAACCAAAACACTAAAGTCATAAGACCCTGCTAAGCTATGCTTGCTTTCTCTCAAGACCTAATCTTTTGAGATGCTCCTCTTAACAGGAGTTATGTAGGAGTTGAGATTTATTAGTACTTTGATGACCCTCAGCACCTCACAGGTTACAACACTTTAGTCTATTTGATTACATGTCCTGTTTCTCTGATCCAAACCCCATTGAAATCAAAGGGACTTTTTCCAATGACTTCAATGGGCCTTGGATCAGGTCTTAAATCAGTGCGACATTAATTCCTTCTGGGTTACTCTCTATTTCTCACAAGGTGATGTTTTCTCCTTTCCACTTGTTGGGCCAATGATGGACTTCGCAGCTCATATGATTAGGCTTCATTTTAAAATAAGAAGTTTGAATACAAGTTCATTAATGTTTTAACTCTAACATCAAACAGCAATTGAAACCAATTTTGGTCCTTGTTTTTGAATTATACATCTATTGGTGTGCTTTGAAACCTATTCTCTTAGCCCATGCCAGCAGCTGAGGCATGTTGTCTTTTTAAATAATTACTGAGTGGAAATCACATTTGAATTCTTATTATTGGGTTTCAGGTTATGACAGAAGTATACCAAGTGAGTGGGGCTAAATTCCATCATAAATCAATCTTTGCAGGAATATCTTGGTGCTAAGTTGCTTAATCTACAAGAACTTCAGTCCAGATCTATCATTTACCCATTTGACAAAGTCATGTTAGAATATAGCTATATTTGAAATACATTTCCTACATACTTTTTCACAATATAGTTCTCGATATCCTTCATGGAGCTCTGAACAATTCAATTTTATACAGATTGGTTACATTTTCTAAAGGATTTCTACAAGTAATAGCTGCCAGAATACCATTATATCACTGAAATATTAGAGGAAAAGAAATGAGGAGGTAGGTAGGTATTAGTATGAGAACGTTAGGCTTGAGAAATTCGATAGACATATGCATAAGCTATGGGTCTTCCTGTTTTGCCACTGGCTCTGGTAATTATTCTGTTTTAATGTATGACTTGACGTTAAAACTATGGGTTGGAAAAGCATTGTGCAGTATTTATATAAAAGCTTCAAAGTCTACCTCATTATCAAGGCATGCTTCTGATTTTTTTAAAACCCTCTTTTATCTTCTCTTTGAAACAAAGCTATTTTTGAAGTATAAAAACAGGTGAGGCATCTTTTGTAACAGATTCATGAAAAGGCAACTGAGGGAGAAGATCTATAAGACAGATGAAATGCAGGCAAAGGATCATTTGAAATAGTAAAATAAAAAATAATAGAATCATGCCAGATTACAGGCACAAACACAAATTACCTATGCTTGGTTTACAGATATCAGCACTCAACAGCAGGTACCATATTTATAATGTATTTTTAGCATTTGTACACATTATGTTGCTTTACAGTTAGTTCCTTCAAGTCTTTTGAATGTAAAATCATAAGTTTACACACGACAAAGGAACGTTGAATTGAAATAAAAAAACTTTTGTATCACACTTGATTCAAATACTAGGGTTTGTGTAGACTTTGGAGACTGTTGTATCATTGAATAACAAATTTACAGAAACAAATCTCTCTCATTAATTCTTATAGGAGAAACTGTATGTGCTTAAGAGTGGCAGCCATGTTAGTCTGTATCAGCAAAATCAACAAAGAGTGCTTTTGGCACCTTAGAGACTAACAAGTGTATTTGGGCATAAGCTTTTATGCTCTAAAACCCACTTCATCAGATTCTTGGAGTGGAAAATACGGTAGCACGTATATATACATAGTACATGGGAAACTATGGGAGTTGTCTTATCAAGTGTGTGGGGGCGGGGGAGTCAGTGCTAAGGAGACAATTCAATTAACAGTAGAATACTGAGGGAGGAAAAATCACTTTTGTAGTGGTAATGAGGGTGGCCCATTTCAAACAGTTGACAAGAAGGTATGAGTAACAGTAGAGGGTAATTAATATGGGAAAATTAGTTTTTGTAATGGCTCATCCACTCCCAGTCTTCATTCAGGCCTAATTTGATGGTGTCCAGTTTGCAAATTAATTCCAATTCTGCAGTTTCTCATTGAAGTCTGTTTTTGAAGGGTTTTTTGTTGAATAATTGCCACTTTTAAGCCTGTTATTGAGTGACCAGGAAGACTGAAGTGTTCTCCTACTGGTTTTTGAATGTTATAATTCCAGATGTCAGATTTGTGTCCATTTATTCTTTTGTGTAGAGACTGTCTGGTTTCACCAATGTACAGCAGAAGGGCATTGCTGGCAAATGATAGCATATATCACACTGGTAGATGCTCAGGTGAACAAGCCCCTGATGATGTGGCTGATGTGGTTAAGTCCTATGATGGTGTCCCTTGACTAGCTATGCGAACAGAGCTGGCACTGGGGTTTGTTGCAAGGTTTGGTTCCTGGGTTAGTGTTTTTTTTGTGTGTGGTATGTAGCTGCTGGTGAATATTTGCTTCAGATTGGTGGGCTGTCTGTAAGCCCACGAAAGCTTATGCCCAAATACATTTGTTAGTCTCTAAGGTGCCACAAGGACTCCTCATTGTTTTTGTACATCCTTAAAATCTCAGAATATCAGAATTGGGAACTGAATCCCTTTTTGTACCTACAGTTACTATTCTTTCTATTCAAAATCTTTTATGGTGGTCCAGCTGTATGCTGAGCCTCAAAACTATGGAGATCACACAGTCATGTTTTACAATGATTGAGAACCAGCCTAGTGCTTATCTTTGTAATGATAATCAAATTCAAGGGGAAACCTCTACTTTGCATTTTGTAGATAGGAACCAAATTTTCTATTAGAAATCTCAACAGGTCCTTCAACTATAGAAATGCATGTGTGAGTGTCTGGTAAGAAAGGGGAACCCTGATCAAACTGAATATTTTCAGGGAATCTACCTTAATAATTCTTGATTTATTGCTGCTGCTTGTCTAACTTTGCAGGTGTTGCTTTTGCAGTAAGGGAGACTGTTGTTTTCATGCTCTCTTCTGCTAATCTTGCCATATAATTTCTGGATTATCTAAGGCTAGAGACAGCCTTTTCTGTAATGATTTGAAATCTGTTAAATTTCCGGATTTAACAGAACTGGCTAGTGCAAAATAGTGGGTAGATCTTCACTACCCGCCGGATCGGCGGGTAGCAATTGATCTGTTAGCGATCGATTTCTCGCGTCTCGTGAAGACGTGAGAAATGGATCGCCCACGGCGCCCCGTCGACTCCCGTAACTCCAGCTTGACGCGAGGCGCAAGCCGGAGTCAACGGGGGAGCGCGCTGCCGACTGCCACCGCTATGAGGACGGCAGGTAAGTCGGCTGAAGATACGCCGACTTCAGCTACGTTATTCACATAGCTGAAGTTGCGTATATTCAGTCAATTCCCGCCCCCAGTGAAGACCAGCCCAGAGATCACAAATCATTTTGCATTCAAAAGGAGGACATGTATGAAGTAATATTTCAATGTAGCTCAACAGTCCTGATCCCTTAATGTCCATTTATTGCTCAGGCCTTTATTTAAAAAGCCAATGAGAATGTGATGTGGACACCTGTGTAGTAAGAACAGGCTTCAGACTAGCAACTGCGTACAGAACCTAAAGTGATGAGAGGAACAAGAAAGGCCCTGTTTACACGCTGATTGAAACCATGCTAGTACTGTAGTGTATAAGCTTGGATGGTGCTAGCTGGATACTATGGTGGCTTCCTAAATGTGGTGTTTTTATGTTTCTGATCACAATATTTTAGCACAGTTATTGCTAGCGGCTTTCTAACATGTTTTCTGTCATCAGTGTAGAGGGGGAATGTTTAACTTAGTGGCATGGTTTGCGAATATTATTTTCATTTTGGAGGCAAGGGGGAGGGCACAGTCATGAGCTTTACAGGCCCCAGTGGTTGGCTACGGAAATGGTCACTGGTTTAAATTAAGTTGATTAAATGATGACCAAGACCATTGTATAGGAGCAGAAAAATGCCATCTCTGATGTAGGGAAATTGTCATTTCAAGTCCAACAAGAGTTGACTCTGACTAACAGGATCACAGCACCAAAGTGGTTTTCTTTTTGCTTTTAATTTAAAGGCAATTTTTGGATGCAGATTTTCAACCATTGCACATTCATTTATTGTTTGATTTGAACTGGGAACTGCACGGTGTTAGATACAAGGATTGAAAACATTCATTTCAGTCCGGTGTCTGTAATAAAGTTACTTTGCGACTTTTCCATGAATCTCCAAAGAGATCCCTGTGTACCTCTTAATGGGATGAAGAGTGGAAGAATGTCGCTGTTAGAGCCGGACTAAACCAGGGCACTGTGTATTTCTACTTTATGAATAGTCCTTGTACTTAAAGTGCAGATTTGTGAAAGGAAGCATCTTTCTAACTTGTAATGGCAAGTTTCTTAGCCCAGACTTATAATTTTGCCTGCACAGTTATGCATACAACTGCTTGTGCCTGCAGAAGTTGGGGGTTTGTGAGTACAAATGTGTTTTGCCTATCATGGTAGAGATTTAACATTTGTGGGTGTAATAAATTGTGTATGTAAAAGTGGACACGCAAAACTGGGACTTTTAAGCTGAGCTGAAATGTGCACTTCACCTCGCTGTCGGGGGAGAACTGCTAAGAGACATTAGTATAGCCTCAAAATGTACTGTACCCTATCACAACATTATGATATTTTGCTGGGGAATATCCTCAGGTTCTTTAATTTAAAAAAAAAACAGCATAATGTTGTCAAGAACTAATAATGGGGAGGAAGAGCATTAAAATGTGTTCTGAGATGTAACTAGCCCAGAGCATGTTAGCTCTCAAGTCCTCTATTCAGAGCTCTGCTGACGTCTTTAATTACACCCTCAGTAATGCTAATTTTAATGCATACTTGAGAATGTGATAAAAATATACTAAAGAAGATTATTTGTAGCTGCATTGTCATGGCTGAAATTGAGCTGAGACTTAAAATGAAACTGGGATGAAACACTGAAGATGTGCTGTAGGGATCAAGCCTGCAAGATTAGCTCAATGGGATCTACTGTTATTTTGTGTTTTTGTCCTGGCTCTGGGACACACTGTGAACTCTCTAGTGCAGTGATGGGCAGGCACAGGGGCCACATGCAGCCTGAAAAAGTAAACCACTGGTGGGCTATTATGCAGTTTGTTTACACTGACTCTCCACAGGCACAGCTGCCTGCAGCTCACAGTGGCCACAGTTCGCCATTCCTGGCCAATCGGCCCTGTGGTAAGCAGGGCCTGCTGCAGGGATGTGTTGGCCACAGCTTCCTGCAGTTCCCATTAGCCGGGAATGGCTAACTGTGGTCACCGGGAACTGCAGGAGGCTGTGCCTGCGGATGGTCAATATAAACAAACTGTATAACGGCCCGCCAGCGGATTACCCAGACAGGCCGCATGTTGCCCACCACTGCTCTGGTGACATGGGACTTGAATATATTTTGAAAAAATCATTGTATTTGAGCCATGTGTTTACTAACACCAAATTATACAGTCCTTGTTGCCAAGTATCTGTCAGCTTTACTGTCATATCAGTGGAACATGACTAATTCTGAGGTCTATGCTGCTTATTTTTGCAGATCCCTGACTACCTCTAATCTGCCATTAAAAAGTGGCTGTACAAGTACAATTTACAACACGTTGACTATTACTTAATCACTTAGTCCATCCTGTGCTTTTTTGCACATTGGGTTACCCACATTTGCCATTTTTGGCTGTCAATTGCCCTTCTCTCAAATATTCCTATTTCAGGTTGAGGTGCTTGATGTCGTTCAGAACTGTTCGTATCTGCGTTATTTGCGGTCTTCCTCTTTCTTCTTGCATTTTCTGGCTTTCAATCAAGGGCAGTATTTGGTAAGCATTCTTTTTCCATTCTCAGCACGTCCCAGCTACTGATGTCTTCTGTTGTAGATTATTTGTGAGAGGGTGCTTCGTCCAGTAATTTTTCTGATTTCTTCATTTGTCTTCCTATCTCTATATGTTATTCCCAATATTCTTCTCAGACATTTGTGATTAAATACATCCAGTTGACTATGCTGGATCTATATTTTGTTGACTTCAGTTTACTCAGATTTACATTATCCATTTTGTCTGGAGCATGAGTAAAAAGTAAGTCATCTAATGATGCATGAATTGCAGGAATCGGAGGTGTGGTTAGATGCTTCTACAAACATCTGAATCTGGCCTGCAAACATAGGCCGGAAGTAAAGACAAGACAGGATTTTTTGTGAGAATGTCAATATTTCCTTTTTCTTGTTTGATGGGACATACTGTAAGTTAGTAGTTGCTTTCACACATGATGAAAGTTTATACACACTGTTTGATCCTCAAAAATGTTTTGGTATGGGCTTGGTTCAAGCTCTATGTTTGGGTTGATCCTTATTTTAGCCACACAGTTTTGCTTACAGCAAATTCAGCAGTCTAGTACATGGTGCACATGTATTTTAAAACTTACTAATTATGTTAGGAGCTTTCATGCTATCTATAATCTTCCCAGGATGAGCCCTAGTTTTTCCAGGATAGCATCCAGAGCAGGGATGGGCAAACTTTTTGGCCCAAGGGCCACATAAGTGTTCCAAACTTGTATGGAGAGCTGGGTAGGGAAGGCTGTGCCTCCCCAAACAGCCTGGCCCTGCCCCCATCCAGCCCCCACCCACTTCCTGCTTCCTGACTGCCCCACTGAACCTCCAACCCCCCCACTCCTTGTCCCCTGACCACTCCCCCCCTGCAGGACCCCATCCACTAACTAAACCCCCTGCTCCTTGTCCCCTGAACGCTCGCTCCTGAGACCCCCCGACCCTAACTGCCCCCCAGCACCCCACCCCCTACCTGTCTCCCCTGTCCCCTGACAGCCCTGACTCCTCTCCATTCCCCGTGAGAGCTAGACATGCTGCCCCATAGGAGTGCAAAGTACACAGCCCTGCCAGAGCCTCCATCAGCAGCTACGAGCCAGAGTGCTGCCCGTGCAGTGAGCTGCCACTGTTGGAGAGAGGGAACAGTGTGTGAGGAGCTCGCAGGCTGGATGTGGCCCACAGGCCATTGTTTGCCCACCCCTGATTCAGACTCAATATTTTATAAGAGAGCCATAACTGCCTAGCTTTTTTTTTTTTTTTAAGGAAAATTAACTAAAAGCTAAGGTTCCTAGGACATAAATGAGAGCAGAACAGAGTCGTCTAATGGCAAGGCGTATAAGCAAATAGCCATTTGGTTTAATTCCTCTCTGAAGATTCTTCCTTGTGGACTTAACAAATTGTACTTGAATTACTCTGGCTTCTATTAATTACTATACAACAAAATGCCAACAGGAAACAAATCGTTCTAATAAGATTAGAATATTGAAGGTTTCCAGTGAATTAAATAATCAGAATAATCTAGTCCATTATAGTATTAAGTTCTTCAGAAACCTTGGAGTTAAATCATTCCTATCGCAGTCACCCTTTTACAGCAGTTGTACCAGAAACACAAGAGGGTGACTGGAAAAAACTGGTCAAATCTATACTGCAGACAAGCATTTTTTTCAGTCAGTCATGGTAACAAGAGCTTCTCACAAACAGAAAAGACTTTTTTGGACACGTGTAATTCTGTGTTTGTTATGAGTGCAGCATATTTGACATGCAGATTTATAAGGTACAGATATATCATTTGTGCATTTTTTGTAATACAACTTCTATTTGTAAATTAGAAAAACCCAAACTTCCTAATATCTATATTAAATAAGAGAGAGAGACTACAAAATCATCACATAGAAATGTCGCAATGCCCTCAGATAGCCAGAAGGAAAGGGAAGCCTAGCAAAACCGCTTTAAAATGCATATGTTTAAAATGTATGTGATCATCTTAGCACTTGACTGACTAAACCACACCATGAAAAACAAATCCATAAGCTAGGCTTCAGTCACCAAGTGTAAACACTTCACATTATTCAATACACACATGCACACATTCTCTCTCTAGGTACTGGGGAAGTTTCTGAGAGTGAGGTTGTGTTTATGTGCTGTTTGCACTAGCTGGGTTTCTGGTAGTCAGGGTTTGTTTATATTTTGTTACTTGCTGTTTCAAGGATGTTGTTGGTTTCCCTTCCCCATTTTCTCTTGGGAGGGGTGGGGGAGTTTTCTCCACGGGCTCCACTTCACATGGGTTTAGCGGTTTAAAGTGCAAGCATGAGGTTCGGTGCGTGACTGCTGTCTCCTGCACCGGGGAGGATGTGTTGGTGAGTGTAGGTACGTTTATTGGCTGTGCTAATATAAAATCTGACTTTTTCAAATGGGTAAATCTGTAGTGAGTTTCCTGGCCCAAGAGCAGCTCGTGAATCACTTGCTTTGGGAGGGACTGTGGGTCAAGGAGTCTTTTGTTCAATTTTTCCCCCCTGTTTATTCCTGTTTATCAAGTGTTGGTTTTCCCCATGCATGCCCCCCCCCCCCCCCACCCCGCTTCCTCCTTCATAATGAGATGCTAGTGTCTGAACTCTCTGGTTATGGGAAGGTAGTTTCTGCTGTTAGGATGATTTCATTAGGCTTCTAGAACCCAGTGTAAGGAATGTTAGGTTGTTTTGGCACCAGGCTTTAAGTGGCTCTAAATAACCCTGAACAGCCCTTGAACCTGGTTTTAAAGGACCCTATTGATAGGTCAGATTATATAGTGTTTGCTACTTCTGAGAAAGTGAAATGTGCTGTGTAATGAACCTGGTCATTTGAGGAGTTCCTGCTCGTACACTGCTGGCTCGAGGGTCCCTGATAAGTATGTGGGACCCAAGGATAGTAGGGGAGGTGGGGACTGGAACATCAAGGGACCAGCAGGAGGCAGAGCCTGCATCTGCACTGCCAGATTCTATCTCCCCTGCTCGCCATAGGTCACCTGCTGCTGTCCAGGGAGCAGCCTCCCCATCCCCACCCCCACCCCTTCGCAGAAGAACCCTATGACAGAAGTGAGTGCCTAAATATAAGTGAGCCCTGAAGGTTGAAGAGCAACACCTTCCCCGTCCCCCGCCCCCGCAGAGATATCAGAGACTGGCTTTACAGGTGGAACTGAACAGACCTATTAGATGGGTTTACATGGGACTATTTCTAAACAGACTAAGACTTTGGAGGCCCCTGAGCTGTTGACAGTGGCTGAGGATGGAGCTGTATGCCCTGAGAAGGTGGATAGCATTGCATTGGGTTGTAGCTCCATTCTCGGAGCTTCAAGTAGGGGTACTGCCTTCCTGTGGGGTGGAAAGTCCTCAAGCCCTGGTCCTGCATATTTCATTGTTAACCCTGGGTCAGAGACTGGGACTGTGCTGCCTATCAGTTTTGGGGGAAAAAAATATGCCAGCTGCTCCCACCAAATCTCTCTCCTTCATGAATGATGAGCCTGTTAGAGTGGTGGCTCAATGTTCATTGGAGCGGGCGGACTCTGAGGGAGATGAAGAGGATGACGATGATCTCTCTGACTGATCACTGGTTCCTGATGTCCCAGCCAGTCAGCCATACAGGAAGGATGGGTACTTAGCGGCTGTTCGGATAGCACTACAGGGAAGCGGGGACTTGAGCTCGAGGTTGATTTACAGCGCTTTGTTCACTTATCTGCCCTTGTCTTGAGAGGTACTGTGGTTGACCACTAGCTGTATAACTGAGACAGGTTACTTCTGATGTGCATTGGGCAGTAAGGGGCCTTGGCTCCAGCTCCTCCTCCTTCCTGGCCCTGCCTGGTCATTCTTCCCCAGGTTCACTAGAGGAGAAACAGTGACCTCACAGAGACTGCTCTCTCCCCACTAACATAAGAACCCCATGCAGGAGAGTGAGTAATCCCCTAACAGCCCCCTTACTGCCTTGTGAGGTCATACAAGGCAGCTTCCAACTCATCCCAGAGCACAACTACTTAGTGCTAGTATCACTACATCTCACAGATTCTTTAAGAGAAATGATCTGCTCTCCAGTTTAGATATTCCAGGTGCATAAGCCTCAAGCTTAGTGTAATATCCTTCCAAAGCTTTGTGAAGCAGTAGGTGGTGATATTACCAATACAAGTAGCAATAGTCTAAACAACTTTTACAGATTGAACCTCTGGACATATGGGCTATAACAAAGCTCTGGTAGAAGACCCTGTAGCTTGTTTCACCCCAAAGACTCCACACTTAAGATATGTAACAAACAATTTCTGCATCTTGTTTTCTGCATCTTTCCTGTTGCTTAGCTTTTCCAGGTGTCTTTATGATGACAAACTCCAGTGTCGGTTGAAATGGCTATTCAGTAAGATAGAGACCACAAAAATGAAACTTCCCCTAAAGAAAAACGAGTCCACTAAATCCTAGCTCCTCTCCTTATCCTTATTCCTATGAAAATAAACCTCTGACTAAAAGAGCATGTGTCAGATATCTAAAGATGTAGGGATAAAACATGCTCCTGAGCATGAATGCGGGGGGGGCGGGGAATTGCCCATAGTGGGCAGTGTGGGAATGGGGTGGAAGAATTGAACTGGGGGAATGATATGTGCTTTATTAAAGGGAAACTACTGAGATAATTGCTAACTGTGGAGGGAGAGTGAAGATGAATAATTCTAATTTTTACAACTGCAGAGGCTTTTTAACAGCTATTTTTCTATATAGTAATCCTCCAGTAAATGGATGGAATTGTAAATGCTGTCAGAATAATTGGCTGTCTATCAAGAATAAAAAATGAATAGTATCATTTACTATTCACACTTTTCTAATCAGAATTAAATAAATACATCCAAGTCCACAGTTTCCTTGGAGTCAAAAGAGGAATAGTAAGAGCAAGAGATGGGAACTTGTTAATGCAATGACACATCCATAAAATATCTATATTTAAACTAGTGGCCTTTATGCTTGTGATGGAACTTCAGGTTAGATATGGAAAGTTACTTTGGAAACAAACATGCTTCTCTTCTGTTTGGGACCAGTCTAAGGGTTAGTAGGAGGAATAAATACCGGACTTTGTCTGTCATACTTTGTAAAATAAAGCAGTGCTGTTTTGCATGTGGTTATAAATACTAGCTTTGTGGAGATGTGCAAAGAGCAATTATTATTGCAGAAATATAAAGAGTTGCTGAATTACTTACTCAGTTCTAAATCGTATCTAAAATGAACATCGGGTGAAGAACTACCTTTAAGCTTACTTTGGGCTCGACCAAGATTCATCTTCAGAATTTTCACTTGATCCACTACAGACGCTATTTTATTTTTTACCTGCCCCTTTATATATTCACTGGATGGGCCAATATAGTGCAGGGTAGGCTGATGAATTCTTTCATTGAGGTCACTAGTGATGGTGTCCTGAGTTATCCATATGTCTTACACTCGTAAGTAATATTTTTTAGACAGGAACTGTAATGTTACCTGGGTGCTTAAAGCCTATGCAGCAGGTCTCTTCTTTGTAATATTCACATGGATTGAAATGCTGGGGAAGCCTTTCAGTTACTAGTGTTAATTAGTATGCACTTAACACTTCATTTATGAACACGATTGTCCAATGCCTGTCTCACTCCTAGACATTCCTGAGGTGCTGGATGGTCTCTTATCCACAGCCCATGGTGATATGGTGAAGTGATAGCCAGCATATGTGAAAGGGATGGGGGACCATTGTAGTGAAAGAGATTGGCCTTGTCCTATTTTCATGGGGAAACAGGATGCTGGGATCTCTTAAGTGGTCCTTAGTCCCTGCTGAAAACCTCCATTGCAGAACCCCAGCAGTCTCCCTGTCCCTTCCCCAGCCATCTGTGCCAAAGGAGAATGCTCTCCAGCTGGGGCACAAACTGCACCAGCAGCACCCACGGCTGCTGCACAGTGGGGTAGAGCAGCATAGCTGGGAGCTTTTACAACTACTGCAACATCTAAAGTGACGTTTGTCTTCTTGTGGGGGCTTAAGCAGCAGATGGCGTCTGGCAGCACAGGTGGTAGTAATGCCCTCCTGTGGACAGAGACATTACCACCTGGGTAGTAGTGGGGGCAGAATGGGAACACAGTCCTGGGAGGCCTCTGACATTGAAAGGCGAGATGGAGAGGAGGGGCGGGATTTGTGGTGAAGGAGGTGGTGATTGTTGGTCAGAGTTGTGGGGCAGTCATAATGTCCATAGGATTGCTGTGGGGAGTGAGGAAAGGGTATTTGGGGAGTGAAGAGGATGGGGAAGGGAGAAGCGTTGGCTACTGAAGGAGGGTGGTGGAAAGGTGGCATGTCCTGTTGGAAGGAGATTAGTGAGTTGTCGGACAGTTTTATACATACTGAGAAATATTTCATGAAATGTGAGAATAACTGAATTACCCGTGATCTTATTTTTGTAATAAGCCTGGTCTACTCAGTCATCTATTTCCCCCACCTATTGTAGCACTTACTTGTGGGGTGTGTCTGCCTGTCGGGGTTCACGCCCCCGAGTCTTGGGCAACGCAGCCTAATGGCCCAAATCAGTAGGCCTGCCCTTACTTCAGGGTAGCCCAAGTCTGTAGGACCGCCCCAGTTACAGGGCAGAGCGGTTCGACAACCACAGTCCATAGGATTGCCCGGTTGCAGGGCAAAGCAGGGCAGCCCCCCCAAAGTCTCTGAGTGCCCCCAGTTGCGGGGCCAAGCAGGGTAGCACCCCAAAGTCTCAATAAGCACCCCCAGTTGCGGGGCAAAGCAGGGTAGCACCCCCGAAGTGGCGGGTAGTCATCCACCTAGGGGTGTGGTGGCCTAGGTAGGGGGGCCTGGGGCCCACCCACCTCCACCTGGCCCCGACCCAGGGCCCTAACAGTGGCTCAGCGATTTGGCCACAGACTCAGCGGGGAGGTCCCACCGAAACACGCTGAGTCACCCGGGTGGGAGATACCACTTCCCCACCCTCCCTGGGTCACTTCCTACTGGCTTCGCCGCAGGGATCTCCCGGACGCCTCTGGATCCACCGTGAACCTTCGGGTCAGTCGTCCAGTCAGTCGCCTGCTCCGGTTGCTCCAGCGGCTCGGCTCCCAGCGGGCTTGGGAAGGCCTCCAGTCCCGGCTCCTCCAGGGGCTGGGGCTGGTCCGCCTCAGGAGGCTCTCTGGCACATCTTTCTCCGTTGGCTGCCCACCCAGAATGAGCTGAGCTCCCGGCCTTTATGCTGCTAGGGCACCTGGAGCATGCCCAGTACCTCAGGGGCGGGACTTCCGCTGCCAGAGCTACTGGCTTAATCCCTTTGTCACTAGTGCGGGGTTGGCTAGCCCCGTCATACTGCCATATACCTGTACCAAGCCTTTCTTCTTACTCAGGTATTTGTCTGAGGCCATGTGTGTGGATGAAGAGGTGCTTTCTGCCCAGATGCCCAGGTGGGAATATTGTGTTTTGTTTTTCTTTAATTTACAATGGCTGTTTATAATTATTAATCTGAGGGTTTTTGTTGGGAGCAAATTAGGATCTTTTTTGTCATTAATTAAGGTATCTGGAGTTATAAAGATGTCTGGAGGTTTGTGTGATTGGCACAGCAGATGCAGTATAAATAAATAAGCAAAGCACAAAATGTTAGTCATGTTTTCAAACAGGAGCACAAAAGGGGCACTGGCTAGAATATATTTACGCCTGTTGTGAATATAAAAACTGCATTTCCCCTAGGTCTGTGGGCACTGATGTGTGCATTTGTTGCCAGTACATCCTCTATACCATGCTTTCAAATTTTAAATCTCAGAGGATTTCAGAAGTTTTACATTATTTTTTTGTACTTCTTATAATGAGCCATTGGAATTTTGGACATGAAAAACTGCTTTCTGCTTGATATTTTCTCCATCAATTTAAATTGGTATATTATGACCCGGTGACTGCAGGATCGCTTGCGAATACAGGATTTGGGCACTGAATTATCTACGTACCTTAAAAAAAAAAGAGGCCTCAAGAATTTGTATAGAAAATAAAAAAACCTTTTTTAAGAACTGTATGAAGTCCAAATCAGGATTGTACAAACCTCGATAGTTATCCAGTTTAAATACTTTCAGTGTAGTCTACAGACCTGTTACACACCCAGCTGTCCGCTATAACAGCCTTCTAGCAACTTCATCACAAAACCAGATGGCCTTCCCTGCTTGCTGATGGACAAAGTTCTGGACCAATAAAAGACACGTTATGAAAGCAAGCTGAATAACACAGCTGTTGATGACTTTCTAGAGCTGTATGACCAGGCAAACTGCCTGGCCATACACCCACAGATGAACACTTATCCTCTGATGCTCGAAGTGTGAAAGCTTGTCCAAAAGTTACCAAATGGACATGCAACTGGACCTGATGATATTCCACCCAAGCTACTGAAAGGTGCCATGGAACCTATAAGCATTGGCCTGCATCAACTGTTCTTAAAAGTGTGAGTATTAGGCAAAGAGCGAGCAGAATGGAAAGATGACATGACAGCGTCCCTGTACAGGAGATAGGGCTCCCTCACCAAGTGTGGCCCAATCGCAGTGTTACTGGTCCCTGGAAAGGTCTTTGCTCTTTTTCTGCTTGGCAGGAGGCAGCCACTCCTTAACAGATATTGCCATCCACAGCAATTAGGTTTTGCGACTGGGTGGCTGACAATAGATGCTGTTCTTGCCATTTGGCTTATGGCTGAGCTTCGCATGGTATATATTGGCATAAAAATAGCTTTTTTGATTTGGTTGACACGTCATTGCTTTGGCTTACACTGAAATAAGTTGGTGTCCTAGATTTTCTGTTAAATCTGGTACATGAGCTTCACTTCGGTACTGCTATGAGGGTACATGTTGTTCTAGGGCTTTTGCCCCTTTTCTACACAAACTCAGGTGTGTAACATTCCCCCCACCCCACCCCCAGCACAGTTCTGTCAAACTGGATATTAGGATTTGCTCTGCTTGTTGGAATCAAGGTTGGTCAATGAATGTTCACTGACCAAGTCTTGCTGATAACTCTGCCTTGCTTGTGGAGAAGTAAGAGAATTTCACCATTGTCCTTCAAGATCTCCAAAATGCCACCAACACTATGGGGTTGTTATTTCATGGCAGAAAACAGGTCCCGAAAGTTGAAAGTGGGCCACCAGAACCTCTGGTGCAGATGGGATTGAGGACAGTGAAGATCTCTAGTTAAGTTCATGTATGCAGGCAGCAAAGATGGTTCAAATGGTCACAGCAATCATATATCCTTGAAAGAATAGGTCTCACCATCTTCTGCATAAAGTCATGTCTTGCTAACGGATGCAAAAACATCTCTGCCTGGTGACTGAGTTCAAGATCTATCAAACTTGTCAACTGTCCGTATTGCTATATAGGTCAGAAATCTGGACCTTCGTACAGGCTGACTTGGCACAGCTAAAGGCATTCCATAGATGCTATCAGTGCCAAATCTTGAGCATAGTGGTTCAGTTTAATGTGAAATGCCAAACTCTCACAGAGGTCTGGCCTCCTGCCAGGCACTCACTACATTCAAAAGCAGCATTGCTTGCTCTTCGGATATGTCACTATGATGGACAAAAACACCCCAGCACTCCGTGCTCTCAAACTCTCCATTGACATGCAAAAAGTGTGTGCTCTGACACTTCCTGGCACTGCCCATGGGGCCATCCCAGAGACTTGTGAATTCCCGGGATAAAGCCAGATCTGGGAACTTCACTTCATGATGCCTGGTACAATGCCATCAGCTGTGCAGTGGTCCGCTATGCACATTTGATCGGTTGACTGTCGTCTACCCTATGGTGAGCCTTGTGAGCATCAAAGCAAATGATTAGTTGATTCCCTTAAAGCATTGTCAGGCTTCTGACTATTTATTCTAAGAAATCTTCCTGAGCTCACCTTATCTTCCTGTTGTCTTGTTTCTCCTTCCTCAGCTTTCTGTTCACAAGAATTATAAGAAGAGATTCCCAGAATTTGGCAGCTTTAAGTACTAAAAGGGAGTGACTTCTTCCCTTTGAAACAGCCCCAAATACTAGCCTCTTTCTCTGATTTCCTTTTGATCTGTAGCATATTGTGAAAATGATGTGTGACAGCCGCCCTTTCATATAAGTTCCCTTCTCCACTGATGCATAGAATGATATTGGCAGTGATTGTTGAATGAGCCAAATGCTGTGCTTTCCTTGCTCCTGGTGAGATTTGACAGGTTTGAATGAACTGACAGGAAAAATAGAGGAGAAAGAAATTATTTCATTTGATGCCTGTTCTTCGCTCTGGCTGGGGACAAAGATATCTTTGGTTGGAGAAGTTCTACCTGCTTCCTGTATATTATTCATGAGAAGTATGGCTAGTAGTTTGTTAAGGTAAATGATATAACAGTTTGGCTGTAGGGGTAGAAAATGAGTTACAATAAAAATGCTACGAGTCTCACAGATTGCATTGTTTCATTTAAATTGCCTTATTGTGCAATAAAATGATCTAATATTTTGTAGTTTAAAATAATTTAGAGCCACTATCCTGGTGCCTGCCAGTTCAGCCCTGCAGCAACACCTGAGACCTCTACTATAACAGTTTGAAAAACCACTAGCCCTAATTATGAGATTGCCTGCTCTCTTAGCCTCTCATCTAATCTGTGTTTTAATTTGGGGAGCCCTCAGTCTTCAGCTGTTCACTATCACATTCACCTCCCCACAACTCAAAATCCCACTATGTCAAAAGTCATGACAATCAAGGTATCCATGGCCATCTCTGTGACAAAAATGTAGCTTTAGGAACCATGCATTTCCATAGCACCCTCAACGCAAGATTGAAAATTATCTATGAGCATTTCTTTAATTAAGCATCCCAATACATATGCAAGGATGGTTGGAATTATTGCCAGATAAAGAAATTGAGGCAGAAAGGGTCTAAATGGTCACACATCAAGTTGATGGGAGATCAGAGAATAGCACCCCTGCTTTCCTGATTCCCTGTCATGTTAGAATATGGTAAAGGATGGTTGGCTTGCATTAAAAAAAATAAGAACCTTTACCCCTACTCATGTCTTGGTGGGGAGCATCAACTTGTTTGTAGAACAAAATGTAAGCTGTAATTTATACAAGTTGTTTCTTTTAATTTCTTTGCTCTTCTGGATTCTGATTAGGATCAGAACAGCTGCAATATTGCAGGAAAGGTCACTTTCATTATGTGTCCTTCAGCAGCTGGAAGCAAAAGTATCAGAAAACTCTGGACAAATACAGTGCTCTCCCTCCCCTCTCCCACAAAAAGTATTTATGGCTATACTTCAGCGACATGTTTTTCTCATTGGTTATTTTACCTTTTGTTATGGTGGTGGTTATTCTTTAGCATGTTACCTAATAAAATCCACTAATATATTCAAAATGCCAGTGCCAAAGTAAGCCTCCCGTTACTGACTTCTGCTCTTTCTCTGCCTACATTCAAGCTCCTCATCCGCAGTGGCAAGGCTCTTCTTATTCCATCTTCATCCCTTTCTGCTCCTTATGCTTCACCCAAGCTTTGTTCTCTTTGCTACTCCTTCCATTTCCTTCACCTACGCTTGAGCTGGTGCCTTCTTTCATATCACCATCTGCACGTAGATTAGCTTGTTGATTAATATGTGGCTTGTTGAGAGCCCTCTCTCTGCTCTTTCATAATACTTTCCAAGACCCATCTGTTTTGGCTATAGTGATTACTCCTGACTCTCGTTTTTCCCCCTTGACTTGTATTGTACCATATGAGACTGAATTTTGCTTTTAGACTGTGAGGTCTTCATGGCAAAGTGTGCGCTGTATGTTTGCCATTTTTTAGTCATTGTTTGGCACCGTCCAGCTCTATTATGCCATATGATTATATTATGAATTATATTTTTTGTTTTTAATAACATGCTTTGATATATTGGCACCTTTTAAAAATAAGATGGCAGGAAACTTCAGATGCAGATCCATACTTTTGCCAAAATTCATGTGTGTTCTGATCTGGGTTTTTCGTATTGTCCTACTTCTATTTAAATCCTTTATTCCCTCATACGGTCATAAAAGTAGATATTAATGAATTGTGGGAATGGACATATATACACCATCATCATCAATGGGGGTTCCATTGCCATCATAACCATAACACTTAACTAAATGAGCATCAGTACTTATGATCAATAGTTAACTGTCTCTTATAACTCCCAGAGCCAGCCACAAGAGGGAGAGAAGATACTGTCACCACAACTGAGTTGCATATATGATGACCAGATAGCAAGTGTAAAAAACTGGGATGGGGGTCAGGGATAATAGGTGTCTATGTAAGAGAAAGCTCCCCAAATCGGGATTGTCCCTATAAAATTGGGACATCTGGTCCCCCTACTTGCATGTCCAGAGTGGGGGAATTTGCAAGTGCTCAAATCTTTGTTCACATTGGGCACTTTGTTTGAAAGTGCACACAAGCTTTCAGAAACATGAGTCATTTCTCTTGGATTATGTGTGCTGTTAGACAGTTGACTTGGGAAACTCTTCATACAAGACTCCTGAATTTACATATACTCTTTTAGCAAAACATAAGCATCACCCTGAAACTGAAGTTTATCAGTAGTCTGGTCAGTGTCAGTGATAGGAGGAGGAAATTGCAATAAATGGGCTATATACTTAAACAGAATTATCCATAGCAGTTGGTGTTGGATGTAGCCTCTGAAGAATTGTGTTCCTTTAAAAATAAACAAATCCAGCAATAGGAAAAACAGGACAAAGCCGATTAAAAGTGAATACAAAAATAAATACTGTTGTTCCACTGGATTCTCGGGTAACCCAGTAGGCTGTTCATTGCTTGCTGAGAGCACATTCAATTCCTTCCTGTGAAGGCCTGAATGCACACTGTCACTGATTAGTATTGTGGTCTAGAGCACAGCCAGCTGCTAAGCTTTTCCTGAGTCTCTGTTCTGTAACCTTTCCAAATGCTGACCTTTTCATTATCACCAAGCAACTTTTTTTAAAAAAGTTTTGTGGCTTTTTAATGTCATGTTTATTTCCACTGACTTTTAGGCTGATTTATTTTGTGGTTAAGTGAGAGACAGAACCAATCTTTAAATGTAGAAAAAATGTTTTCATTCTCTTTTTGTGAATGAGTACAATATCACATTGTGTCAATAAGCCATGCCACAGTGCATGAGCATTACTGCCAGTTGAGAATCCAAACATCACAAAATCACATCCAAGAAGTCTATATAGACAATCATTGCCCCTCCCCATACCCCGAGACAATAATAATGAAGCCCTTCTTTCAAAACAGAGTCTGCTGGAAATCCAGAATGCCTTTATGGTATAATGCTTTACATAACAACTGTGAGAGCCCTGATGTGTAACCCACAGTGGGATATGTAATTCCACTACAGAAAATACATTTTTTTACACCTTTTATAAAAGCTGATGGCTTCTGTCTCCGAAGAATGGGGAGACAAGCACTGGCAGAACAGTGCTATTAAGCCAGCAAAGTGCAATCTGAGTATTATTGCCATTCTGAAATGCCCAGATCAAGGATGAGTGTTCCTGTTCCAAAATGCCCAGGTAAAGGATGAGGCCAGAAGAGCTGCCTTTTCCACGTGGCTCTGTATCATGTGCATTGCCTCCAACAGATCTAGACAGATCGAGGCTCTGTTTAGATGAGTTCTGCTAGTTGGATGTTAGATGAGTTGGATTTTTACTTCCCAATTGTTGCAGAAGGCTTTGAAAGCAAACAGAAATCCTGCCACTGCTGGAAACTTGAAAGCAGTAGTGCCAACCCCAGCATTCAAAACCATGAGTAAGACCTCCCCAATATGAGATGAACTTAAAAATCATGAGATTAGAAATAGATTTGGGTGGGTTATTTTATTCGTTGCCTGGTTTCTCAGCCTGTAGGGTGCACTCACTTCATGGTTTCAAGCTTTTCTCCACAGTCATGAGAGCTAGAAACATTTTGATAATGAAAGCCAAGAATCTCATGATTCCAGCAATTGGGCCTTTAAGAAAAACACCAACTATCCTGAGACTGGCGCTAAAATCACAAGAGTTGGCAACACTTTCAAAGTGCAGCAACACTTATTTTGTCCCACACAAAAGCCTCATGCTCCTCAGATTCATGGACTTTGTTTAATATCATTATTGCCTTTTGTTTAAAGAACAAGCTTGGTTTAGACCTAAAAGAGGAACTGTGGAGCAAATATTCAATCTGCATTGAAATGCTAATGGAGTTTGGTTTGCGTTAGCTATATAGCTCAGAGAGTTTATTGCCTGAATTTACAGCAGAACTGGAGTGATACCATCATCACGGGGATCAGACAAAAAAAAATTGCATTTGCAGGATAGTTGGTTTGGGTGAAGGGAGGAAGATTGCTGAAGCAACTTTTCCAGACATTTTGCAGCTTTTGCCAGGTGCAGTGTAGGGAGTGTGCAGGTTGAGTGTGGTTTGATGATGTCGCTAACTGGAGTGAATGTGGTTTGGCACGCTTCAAGGCTGTGTGAAGAAAACAAATCATGGAGGAAGATCATTGGCCAATGACTCCCATGTGTGGAGTTACTGTTTATTGTAATATGTCTCTATGGTCTTTTGTACGATGAGGGAATGTACATGTGTAATGTAAAAGTTAACCAAATACAACAGATAACAGCAATACAGCCTCAGGAGGAATACTTATCAAAGCAAATCCCTCAGTGAAACCCAGTTCTATAATTCTAATGTAAACAAAGCTTCCCTTCAAGTTACTGGGAGACTTGCCTATATTAGAAGTTCAGGATGAGGCATTAAATCTGAATTCCCATGTTTCCAAAAGTGCTTTTGAGTTCCTCAGTACTTGCTTGCCCAACTTTGTCTGTCAAGACACTTGATTTTCACCCAGTCTTTGGATTTAAATGAGTCTTATTTTCAAAGTGTCATAAATTGGAGTCAGCCCAAATCACTCGTCACCTTTGAAAATCTGGACCCGTTTCAGGTGGCTTGACTTCATGACTTCCCCTCCACAAGATGGTCCTTTAAAATAATATTTTTGGTCTCTCTTTCTATGTAGGTAACTCAATATTCATGTAGTAATTTTTGTCCAAACAAAATTATTCAAAATACTGTGTGGTCTAAAACCTCAGTGAATTACACTTTGTGATTATGCAAAAAGTCTACGGGGAGCAGTTATAAACATAGCTGGAGAAAAGAGTCCACAAGTCCTGATGTTCTCAAATGTTTTGAATGTACTTGTTTTATATTGAAAAGATAATTTCTTTCTTAGATTCTAGAGAATTATACTTTGGGTTTGCCCTTTTTACTATTCTTCCAGCATAATAGCAAATTTAGAGTATCTTAGTATATTCCTGCAGTGCAGAACTTTCATATTCAGTGTTGTGCCATCTCCTGAAAATATTTGCAGTGTATTAGTACTAGAGAATTAATAAAGCTGTTTAAGTCTAAAAGCCCATCAACACCATGGATGGCTTTCAGCTATCTTTGTCTTTATTTCACTGAGTCAACAATACACTCATATCTGCAATGCAGTTCTAATTTGGAAATATTATTTGCCCACAAAAAGGGAATTTATTTATGCAGAACTACGGAATTAATTCTTAAAAGTCAAACGCTCCTCCTTCTATTCCTCTACACACATCCTCCATCCTGTTCATCTCAATGGGACTTCTATGTTCATGTCAAGGATAGTGCATAGTTCTTAATTCTTATCTATGGAAGTGTCATTTCACACACATAGGCACTAACACCTACATTTTCAGATAAGTGCCTGAGGTAAAGGCTGTGTGTGACTACCATTAACGTTACTAAATCTCTGTTATGCACTTTTAAAGGGAAGGTAAGTTCTTTCCTTTATTCTACTTTTTATTCAAAGAGAGTCTTTCTACAGTAGTTCCATTAATTTAATATAACCGTTTATTCAATTAGTAACTAGTGTTGGGTTAACACAATCTTTCATATGAAGTTTTTTCTACTAATAAAATATGAAATATGCCCAAAGAAAGTAAGACGATTGCTAATGCTATTCAAGATGCTTAAATTGGAAATGACTTCAAGACTAGAGCAAAGATATATCATTAATGTGAGGTGAGATTTAAATTTATTGTGGAAAAAAAGGAAAATGTAATATTCAGAAGCCACTTCCGGTTACCAAACTGATTCTATTGTAGTATGAATATCAGTACCCTATTACAGGGGTGTGAAATGTTTTGTAAACATTTATATATGAATTGTGTTCTTTCTAACTACCCGCCTTAACTATCTATCTAAGAACAGATGTTATAAAAAACTTAGATATAGTATCTAAGTGGTTTTTTTACGTACTAGCTATAAAGTGTCTCTTATAACACTACAGTATCAGGAACAGTGTGTGTGTATTTGATCCTCTAGTTCTTGAAATTTTGTTCCTGGACTTAATATTTTTGCCTATGAGCAAGACTCCTTTTCACTTGTGTTGCATAGTATGCAATGACTGCTTATATGAAAATTTCCAAGCTGATAAAATCGTAGTAAAGTGCGTAGGTACTGAGAGGCTGAGTAAGGTATTGATTTGATAGAAAGCAAGCCTGTCAGTATGTGTCATCTTTATCGACCTTCTCTTAGACCCACACAATTTTAAATTCTCATCTCTAGCTATAATTTCCAAATTGCACATCTTGATCTGCAGTGACCTATTATCTTTAATGAGATACTATCTGCAATGACTTGTTTGTCATTTATGGTCCTTTCACGGTTGCCAGCTGACAATGGCATCAGCCTTCACAGGTTTTCACTCTGTGCCATTGATTTAAATGTTGGCTGACAAAGAGAGAAATGGTGGCCCCATAATATTTGTTTATGGGACCAACTTCTGCAGGTGAGAGAGACAAACTTTTCACCTTCCGGAGAGCTCTTCTGATCAACAGAGCAGGCAGTTTCACCATACCAAATAGTATCTCTTGTACTGCAAGTTGGTGTATGAAACCTTCGCTTCTTCAGCACTGGTTTTCAGTTCCTACAAACCTTTTACAAGTTGTCGATGTACAGCCACCTTTATAACCTGAGACAGTTTTCTGCAGTGAAGAAGGCTTCTTTGTATGTCTTGTCCATTTCATCATTCAGTTGGCTTCGCCAGGCACAGAGCTTTGAAAACAGCATCTATTCTGCAGCTCATGAGGTGCCCCTCTGTGACTGCAGATCAGGATGTATGATTTGGAAATTCTAGGTAGAGATGAAAATTTAAAATTGTGTGGGTGTAAGGGTATGTCTACACTACCTGCCGGATTGGCGGGTAGTGATCAATCAATTGAGGGTCAATTTATCGTGTCTAGTCTAGACATGATAAATCGATCCCTGAACACTCTCCCAATGACTCTTGTACTCCACCACCACGAGAGGCGGAGGAGGAGTTGATGGGGAGTGGCAGCAGTTGACTCACCACCATGAAGATTCTGCGGTAAGTCGATCTAAGTATGCCTACTTCAGCTACGCTATTCTCGTAGCTGAAGTTGCACATCTTAGATTGATCCCTTCCCCTGGCGTAGACCAGGGCTAAGAGAGGGCTGAGAGTCTTTTGCTTTGTGAACATCACGTTCCATAGCACACTGCTCTTTGGAGAAAATCCAACAGGGAAGAATGTTAGGGCCAGACTTTTCCTTACTCAGATTTTGAGTTGCGGCCTACTCCATCAGTAGACCTGTTTTCTGCTCATGGAGTAGGCTTCGATTCATCTTGAGTAAGAGTAGAAGGCTCTGGCTTTAAAGATGAAATGCAAAAGGTGTAATGTTGCTACTTTTATAATTGAGAAAAAGAGAATGCATGCACATTACTTTCGTCATTACACAATCATAACATATAAAAACAAAATGCCTTGGAAATCCATTAATGGAAGATACTTTTAGCACTAGATCAAGATCACTAGAATATTTTTAAGCATCAGGAAAGTATTTTTCATATCCCTGATGTTAAAAAAGTATGTGAAAAATTGTAGAATAGTTCACAGGTACAATGGAAATTAATATTTATGTGGGACACAGACCCTAGTGCTGAAAATAAACATACCTAGTGCTTTTATGTGTTTTTAAAAGGCTATATTCTCATTTCAGAACTTTATTCTTTACATATTTATCCCACGTAATTAAAGAAGGTGATTTGTAAGATTGAGTTGCACTAATAGGGCTTGTGTACTTCTTGTTTGAGGGAAAAAGTTAATAAATTTAATATAGCCAGGATCAGTTCCCTCTAGAGAAATGCTTGTGTACTTTTTGCAGGCTATTTAATTAGCAAATGGCTGGAAAAATGTGATCTTAATTAGCTTTTATACTCATTATTCCAAGTAGGATTACTGTAGGACTTCAACTAGAAATGGATTTCAATAGTAATATATCAGTAGGGTGCCTGTAATCTGTTTTTGAGGAAACCAGCTAACCATTCATTACATCCATATGGACTTTTTTCCAATTAATATGTGCTGCTTAGGACATCACACAATCTGTTGAGTTGCTTCCACACAAGGTTTTCTGTAGCATGCCTTTGGTTACCTTAATCAGTCTATCTGTCTAAATTGACATTTTTCATTTTGAATTTCATTAGTCAATTTTAAATTGACTAGATATTATTCAGCTTCCTTCCTCATACCAACTTGAATGATGGAAAGTTGGTTCAAAGTATATTAAGTCAGGCATTGTCCAAGCAGACCATGTCTTGATGGAGAGAGTTTGTGTTCAGTCTATCCTTCCACTCATAACAGCAGACTACTCTCCTCTCACATTGGCAATCATATAATATTCTTATGGCTTATGCTTACAATAAACTATTCTGTGCTTATTTTGTGGAAATATTTTCTATTTCCATATACTATATAATTCTCTGATAGAGCCACACTGGGAACAGGCGTGAAGCTTGGTCAGGGACCAAAAGGCCAACTCAATAAAATTTTCCATTGCACTGTGGCAAAACTTTGGGCCAGAAAGCTCGGAATTAACCTATTCTCCAACTGCTAAGAGAGGACAACAGAAAAGGCTAAGATCAATCTTCTCAAATATTGGCTATGTCCTCATCTGTCATTCCCAATTCAGTCACTTGAAGTCTATACCCTTTCCCCATCTCTCTCGCTCTGTTGACAGCATATTTCTTTTTCTCTGACTCAGCATTAATATGAAAACCAATGTCCTGATTAACAAATGCATTATAACTAAAGCTGCTTGACAAGTTACTGTTTAAAAGATTTTTTTCCGGACAATGCTGATTTGTCAAAACCAATATTTTGTGTGTGTGGAAACATCTCTCTTTTGATTAAAAGGTCATATGGAAGGTTCCTCAGGTCCAGCATGGAATTTTTACTCAAATAATAGCTGCACTTGAGAATGGCCAACAGCCCAGTGGTTAGAGCATTCACCTGGGATGTAGGAGACCCAGGTTCAAGTTCCTGGTCAAAATTAGGCAGAGGGGAAACTTGAATCTGGGTCTCACAACCCCTTTGTATATCTTAACCACTGGGCTGTCCTGTGATAGGTAACTGGTGTGTGTGTGTGTCATGAAAAATCTCAAAAGGCTCAAGTTTGTTCTGATGTGGAATGAAAACAATTTCTGAAAGCTCAATTTTTCATGCAACTGAATTCTTGTTTTCTAGTCAGCCCTCTTGTGAGTGCCTCCTGTTGGCTGCATATAGAGCTGCAATTTTATTTTTCTCCTAGTACCTCCTCTAAGTTGTTCACCTCGTCAGGCAGATCTTCAGTTCTCCAGCTAAGTCAGAGTCAGCAATGGATGAACCCCTTCTAAGGTAACAAAAGTCTAACAAAGCCTATCATTGTGCCCTTGTTAGTGTCTTTACCCTGTCTCTGAGCTCAGTTCTCAGCCACTTTAGGACTAGCTTTAAGTCAGTCCCTGCTCTGTTATAGAACATTGCCCCCCAGAGTTTTCTCCCTTCTGGAGCTTTGTCTTCACCTATTCTCATTACCAACTTGCCAGCCAGGTCACCCCTTAAGATCAGTCCCCTTTCGGGGTAGCAGAGATCAACAAACAGTTGGCCTTCTCCAGGGTTTTCTGTCCCACTTCTGGGCCTGTTTCTACTAAAAGCCTTAGACAGGAGCTGGAGTTTAGTGTCCTATCTCCTTCTCAGGTCTTGGGCCACTTCTCCTATGGCCAGTGAGGAGGCCCAGCGCAACCATTATTGCAGGTCCCAAACCATGGACACCAGGAGCTGCAGGCTGTATTCCAGGGCCTTAGGGTTACAGTTCTCGGGTCCACTATCTCCTTTCAGAAAGCAAAATACAGCCAGAACTCAACTTCTGGTTATCTCTTGGGCTTCTGTCACCAGAGGGGAGCACCCTTGCTTACCACTCAGATCCCATTCAAAAAGGGACCTCCTATGCCCCTGCAGTTCCTTTTAATTGAGCCTCCTGGGCTCTGATTGGCTGCCTCTCTGCAGCCTTTCTAGGCAAGTCTGGAGGACCCACCCTTCTGTTCTGGGGCAGCATGTGGTATGACCGCGAGGCCTCTAGCAGGGGGTCTCAAAGGGCCTTGTACACCCTGTCATGATAACCGTTTAACCCAGCGGTGGCCAACCTGTGGCTCTGGAGCCACATATGGCTCTTCAGAAGTTAATATGTCTTTCCTTGTTTAGGCACTGACTCTGGGGCTGGAACAACAGGTGCCAACTGTCCAATGTGCCAGGGGGTGCTCACTGCTCAATTCCTGGCTCTGCCACAAGCTCTTCTCCCACTCCACTCCTTCCCACGCCCTCCCCTGAGCCTGCCGTGCCCTCGCTCCTGCCCCTCTCCCCAAGAGCCTCCTGCATGCCACAAAACAGCAGACTGGGACGTCCGAGGAGGTGGGAGGCACTGATTGGCAGGGCTGCCGGTGGGCAGGAGGTACTTGGAGCAGGGGGAGAGGGGAAAGCTGTTGGGGGACTACTGACGTATTACTGTGGCTCTTTGGCAATGTACATTGATAAAATTTGGCTCCTTATCAGACTCAGGTTAGCCACCCCTGGTTTAAACCTGTACTGTGCATAGCTCTGGTAAATTAATTCTGTTTATATCTGAGATGCCAAGTCAAGCATCTGTTATTAACATTCTGTTGTCATGCGCTTTATATTTTTACACCTATGTCAGTTTGTCCCTTTATCACAGAGCTAATCACTCTGGGACTCTCACTGTATTGTAGCAACATCCACATAGCAAGTTACTCCGCGGTGAACTGGTGCTGTAGATTCACATCCTGTCTTGCCATGCAATAACTCGCCATGTAGACAAGCCCACAGTGTCACTTTTCCTCTTTATCTACCTCTCCCTATCTAGATGTTTTGTATGTTTTTCAAATCCATGCTCTTTCTTCCTCATGGTACCTCATTCCTGAGCTTATCTTTAATTGCTCTTCAATGAGACTGCATCAAAAACATATGTGCTTCTGTGTTCTCTATTAGGTGGTAATTATTGTCTACGGTATTCTCCAGCCTGATGCTGGCTTTCATAACTAAACTTTCAGATTGAAATATTGGTTAACTCATTAATTTGAGCATTATCCTTTAATCTCCCATACTACCTTATCAGACTTTGAATTCATGGACTGTGTGAATCATGAAAATGGAAGAGTAGGTTACCAGTGCAATTTAGAAGGAATAACAAATCTGAATTTTGTAAAACAAGTCACAATCCATTTGTTTCCAACTTGGGTTATTGTCCTGTGATGAAATGTGCTCTGTTTAAAGCCTGGATAGATGGTACATAAACATGTGCCTCACTATTTAACATAATCTTTTTATTCAAATTACTTTGCTTTCTAAGAAGGGAGATTTCACCCAGGTTGTTCATCTCTCTCCACATTGAGGGATGCACCCTTATATACAGTAAGTGGAATGGTATTTGTTATGCAGGCAGTTGGGGGAATACAGAAAACCAATTTATGGGGAAGCTGAATGAGCAACTCTTCTTTTGCAAACCAAAAGAAAATCCACACAGGTGAGAAGTCAATTCCCCAAATGGAAAACGTTCTTCTACATTGTTTTGCTTATCTATCTAGGTCAGGCCTGCACAACTCGGAAAGCAGTGAGAACCATATTACTGCAAAAAACCCAGCTGCGGGCTGAAAAGCTCCACCCTCGCTCCGCCCCCATCCGCTTGCCCCCACCCCACCGCTTGGCTTGCCCCATCCCTACTCACCCCCCACGGGCCACACAATGAGCCCATGCAGGTTGCATGTGGCCCCCGGGCCGCATGTTGTGCGGGCCTGATCTAGGTTTTTATAATGCACTCCCCACCACGATACATGAGCATATTGTGAGCAGACAGTGTGGGAGGCTTCCTGTTAGTGTTCTGCGTTCATTTTAAACAGAAAGTTGTCGCAATAACCAACCTAAGATATAAGATATCTATACTTTTTAGGGATGTTCTTATAAAGTGTGATAATTAAAGTGTCATCTTTTGACTTAGATTTTGCTGCAGTCTGCAACAGATGTTGCTATAAAATTAGTTTGACTGTCTTAACGGAAAAATAATGGCAAGCCAATAGTTACATCATTAGCATCATTAATGTATCGTAGGAAGGAAGCTCTAGGACAAGAAGTTGATGCTATAGATCAATATGCATAAAGATACTGCTGTTGGAGTTACCTGTGAAACAATAGACTATTTATCTCAGGGTAACACAATTATGTTGCATAAATATGTCTATGGAAGAAAGAAATATATTCAATCCTGCTCAATATCTCCCTTAATCTTTCTCATTTTCAAAGTCTCAAAATTTCTCCAAGTTCCCCTATTAATATAGCTGTGTATTTTTTCAAAGAAACCACTGGGTCCCTTCCCTTGGCAGTTGGTTTTATATCAGCATTAGTACAAAGCTAATGGCTTTGAAATGGCATTCTTTTACTTCTTGAGGTATTATCAAAAGGCTAAAGTAGTTTTTGACCAATCAATACATCTATTTTTATAGAAGAGAAAATTATTCAGAACTACTTCAGGTTTTTTTAGGTGAAGTTCATAAGTTTGTAGGGCAGAAATCTTTCATATAATTGTTAATGTTACCAGAAAAGCTTGGGACAGTGTTGTTCCCTTCTGCCCTTTTGGTACTACCTTTATACTTTGTCTTTCTCTTTGAACTATGAGCATTTTTTCCATGTGATACATGATCGGTGTGAAAATAAAGTTGAAGACTTACTGGATGGGGGCCAGACCTCAGGCAGAAGGGGTGGGGTGGGGGGGTCAGTGTCCCCCACTCAGCCCTTCCACGCTGCCTAGCCTGCACCCCCTGGGGCTCCAGCTGCCACATCAGCACTTCAAGCAGGGTTCTTTGCTGTGGCAGCACTTTAAAGTTAGCTGGGTATGGGCTGGTACTGGCGGCCACTTTTTACCGATACTGGCCCATACTGGCCCATACCGGCTTACTTTATATATACATTGTCAATCTTTTTTTGTGTGGAATACACAAGGATGTACTGTGATGATCTATGGTGAAGAGCACCAGCACAAGACTCTCAGTGATGGTTTGTTTTGGCTTAACGATAAATGTTTTGTCACACTGAATTTGGACTGAATACAACTCATGAGTCATCCAAGTAATTCCAAATCAGTGCTGATGGGGAGAAAAGAAATTAATCCATACCTCAGCATATGTTACAGACAAACTATTTTAGTGATGTTTTAAGGAGTATTAAAACCTTTTGTTCTAGTCCCTTGCATGTCAATGAAGTTTTAGTTTCTATGAGTCCATCTGTACAGCAATCGGGAACTATAAAACCCCCTCGACATGACCTAAAATAGCTACTTTATACCTAAAGATGTCACAACTTTAGAGCTTAATATCTCAAGGGCCAAAAGTGACTGGGTGTTTTCCGTTAGGAAGCTCCCTTTTCTGAAGGTATAAAGCTTCCATTTCTAGCACCAAGAGGTAATGAGATATCAAACTTTAGACTCCACATTTTAAAGTGCAGAATCATATGCACAATTGGCTTCAGGCAAGGGTGATTTTTGGGAGGGAAATCCACATATAGAAGTGAAGTAAGCATTTCTCTGACAAGTCAGTAAAAAAACCAAAAAACTACTATACTTGAAGCCGCTGAGGGATTTGGAATATTAGAAACGGTCATCAGGGAAGATAGAAAGAACAATGGGGAGACAAAGCAATCAAAGGTGTGATAAATTTATCACGTGTGTGTGTATGTGTACTCATATGTGCTAAGGAGGCTCTCTGCAATATTTTCCCCCCTCAAATGATTATATTTACAATGGATCATATAATAAAATATTTTTAAAGGGAAGAAACCTTTGTTGTTCTTCATCTGTGCATGTATTTTTAGACCATGATCCCACAGACAGCCTAGGGGTTTCTTCAAGACTAATTCCTGTTATGAAAGAGATGCCTTTTAACTGAGAAAAGCAGTTAGTTGTGAAACCATTTTTTTGCGCATAACCTTCAGTTTGTATTATTTTTTTTTGCTGTGTTCACAAGCTAAACCAGCTGTGAAAGGTGCAAGTGTACAGTTTGTATTCAGCAAAGATCTGTCTTTTTGTGCTTACTGCAAGGCAAATGGCTTTGCCAGTTGGGGCTACAATTTATCAAGCTGGCAGAGTGACAATTTTCATTGCTCTTGAAAATTTATCATGGATAGTCATTTTTGAAGGGTTGACTCTTTTGTTTGAGCAGGGTTCTTACATTTTTAGACTTATCAAAATGGCAATTATTAATGCCATTAACCCATGAGGCAAAGATCAGTTTTGTCCCTGGAAGTTTAAGTATGTCTTCCTGCCAAAGAGATTTATCTGCTGCTGCTGCTACTTCCAGGGTTAGTGAGTTTAAGGAACAGATGCAATATAAAAAAACGCTGTCTCCCAAAACAACAATGAATATCACTTTTGTCCTATATGTTTCAGGAGGAGAGTTTTGCAAAGGAGAAATAAAGTTAAAATATTAAATATTAATTTTCCAAATTATTATGTTCTCTGCTCTTATCTCCTCTCTTGTCCTCAGAGGCTTTGTGAATTTTCAGAAGGTTAGTTGGGTCTCCATAATCACAACTCATTGATAAGGGTCTTTCTTTCACGGTACATTGTAGACATTTCAAATAATTAATCCACCAACACTAGCAGCAAGTGAATTTAGCCATAGTTCTGGGAGGTACTAAGCAGGTCCTGAGGGCACATCTAATCTGCCATTGCAGGATGTGACTGCAGCTTGAATGAAATTAGCTAGCTCAGGTCCCAGAATAGAGAGGCTATGGCAGTTTGCACTTCAGGCAGGGGTCGGCAACCTTTCAGAAGTGGTGTGCCGAGTCTTCATTTATTCACTTTAATTTAAGGTTACGCGTGCCAGTAATACATTTTAACGTTTTTAGAAGTTCTCCTTCTATAAGTCTGTAATATAGAAGTAAACTATTGTTGTATGTAAAGTAAATAAGGATTTAAAAATGTTTCAGAAGCGTCATTTAAAATTAAATTAAAATGCAGAGCCCCACAGACCAGTGGCCAGGACCTGGGCAGTGTGAGTGCCACTGAAAATCAGCTCGCATGCCACCTTCGGCACCCGTGCCATAGTTTGCCTATCCCTGGCGCTAGCCCTACAAGTAATTACCCTATAAGGATTTCAGGTGGGCTTAATTGCAGGGCAGACCTACCCTGAGAGATGTTGGGTATCCTAAGTTTACATTGATTTCAATGGGAGCTAAGGGCATTTGCACCTTGCAGACTCAGATCCATAATTAGGGATTGCTGGTGGTGAAGATTGACCAAAGCAGAGGGCAAGGTCAAAGTTGACCAATATGATATAATTTGTTAAAAGTACTGGAAGTAATGTAAGAGACAATATTGTCATACTGTGGTACTAGCTTGCATCCCCTGTTTTCAAGCATGATGATGATACACTGCTTTGTTATGTGAGTTGGAGGAATATGATCTTAATTTTAAAATAGGTGGGTTTGTCTTAAAATATCCACTATTGTTTGAGAGAAAAGAAAAATAGTTGTGGTGCAGTAAAATATCTTCATAATGCAAGGCAGAAAATCTCCCATACACATATGTTGTGTGCTAGCTGTCCTGTGCTCTTGGCTTACATAATGTGATATAGACCAAGTGTACTGTGGTATCAACACGTAATTTTAACATGACTATTCAAGCATTGTATGCATGTTGCAGTGAAACACATGCTGTGTATTCAAGAAATGAATTTATTGTTTAATACTGCATTACATATGCAAGCAAAATGTAAAGCTAAATATACACTAGTTGAGGAGCTGCCCCTAAGCGACTTCAGTGGCAGAAGAACATTTACCTTTCTAAGGATTGTAGAATCAGACCCTTAATTGATATCTTTTGACATGAACCAAATAGTTGCTGACACAAGTGGATGGAGAGGTGGGGATATGTGAATACAATCCTTTTGTATTGATAGCTTCCATTAGTACATGTAGCAGAGAGGAGTCTATTCTGCTTGTGCTGCATTTTTACAGAATTGTGTAAAAATCATATAATATCCATAAATGAGCATTAATGGTATTTTAATATCAGAAAAAGGAAACTTTAACACTAAATAAATGGGAGAGAATGTTAATAACTAAAATGGGCAGCCACTTAGCTTCCCTCTCCAGACCCATAATTCTATTTTGTGATTAACAGCCAACATTGGCTAATATTTAATAAACTGCTATTTGGCGTTAAAGAAGCCCCGTGGAGAACTTGAGACTTCCAGATTAAGATTTTGTTTTGATTTTAAAAGAAAGTTGAAGAGTTCATATAGTGAAAGGCAGCTTTTAATGATTTATTAAAAATGTCCTAAAACACACTTTAAACATTACACTGCTTCTTCAGCCAGCCCCTTTCACAGCAGCAAGTTCAGAGCATCCTTAATGTACAAATGCATGGGACAGTTCCTTCCCTGGAAGACTGATGTTTAGTAAACCAGGGAAGAATTTTAAAGAGGCTGCTTGGCAAAATAGGAAATTTCCCTCATAAATAGGGCCGCATTTAAAATGATCAGCCATGGAGAAGAGAGGCCAAGTTGTACCAATATCTTCACCCACAATGATGTTTAGGAGGAGGGAATGAGGGTAATGCAAATATACTCTCCTACCTCTGAAAGCAATTTGGGGCCCACCTAGGATTGCCAACTCTCCAGGGTTCCCTTGGAGTCTCCAGGAATTAAAAAATATGTCTTTAATTAAAGATACAGTCATGTGAGGAAACCTCCAGGAATTCATTCACCCAAAGTTGGCAAGCCTAAGCCCACCTCTGATTCAGCCTTAACTTCTCCTCTGCACTTCTACATCCCACCCTTTACAAGTGGTAGGTGTTTTGTTATTTAGTATTTGCATAGTGCCACCACTGTGCCAGGCATTTTACAGACCAGTCTAAAGAAAAAATATCTCTTCTCTGAGGGGTTTAAAGGTTGACTTTAAATAGACATGTGGCAGAAAGTGGTTAAGATGAGAAAGAGAGTGAATGAATGGAGAGATTGATCTTGTGTCTAGTTAGTTCACTTCATTTCACATTATCTATGTGGATGCTGGACCCAGGCTTGTTCCTCATTGACCCTATAAAGTACATGTATGTAAAACATAAAATGGGGGAAGGGTTATTACTCCACTCCTCTATCTTCACATAAATGATTCTTGTAATGATTCCGTGATCACATAGATGTTGGTCGTCAGTTTTTCCAGGTACTGTAATGGAGAAATACATTTTTGCATGCTACCATACTTGGTAACATCACATTAAAGTAGTGATCATTGAACTTGTATTGTAAAATTTAATACCTTTGTATTGTCCTTTTTGATAGTAAGAGTATATTGATTTGTAAGAACTCTCCATGTTGTGGCATACTGATAATGTTTAAAACATTTGATTTTTCCTTTCATGTAGAGCATCAAAAATGAGAAGTAACCACACTGAAGTTAATGAAATAACAGTGATGTAAAGTTAGTGTAAATAAGAGGAGAATCAGGCCTTTTATTTGGATTGAAGAAAGAATAATGCTAGGGTTATCAAACAATTAAAAGAATCACGATTAATCATGCAGTTAATTACTGTGTTAAATAATAATAGAATACCATTTATTTAAATATTTTTGGATGTTTTCTACATTTTCTAATATACTGATTTCAATTACAACACAGTATACAGTGCTCACTTTATATTAATTTTTATTACAAATATTTGTTATAAAAAACAAAAGAAATACTATTTTTCAATTCACCTCATACAAGTACTGTAATAAAATCTCTTTATCATGAAAGTTGAACTTACAAATGTAGAATTATAGAAAAAAACCTGCATTCAAAAAGAAAATAATTTAAAACTTTAGAACCTACAAATTCACTCAGTCCTACTTCTTGCTCAGCCAGTCACTCAAACTAGTTTGTTTATGTTTGCAGGAGATAGTGCTGCTCACTTCTTGTTTACAATGTCACCTGAAAGTGAGAACAGGTGTTTGGATGACACAGTTGTAGCCGGCGTTGCAAGATATTTACTGCCAGATGCATTAGAGATTCATATGTCTCTTCATGCTTCAACTACCATTGTAGAGGACATACATCCATGCTAATGTGGGGGTTTTCTTGATGATGATCCAAAGCAGTGCAGACTGATACATGTTCACTTTCATCATCTGAGTCAGATACCACCAGCAGAAGGTTAATTTTGTCTTTTGGTGGTTTGGGTTCTGTCGTTTCTGCATTGGAGTGTTGCTCTTTGATGGCTTCCAAAAGCATGCTTTCAGATTTTGGAAGGCACTTCAGATTGTTAAATCTTGAGTCGTCTGCTGTAGCTATCTTTAGAAATCTCACGTTGCTACCATTCTGTGAAATCTGCTGTGTTCTTAAAATGAGCATGTGCTGATCATCATCCAAGACTGCTATAACATGAAATATGGCAGAATGCAAGTAAAACAGAGCAGGAGACATACTATTTTCCCCCAAGGAGTTCGGTCACACATTTAATTAACACTTGCTTTCATGCTGATTATGCTCATTAAAAAAATATGTCCTCTGGAATGGTGGCTGAAGCATGAAGGGACATACGAATGTTTAGCATATGAGGCACGTAAATACCTTGCAATGCCGGCTACAAAAATGCCTTCTTTCACTTTCAGGTGACTTTGTAAATAAGAAGCTGGCAGCATTATCTCTCATCAATGAAAAAAAACTTGTTTATCTTAATGATTGACTGAACAAGAAGTAGGACTGAGTGGACTTGTAGGCTCTAAAGTTTTACATTGTTTTATTTTTGAGTGAAGAACTGTAACAAAAAGATCTACATTTATAAGTTGTACTTTCACAATAGATTGCATTACGATATTTTGAGGTGAATGAAAAATACTATTTTTTATCATTTTTACAGTGCAAATATTTGTAATAAAAATATCAAGTGAGCACTGTACAATTTCTATTCTTTGCTGTAATTGAAATCAATATATTTGAAAATGTAGAAAACATCCAAAATATTTAAGAAATTTAAATTGATATTCTATTGTTTAACAATGCGATTAGGACTGCAATTAATCATGATACATTTTTTAATCACGATTAATTTTTTTGTTAACATGAGTTAACTGCAATTAATCAACAGCCCTAAATAATTCACACTGAGATTTGGCACCATGAAAATTAGACATGAGAAGTTCTTTGGCACAACACTGTGATTGACGGTGATTTAAGTAAATCTGGCACCTACATGTCCCTACCTTGTTTAAGAAATACAGTTAATTAGCTGAAGAAGCAGCCTTGAAATAATTGCAGAAATGTCCATGTGATGTCTTTCTGGACAATTAGACAATTAGAATGAAGAAACAGAAGACATTTTAGTCTATGTGGAGTGACAAAACAGGTGTTAGTGTTAAGTGCCATTCTCCAGGAATTGATAAAATTTTTCTGTGGTGAGAGGAGAAAGCACAGTTGACAGGCTAACTAAACTAAGGCTATGAACAATCTGTGTATAAACTGCACTACACTCTGCATAGCACCTGGGAAATGGATAGGGGATACTCATTTAGGCTGTTATAGACAACGTGAAATACAACTTAATGAGAAATCATAGCATTATATGGTATACCTGTATGAAAGGTCCCATGAACGTATGGCAATACACTGAAATATAATTGGGAATGGAAACTAGGGCAAACAAGGGGGAAGAATGTAATTTTTGGACACTACTTTGTGAAATTTTAATATTTTTCATTATATGTATCCAAAGTGTTCGGTTTGATTCTCCTCCCACTTTTGCTATGGTTAACAGGAAAAAACACTGAAACCTGTGAAGTTAAATTGTTGTAAAATCACTGTAAGTGCACTGTAAGACTTTGTGTGGCTTTAACTAAATGCATACTGTGACACACATTGTAAAGCTCAATGAGAAAACTGAATTCACAAATGCTTATCTGTAGCTGAATTTATTATTACAAATTTGGCTTCACTGTAGTCATGTGATATCTAATGGTTCACTTCTAGAGAGTTTTCTGACTTTCAGCAATGATTTTTAATGTAGAAATTAAAACAAAAAGAAATCCACTTTTTTCCCCACTGGATTGTCAAGTGTTTGTGGGAAATGAATGCCCCCAAAGGGCAGCATATCAATGTTTCCTAGTAGGAACTTTTTCACAATGAGAATGTCATCATTAAGTAAAAATGGTGTGTATTTAAAGTCTTATACAAAACTAGAAAGTCCAAAATCTCCACCCAAAACCCAAACAGCATCACAAATTTGAAATGTATTAATATTTATTATGTCACAGCTGTAATCTGCATCACATGGCTATGCCACAGCTATAACCTGTGTTTTTACAAATTTCAAAACTTTTTCATTTGCTTTCTGCATATTGCAATAACAACAAAAGTTATCCTCACAGCCAGGTGCAACAAGGTCTCAATTATTGCATAATAATTCACTTTATGGTGCTCCAGAGGGGCACTGCCATCAGTTTTGTATCTAAACTACACATTAGACATGAATTATTTCCATAGTATTTCAGCTTGTCTCAATTTATTGCTATATTGTCCCGTCTATGAATATTCCAGGTACATTATCTGGCTTTGGCTCTCCTTTACTTCCTTTCCTCATTATTCTCATTGTTTTCCTAAAGGATAATATTTGCATTAGGTGTCTCTCTTTTGATCACAAGTTCGGGCCCTGATCCTGCAGTGAGCTGACCACAGGCCACACAGGTCTTAGAGTTTCTATGAATGAGGCTCAGAGGATTTGGGTTTAAATATCAGATCGTAAAACATAATTAACAGCTGGTGACTGGTGAGAAATCAGAGTTTGTAGCATCCATAGGGAATTGATTTCTTGGATATGTCTGTAAACTCACATTTCTAACCCTGTCATATGAGAGAAATGTCTGTCTGAACTGGAATTGGGATAGCAGTGAACTAACAATTAAATTCAAGCAGGTTCAGATTCCAGGAGTGGGGTAGGGAAGGGGGAGTTAGCCTTGGCAAAACAGAATACTGAGCTGTCCCTGATTTGTCTTTGAAAGTCTTTTAATGTTTATAGTTCCAATGATCTGATAGGAAATCAGAATCCAAAGACAGATTTTACTATCAGATCTGGCCCCTTTCTCTCTCTAATGAACTGAATCTAAAACTTATATGCTCCGACAAACACTGACGATGCAATAATAATTTTAAATTCAGAAACAATTTTTGTAGCTGGGACTCATTTTATTAGGATGTGAAAATGATTATAAAAAAAATTCTAATTCAAAGCAGGAGCTGAACTAATTGCTCAAGGTGAACATACTAAACTTGAAAGCTTTTCCACTTGTTTTTGGTAGCGCATGAAAGTGTGTGGCAAAATGTAGGATTTGTTTAACTGCTGCTGTGTTACTGATCTAGAAGCAAATTCTGATGCCCTCAATGAAAGTTTCTCCTGAGTATTTACTGCAAAATTTAGCCCAAAGTAATTACTCATCTACTATCCATCATGCATCTGTTCTAGGCCTAATATTGTTTTCATGGAAGACAATTGGATTCATGGATTTTAAGGTCAGAGGGACCATGTGATCGCCTAGTTTGATCTCCTGCATAATGAAGGTCATGGGACTTCTGTCAATAGAATTCCAGCTGGAACTAGAATGTATCTTTTAGAAAAACATCCAGTCGTCTTGATTTAAATTTTTTTTCAGTGATGAAGAAACTATCTTAACTCTTGACAGGTTTTCCCCATAATTATTAACCTCACTCTTAAAAAATTGCATCTTATTTCCAGTGTTAATGTGTCTAACTTCTACCTCCAGCCATTTGATCGTGTGATAGCTTTGTCTACTTGATTGGAGATCCCTTTATCAAAATTCTGTTCACCATGTAGGGAGGTATAAACTGTGATCAACTGAAAATTTGCCGTTGACTTCTGCCGATAAATAGAGGAGTTACATTTCCAGTCAGTCAACATCTTCCATGAATAAGTAGGTCATATATGAGAAAATAAGAAATGTGATCTTGAGGATAGGCTTAGAAGCCCGTTATTCTTCAGTCTTGCTAGTTCTGATAGCAGCTTCCTCTGTGGCTTTAAGCAAGTCACCCAAGGTAAGCATCTCACCTCTGCTCTGCCCCTTTTACATTTGGATAAGAAGGTGGCAGTGGCATAGAAGGACACTAAAATGGCTGTGAGTCCAAAAAAGAAGTCCCCTTGTGCAGGGATTGCACAGGTGTAAAGCTGCCTTTTAGTGTATTGGACAGTACTTGGGGTGGCTAGCTCCTCAAGCTGCTAACGTCACTGCAGCTACACTTCTATTTTTACAGTGCTAGCTTGATCACAGATAGCACAGGCAAATCTCTTTGATCTGGAAGTTACATAACAATGGCCATACTGGTTCAGACCAACAGTTGATCTAGCCCAGAATCCTCTCTGCCGATGGTGGCTGGTGTCAGATGCTTCAGAGGGAATGAACAGGACAGGGCAGTTATTGAGTGTTCCATCCCGGTTGTCCAGTCCCAGCTTCCAGCAGACAGATGTTTAGGGACACCCAAAGCATCGGGTATCATTGCTGACCATCTTGGCTAATAGCCGTTGATGGATCTATCCTCCATGAACTTATCTAATTATTTTTTGAACCCAGTTATACTTTTGACCCTCACAACAGCCCTGGGGATGAGTCCAACAGATTGGCTGTGCATTGTGTAAAGAAATGCATCCTTATGTTTGTTTTAAATGTGCTGCCTACTAATTTCATTGGGGGATCCTGAGTTCCTGTATTATATGAAGGGGTAAATAAGACTTCCGCATTAACTTTCTACACACGATTCATTATTTTACAGACTTCTATCATAATTAGTCTTTTTAATCTCTCCTCATATGGAGACTGTTCCATACACCTAATCATTTTGATTATGTATCTTTTCCAATTCTAATATTTTTTGAGATGGGATGACCAGAACTGCGTGCAATTTTCAAGAGGTGGGCATACCATGGATTTATATAGTGGCATTATAATATTTTTGAAAAAGTGACGAAGAGTCCTGTGGCACCTTAAAGACTAACTAAAAGTATTAAAGCATAAGCTTTCGTGAGCTAATACCCACTTCATTCGGATGCATCTGATGAAGTGGGTATTAGCCCACGAAAGCTTATGCTTTAATACTTTTAGTTAGTCTTTAAGGTGCCACAGGACTCTTTGTCACTTTTGCAATTCCAGATTAACACGGCTACCCCTCTGACTTTTAATATTTTTGTGTTATCTAATCCTTTCCCAATGGTTCAGTCATTCTGGTAGCTATTTTTACTGGTGCTGCACACTGAGAAGATGTTTTCAGAGATCTATCCATGATGACACCAAGATCTTTCCTGAGGGCAAAAAGCTAATTTAGACTCCATCATTTTGTATGTATGTTTGGTATAATGTTTTGAAATGTTCATTACTTTTCATTTATCAACATTGTATTACCCACTGACACCTCACTCTGGGACGTTTCCTCAGATTTGTCATCTAAAAAGAATGGCTCAGGTGTGGGAATCTCCCTCACACCCTCTGCAGAGAAGGCAAATGCAAAAAAACCATTTAAGTTATCTGCAATGACTTTGTCTCCCTTGAGTGCTACTATAGCAGTGGCCGCACGGATTGTCTGGCAACCTTCCTGCTTCTGATATACTTAAAAAAAAATGCTGTTAGTTTTTGTGCCTTTTGTTAGCTGCTCTTCAAATTCTTTTTTGGCCTGCCTAATTATATGTTTACACTTGACTTGCCAGAGTGTATGTTCCTTTTTATTTTTGCTATTTACTTTCTAGTTACACATCCAGCTTGACATGTAGACATACCAAAAGTTATACCGGCATCTCTCCAGCCCCTAGAGCAGCCTATATTTGGGATGGTGCAAAGCTGGAATAGCAACACCTTTTCCCCTCAACCCTTCCCCTGGGCTGTGAGTCACCTCCAGTCTCTTTGTGTCTTGGCTTCCACAAATAGGGATAGTAATGCTCATCCACTTCAGAGCGTTACAGCCAGTTATAACTCACTGATGGTCATAAAATGCTCTGAAGATAAAATGCACTACTGTGTATAAATACATTGGATGAAATTCTGGCCCCTTTGAAGTCAAAAGTAAACTCACATTGACCTCAGTGGGATAGGATTTCACCCACTGGTTTTATAGAAAGAAAGTAATTTGAAAAGAAATGTCCAGTTGGGGGACAATTCCACAAAGATGGTTTTGTATTTCTAAAATGAGAGTGTGTCAGTTTTAGAAGGCACTTTACTTTGTAGGTATTTCAGCTCTAATGTATTCATGCCAGTGAATTTCATAGGCAATATGAGAAAATTTGTGATATCAAGTATTTATGAATAAGAACATAGGACTTTGTTCTTAAAAATGTAACTTTTTCTTAAGTTTCTTTTTCCCTGGGACTGCTGAAAATTGCAAAAACTGGATGAAATGGGAGAAAAAAGTACTGAAAAATATCTTTATATGTAACAAAATCCTAAGTAGTTATTAACTGGTACAATGGTTTAAGTGCAACAGTGTGAATGCATTTGAAATAAATCATTTCCTGGCAATTGCAAAGATTCTGATATCACTTTCCATCCTGTCACTACTTTTGATACTTGCATAATTGCACTGAATGACTTTGCATGTGATAGTTTTAAAGAACAAGATAGTTTTAAGGTATCTTGCTTTGCAAGGAAGTTTATAACCTGTGTGTATACGCTGGTAGATCAGGCTTAATGAACACACCAGTAAAGTTCAGAATATTCAGTCATGATTCCATGGTGACAGTTAAAACCATGTTACACCAGTCTGTTTTAAAAATATATTAATGGTCAGCAAATGAAATACCAGTTCAATAAACTGAAATGAAGAGGCTCTAGAGACATATCCAGAACTCATTTACATTTAGGATGATTCCACTTGAGCCTGGAAGCATTCAAGATAATTGCTGTTCCTCAAAGGGTCATCTTGATTAATACACAAACAAAACTTAGTTTGGTATTTAGGCAGTTATGATTGCAGTGAGATTTCAGCTATAAATCTTTGTGGTGAGGCTAGAAATAGAAGGAGAATTTTATAGCCCTTCTGATGGATTTGTTCTTGTGTGTAATATTTAATCGCACACAGGTCATAGTTCAGTTTAGACAGACTATCAGTGTGCAGCCCTCTTGAGTCACAGGATGCCCCAAACAGTTTATCTAAAAATGATGTGAGGGGAGGGGAACATGTGTATCACTCCAGATGAACTGCTAAGCATGCATGACAAGAGATGCAGATTCTTTACAGAATTACCCTCAATGCATGTAGTACTAAAAAGGAACTACTCAATTTATCCCTCCTACCTTTATTTCCACAGGGGTGCACACAGATTTGCTTACCCTAAGTTTGATGCAATTAGTTGCTAAATTAAAGTTAAGCTCATAATGGACTGTAGCATGTATTTTAGGTGACTTGGGACTAAAAATGTCTCCCTCCTCCTATCGAGGTTTTGATTACATTATTAGTTGCAATAGTTCCCACTTAGCAGTTGGTGTCTTTAAGAGCCTACAAGAATTAACATTATCGAAGAAAGATGTTCTTATTGAACACTTTTAGCAAGAAGCTGTACGTGTTTCTACGTGGATTAATTGAATGAGCTCTTAGATGGATTGTGTAACAAAGGATCTTAAAAGCTATCCCTGCTTCATAATGGATTATTCCAATTTTGCTTGTCAACAAAGACATTTTAAAAAGCAATTAATTTTCTTCATCGATCAGTCACATTTACCATGAAACATCCTGATTTTTATCTAGAAGCCTAGTGGCAAAGCCTAATAAATATCATAGTTCAGAGTGGTAGCATGCTGTTTAGAGCATGAGTAGGAAGCCTTTAATACCTTTTAAATAACATGAACAGAATGCCCTTCCCAAATTACCATGTTAAGGCTTTACATAAAGAACACCTCACTAGCACTGTGATCACTTGGTTAGGTCTATGCCTTTGAAAGGAGGTGACCTATTTGACAGGAGCAGGACCTTGTATTTAAGGCTACTTTCTGCCCTCCACTTCCCAATAGTACCCATGCACCTGGGATTTTTCCATGTCTTGGAGAGAGGAAGAGAGGCTGGTTCTACAGTTGAGCTCAGACAGCTGGTTACATTGTTTGATGGTTACAAGTCACTGCAATTGTGGGTTTATGACAAGTTTGCTCTCTCCAACTGCTGCACCAGCTCGCCACCATGGGTAAACTGGTTTCTTGTAGGCACCATAGCAGAAGTTGGCCTTCAGGATGGATTTGACAGAGGAGAGTAATGGCCTTGTAGATCAGTTTAAAGAGACTGCTTGCATAAGGAGCATTGTCAAACAGCACAGAGATGCTTGTGGAGAAGGAGGAGAATGGCTTTCTAGGCTGGCAACATTCATAGAGAAAAAGGAATAAGGGGATGTTTTTTAATTTTAATTGGACTTAAGTAAATTTTGATCTGAAAAGTGATAGGAAAATCACTGAAAAGTGATTTATTTGTTTTAGCTCCATCTTTCTTTTCCCTGGCTTTTGTGTAGATTTTCCTCTTCCAGACACTTGTCCATTTCTTTCCTTGTGCTAGTTTGTAACTGATTCCAATGACTTTTCCATCATATGACAAGTTCTACTGTATATTGCACAGCTCTTTCCAGGATGATCATTGGTAGGGGAAGATTGAGGCACTCTTTCTTGTATTGATTAAGAGACTCTCTCAGTGAATTCAAAGGAGTGAATAGATCAGTAGGATACTACTCATTGTGAGTTAAGGTGAGCACAATCTAGCCATAGCAATTTAGATATTTCCCTTTCTTACATTCAGGAATTTAACCTGAAACCACACTTCTCTTTAAGCTTGCTACTGTTTTTTTTAATACTTCTCATTTTATGCTGCAACAACTTCAGTTTAACAGATTACCATTAAAACTTTCACTCCATGACAAGGTGAGAAGAGTCCAGGCAAGCTAATCAGGTCAAATTAAAAATACACGTGCAACACCTAGCCTGTTGCTTCCCTTAATAATGTAATTGTGATTATTCTTTCCATGAGAGAGTTCATCACTCTGAAACTTGTATATGTAGCCTAGCTCTGACAATATAGGTAAGAGACAGAAATACCATGTGACTTATGATCAAGTAAAAGCAAGCAATACAGCTTGAATTTTGAATATTAAACGTCAAAATATCAAGTAAATGAAAGTTGTAAAAAAATTTCTTTATCAGCTTCAAATTAGCAACTTCCTGAATTTTATTTTGTATATTCTTGTAGATGATACATGAATAAAAGGGGAAAATTAAATAATTTATTTGTTACAAATTAGTCATTGAGTTCTGTTAATTTTAGTACAGGGACCCAATGCTTAAGAACATAAGAATGGCCACACTGGGTCAGACCAATGGTCCATGTAGCCTACCATTCTGTCTTCCAACAGTGGCTAATGCCAGGTGCTGCAGAGGAAATTAACAGAACAGGTAATCATCAAGAGATCCATCCCCTGTTGCCTATTCCAAGCTTCTGGCGAACTGAGGCTATGGACGCTTCAGAGCATGGTTTTGAATCCCTGCCCATCCAGGCTAATAGCCATTGGTGGACCTACTCTCCATGAATTTATGTAGTTCTTTTTTGAACCCAGTTATAGTCTTGCCCTTCACAACATCTTCTGGCAAAGAGTTAACAGGTTGAGTGTGTGTTGTGTGAAGAAATACTTCCTTTTGTTTGTTTTAAACCAATAAATTTCTTTTGGTGACCCCTAGTTGTTGTGTTTATGAGAAGTAGTAAATAACACTTTTTTATTTATTTTCGCCACACCAGTCATGATTTTATAGACCTCTAGCATATCCCTGCTTAGTCATCTCTTTTTCAAGCTGAAAAGTCCCGATCTTATTAATCTCTCCTCATATGGAAGATGTTCCATATCCCTAATCATTTTTGTTGCCCTTTTCTATGCCTTTTTCAATTCTAATACATCTTTTTATAGATGGGGCAACCAGAGTTGCATGTTATATTCAAGATGTGGGCATACCATGCATTTAAATAGAGGCAATATGATATTTTCTGTCTTATCATCTAACCCTTTCCTAACAATTCACAACATTCTGTTAGCTTTTCTGATTGCTGCTGCACACTGAGTGGATTTTTCAGAGAATTATCCACAATGACTCTAAGATATCTTTCTTGAGGGGTAACAGCCAATTTAGACCCTATCATTTTAGATGTATAATTGGGATTATATTTTCCAACATGTATTATTTTTCACTTATCAACTTTGAATTTCATCTGCCATTTTGTTTCCCAGACATCTAGTTTTGTGAAACCCCTTTGTAACTCTTCACAGTGTGCTTTGGACTTAACTATTTTGAGTAATTTTATATCATCTGCAAATTTTGCCACCTCACTGTTTACCCCTTTATCCAAATTATTTATGAATATATTGAATAGGACTGGTCCCAGTACAAACCCTAGGGAGACACCACTATTTCATTCTCTCCATTCTGAAAACTTATCATTTATTCTTACCCTTTGTTTCCTATTTTTTAACCAGTTACCAATCAATGAGAGGACCTTCCCTCTTATCCCATGACAGTTTACTTTGCTTAAGAGCCTTTGTTGAGGGACATTGTCAAAGGCTTTCTGAAAATCTAAGTATATTATATCTGATGGATCTCCCTTGCTTGTTGACCCCCTTAAAGAATTCTAATATGTTGGTGAGGCATGATTTCCCTTTATAAAAACCATGTAGACTCTTCCCCAACAAATCATCTTCATCTATGTGTCTGATAACACTGTTCTTTTCTATAGTTTCAACTAATTTACCTGATACAGAAGTTAGACTTATTGGCTTGTAATTCCAGGGATCACCTCTAGAGCCTTTTTAAAAAATTGGCATCATATTAGCTATCTTCCATCCATAATCCTGTTAAAGTAAACAGCAAAATTCACATTGATCTCAGGGGGAGGAATATCAGGCCTTATGACTAGAGCTGGTTGGAAATTAAGATTAATTTTTTTTTTTTGGTCAGAAATGCTGATTCACTGATTCAAATGCTTTTTGCGGGAAAGGGTTGGTTTCAACAAATTTTGACTCAGACATTTTTGAAAAACTCTGAAGTTGTCAAACTATTATGCTCTAACAAAACAAAAAAATCCAGTGTTCTGGTTTGAAATGACTTTGTTTTGACATACAATTAATTATAGCGTTTAAAATAGTTTAAATCAAAATAAAATGTTTTAACCCCAACTTTTTTATTATTATTATTTTCGGTCTATGGAAATTTGAAGTTGAGTTTTGTCCTGATTCAGGATAGGAAAAATTTAGATATCTTGATGGTTTTCACAGAACAGGAAATAATTTCCTGACCATCTCTTCTTGTGATGTGTGTCTTGTATTTTTATTTTCGAACACTTTTGACACAAAAGGGAACATGTGCTTTCACAGTGCAAATTGTGGTCTAGAAATGTCACTCTTCAGTAAAATTGCCATCAGATTATTCCACTTATAGTTAAAAACATAACTATCAAATAAAATTCACAGCATCTTCCTGGTGGTGCTTTGTAGCATATCAGTTTTCAAAATGATCCTTTGAGTAAATCAAATGGCACCCTCTTTCACAAAAATGATTAAAAGAAACAGAACTACTTTCCTTTAGAACTTGCTCCAAAGTTCTTCCTCATCTTTCTTGCCTTCCCAGCAAATGTGTCTTTTCAAGATATTAATCTCATTTTCTTTCCTCCCAGTAAACAGAACATGCCCCTTTCAATCTGATGCCAACAAGCATTTACAGTGTGATTTCATTTTTGGTCTGCTTAATTTATGAAAGACCAGGATGAAAAACATAATGCAAAGAGGATCCAGACGGTACTGCAATTGAGTAACAGAGGTTCAGCTGACAGAAAAATAGTATGAGCTATTAGTGGATTGGAACAGGGGAAATAATTTCATCTGTTTTCTAACAAGAAAGACACAGGGATATTGAAGGACAAGAAGGAAAACAATGGGAGATTCTAACAAATAAAAATAAAGAGAGAAAGGGGATGGAAATATTCAAAGTGTCAGAGGGAATGAAAGAAAAATCTAAAGGAAGCAGCACCCATTTCACCCAATATAACCTTCTGAAAACTCACTTGAAAGAGCTCAAAGTGCATTTTGAAATTACATTCTTATATTAAAATTTGGATTTCTAAGCCCAGTGCTGGCAGCAGGGGTGTTTCTTTTTAGCAATAAGTATTCACCATTCATATAGCACCATAGACAGCACATGGCTGTTTACAAGGGGAAGAGGACCCTCTTCTGTTGAAAAGTTACAACATTAAATAGGCTAAATGAATTACAGCTGGTGCCATCGAGCCTTCTGCTGGAACTGCAGTTTGCTGAAAAGTAAGACACCAGCTCCAAAGGGCACAATTACAGGTTGAAAACCAATTGATTAATACAGAAGAACAGAGCTGTTCCTTTTATATTAAAATATGATTACATTATAAAGCACTTGATTTGTATGTATTCTGACCCTGTGTGACTCCTCTCTACATTGGACACAAATCATTCAAATATAAATTTTGTATTATATTATACACAAACTATTATGACCCAGTATTGTTCAGTACGGAGAGATTTAAAATACCACTGGGCCAAATCCCGGGGTCTTTACTCAGTTTCTGCTCAGGCCAATTCCCATTGACTTCATTGCCAGGCAAGGTCTGATTAAAAATTCAACTCCCAATTCTGCTTCACTGAAGGCCCTTGAAGTGAAGTTTGCACTTGACTTTTGTGGTGACTGCATTAGGAACTGGGTATAACCTCAAGATCTTGCCCATTAACGTGAATGGGATTTGAGTGTGCTCAGCAAGTTGCAGGATCAGGTAATCGGTTAATAAGAAACGCACCACTACATCAAGTGTATAATAATGGTTCCATGTTGATAAGAACAGACCCCTTATGTTCATGAGTAGTTTTTACTCACGTGCAAGGAATCCCATTTCCTTCAGTAGGCTATTTGCATGAGTATGGATTATTCACATAACTACAGGGTGAAGAATCACTTGTACACAATTTAAACAACAGGAGCTATACTTGTATAATTACTATGCATACATCCCATAATCTTCTCCCTACAAAGTACTGACTGATTAACAATAAGGAATAAATATGGGGTTAGAGTTTCAAAACACTAACCAGGAACTTTGGTGTAAGCATCCAAACAGATGGCCTGATTTTCAAAACTACTCAGCAGCTCCTGTTGGCCTCAGAGAGCTTCTGGGCATGGAGAGCTTTTGAAAAATCTCACTTTTCATGTACAACTTCTCATATGGGCCAGATCATAAAAGCTGCTGCCAAGCTCCTACAGAATCCACTGGGCTAAATCCGAAAGCCCTCACTCAAACACCTCTGAATTCCATGGGAATTTGCTTGTGTAGGGAAAGGACTTCATAAATTGACCCACAAACTTCAATGAGAGTTTTTGATTCTAAGCCCTTCCCCTGATTTGGCTGCTTATAATACTGATTAATACATTTGTTTCTAAGGCCTTACCTTAAGATCTTTGAGAATCTAACAAAGTATAATTAAGGCAACACTATCAGAATAGGCATAACAGGTCAGTAAACATATGCAGCAATGAGCCTGAATTTTATCAGTGTAACATCAATCAACATGAGCCCTTTTCCAAGAGAAACTAAACAGGAAAGAAAAGACTTTAGTTTGTACAGTGCACGTGTGTCTGTGTGTGCGCACATGTGAAATCTTCAGGTGAATAAGATTTAGGCAAACACGTGTGTGTGAATAACTTCACATGTATAAGCATTCCCACTGATTTTGATGGGAATATTCACATGAACAAAATTACTCATGCACATGTATTTGTAAAATCATGCCCGTTGGTTAAGTAAACTGCTATGAGAGTACAGTAATTATACAAATAATGGTTGCTTATCTAGTGGTGATTTTTATAGCCTGCGTGTTAGACTATATGACCCTAACTTATTGCTTCCATGGAGAAGATTCCTTGTAACCTGATAAGGTGTTTTAATTAGAGCTGACTTGTAACTGAAATTTCCATTCCATAGGAAATGCCCCCCCCAAATTAATTCCAAAACAGAATGAAAAACTAAATTTCAAATTTCTGCATGAATCAGGAATTTTAATATTTTGTTAAGAAAAAATCAAAACAGCATTTTGTTTTAACCTTTCGAACAATTTGAGACTCTGTGATGTGTGGAGACCTGGCTACTCTCCAGCTGAGGAGCAGGGCAGTTAGGGTACCAGGAAGCTCCAGTGTTGTGGATATCTGTCTGGTGGGCGGCTGCTGCTGTAAAGGCAGGGACCATTTGGAGACTGGGCTTCTGAGGAACCATGAGTTTGGAAGGTTGGGGCTTCCAGGCTCCCAGCCTTCTGGGAGCCTGAGCTGCTTAGGAGTTGAGAACCAGGAAGCTTGCACTGCTGTGGTGCTTTGTGCATTATCCGGTGAGAAACTAAGGAGGTTTCTGTTAGAATTTTGTCAGTGTTACATTCCTGGAGATCAATACAATTTCAACAAATCAGCATTTTCGCATGGAAAAATGGTCATTGGGAACCTTTCTAACCTCTCCTCATTTTAATACTGTTGAACTATCAAATGCTAATGCCACTAACCTAGGTCACAGTTGTATACATGCCTCTGACTTGTCACTTTAATACTGAATGTCTGTAACATGTTTCTTTTGACGTGTACACTGTGTGAGACATCATTCCAGCCACAAAAAGGTTCTTGTTTCTTGCTACAAATAAGCCACATGGAGGCACTTCAACAAGAAGTGAACATGACACTGTCATTGCCCAAGTTTGCTTTGTTCAAAAATCATTAGGGGTTTATCATGTAGATGGCATTTATTCTGCACTGTGTATAACCCCGTAAGACTAACCGTTCACTGGGAAGGGTAACCATGACACAGACTTCAAGCATGCACAATAAAATAGTGACCTGGACAGTGGTGGCATATTTTATAACAAAAATTCTCTTTAATTGCCTTTCATGAGCATCTGTTGTAAAAGATAATAGCAAATTCAAATGTATTTTAACGTATCTCCAAAAAGGTTTTACGTGAACATTTACACACATTCTTCATTTTATTTATCATAGACGATCTCACGACCACAGCTAAAACTGCTGCACATTTTGAGATGATAGCTCCCCTCCTTAATTACTTGGCCTTTGAAAAAGGTCTTGCAGGACTGTCTAAGTGTTTGTTTCTAGCACTGTACAAGACTGCAAGGACTGAATGTTTATGGTTTGGATTATTGCACTCTGCATGCAGGTATTGGCAGCCTTAAGGAAGCTATCTCATAGATCATTGGTTCAGAAAGGGGAAAAAAAAGTGTGTGATGTTTGATTTTTAAACCTCTGAGAAAAGAAGATATCACCACAAGTGGCACTAAGGGCCTGATCCTCTAATCTTCACTCAGGCAAGACTCCTGTTGAAGCCAATGTGTGGCTTGGTTCAGAGAAGTCTGCTGGGTTGAGCTATAGCTGACATCTTTGAACCTATGAATCTTTGACATCATCACAAAAGAGGCCCTGGGGGAATTGGCCTGGGCACTGACTTACATTCTAGACATGATCCTCAGTGTTGACCTCAGAGTGTATGGAGGCAAGATTGTTTGGGAACGATTGCTTTCTGCTGCTCCCTTGTGTACCTATTTGGGGCTGTATGGAGAACTTAAAGGCTCTGTCAATCTGACATCTTCCATGAGCATTTAAAAAAAAATCCTATACACAGCATTGAAAAACTATGTTCTTTTTCTGAAATTTTTCTAGCAAAAATGTATTTAAAGGATATTTCACTTTAGCTGGTCAATTTATATAGAGGTAATATATTCTGGCACCGTCTTTTTAAAAGTGGCTGTGTGTACTCACCAGAGATCCTCTCATTGTGAAGGGTCTCACGTGCTGCAGACGTACTCATGCCCCCAGGCAGAAGTGGGGGTGTGTGAGTTTGTGGGGGCTTGCTGCTGATGCTGCCCACCCCATTGCAAACAAATGACTTGACCGAGGCTGAGACTCTGTATTGGTATAAAAATAAAAGTGGGGTTTTTTGCCACTGAAAAAAATATGAAATATCCATAATTTCCTACATTTTAGATTTTAAAAAAAGATTTTTAGCAAAACTGTATTTTGTTTATCAGTCTGTCCCCACACAGGGGGAGAGCAGGCCTTCCTAACCTTCACGTTGTGCCCAGAGACTCCTTTCTCTGTCTCCGCCTGCTTTCTTATCCAGCTTTAGAATAGCTTCTAGGATAGGTGAGGGCAATTGCTGAGATTCCCTTCCTTCCCCTATTGCTTCTAGTCAACCAGCAAGTACTGAACTCCTTCCACTAAAGAACATGGAACAGAATGGAGGAGGCAACCATGGATGGGGGAGAGGAAGAGAGAGAGCAGCACCTCAGCAGTTGTGAACCACAACAGCTCCAGAAGCTTCAGCGGGAGTTGGATGGGGTCTATGTCTTTACCTCAAGGTACATAGCAAAGCAGATGTCTATGAAAGATAGATATAATAAGTCATGAACCACTGAGCTACAATTGCTGAATGCATAGACTGAAGCAGGCATTATTTAGGGAATGAAGGAAAGAACACTGCACGAAAGAGGAATTTTGCAGGTGGAATTTGTGCTAGTAAGAGCAAATGCTAGAATAAGGTGAACAGAATATGGTATGTACTGGGTTTACTGAGCTCTGTACATTAGTTTCTAGTCAGCTCAACTCGTGTATGGCTCACTTGGTTGTTTGAATTTTGTAGTTGGTCTTTATCTAAATGGAAACTACAAACCTTTTCTGGTCTTTATCTAAATGGAAGCTACAAATCTTTTCTGGTTTTCACAGAAATATTTTTAGATGGAAGGTGAGAGAAAAAGAAAGTCCCCTCAAATGACAAAATTCCTTTGAAAGCAAAAGCTCAGCTTCATCTTTAAAAGAGATATTGATTTTGTGTATACGCCAGTTTTCTTGCCAGTCTCAATCCGTTTTATCACATCAGACACTAAGATCCCTTGATAGAGTAAACACAGTAGCATGAGAATTAGGAAGAGACAAAAGCAGAAACAAAGACCTCAAAATGCGGGTTTCCTTTGATAGGCCAAGTTCAATACCCGAAACAAAAATTCAGCATCTGTTCCCTTTATTTTTTACAAGTCCCTTGATAAATGATGAGAGAGATGGAGAGACCTCTTCACTGTCTGTTCACCTGAAGTAAGGTTTTATGAAATCTTTATCACTTTAAAAAATAAAATCGTCCCTATAGAAAGCAAGATCTTCCTCAGCAAGTGTGCCTTTTACTAGAGAAAAGCTAACTGAAGTAAAAGTGTGTGTGTAAGTAACACGCTGGTGAGTTTGTGTTACAGGTCCCCCTCTGTGTCTACAGAGAATGAGTGTTTACAACCCATGCCCTCCCAGCTACAGAACCTTGGCTGTTTAGCTCAAACAGTAGTAGCTACTATGTTTAGCTCTGGATGTCCCTGATTCAGTACCTAGGGTGTTGGCCAAGAAGGCAGTTGTCACGTGTGCATGATAATCATGAGAAAGAATACACTGTGAAACAATGCTGCTATGTGTACTATTAGATGGGGCCCATGAACAGACCATGAGTATAAGTGTGAAAAGGGAAAGTGTTTAACTCGGTGATTGAGAGGATGAAAGGAGAGGCCAGAATGAGGATGTTAGAGGTCATCCTAGAAATGCTTGGAGACGAATTTGAATTCTGCTTTTGGGTGATTGATTGGAGAGAGATGAAAGTGAGAAGTTTGGATTGTGAGGTCAAGGGGAACCAGTGAGTTAGTATAGTTCTGTTTTTTTTCTATTTTGTGCACCAGAAACACAAATCTGATATGCCAGCTAAACAGCTCCCTCAGAGGTCTTGGCAAAACCTACTGCATCAGTGCACTGGATCCCTGTGCTGATGTGGAGCCACATTGATTTCAGTGCAAACTTCCTGAGCAAAGCCAGTTGCAGGATACAGGCTTTGACGTTTAACTTTTCATTCAACTTTTCTGTTTTGAAAGGAATAAACAAGTATCAGGAAAGTGGGGGAGAGAGAAATAGAAGTCTTCATTTGTAATCCTTCTGGGAAAGAGTCCAGTCTCGCATTGTTTGTTTTCAGTTTACTTTAAACCACTGTTAACATCAGTGCAGAATATTTTGGAAAAGTGTTGTCTGAAGTTTTGCTCATTTCACAGTAAAACAGGAGTCTTCCCGTTAATGTGGAATGTCAGTAATTATTTTAAAAAATTCAGTTGTAATATTGGAGTTGGTTATATGAAATTTAGTGACAGGATACAATTTACTGAGTAATAAATTTTGACTAATACTATTAATCTTATTTTAAAAAAAGGGAGTCAGTACAGTTTCCATTGTTTAATGTAATATGAGCATTTCAAGGAGTTTGGCTGTATAATGACAGTATTAAATACTGAGATATGCTGTTAAGGAACAACTCTTCATTGTAACAAATACTGTAAATTACTATTTTTGCTTAAGTGATGAGGGAGAAACTTCTTGTTTCCTAAAAGAAATGATCACCCATAACTTTAAAATTGTGTGTTTTAATAACTTTAGGAGCATTTTGTTTTGGTTTAAAGAGCTTCAGAAGGATTGGAAACTCAGAACACAAAGTCCAGAAGTTATACATATCACATTACTGTTGATATTTCAGGTTTCCCAAGTCACTTGGAGTCAGACTTGCAAAATTAGCCTAAGTACTATTTTCAAAATTGGCTTAGGATCCAAAGTTCCACTAACTTTCAATAAGACTTTGTATCCTAAGTCACTTTTGAAAATGAGACATGGGCTCCCAAGTCTGATGAAAAATTTACCCCTGGTAACTAGCTTGAACTTGGCAAGATTGATACATATTATAGCAGGAATAATGATGACATCTATAGACAGATCTGCATAATTGTTTTCATGCAAACAGTCTTAAGAGCTTTATAATGATCCCAGGGAAGATGATGGAGCAGCTGATACGGTACTTGCATAATAGAAAAAAATTAAAGGAGGGTAATGTAAATAATGCAAATCAGCATAGGTTTATGAAAATAGATCCTGTCAAACTAACTTGATATCTTATTTTGTGAGTTTACAAGTATGGTCGATTAAGATAAGTGTTGATGTAACATACTTAAATTTCTGTAAGATGTTTGACTGGGCACCACATGACATTTTGATTAAAAAAACCCTAGAATGATATAAAATTAACATGGCACAGGTGGATTAAAGACTGGCTAAATTATAGGTCTCAGAATGTAACTATGAACAGGGAATCATCATCAAGTAGGTGTGTCATCAAGTGGGGTCCTGTAGGGATAGGATCTTGGCCTACACTTTTCAACATTTTTATCCATAGCCTAGAAGAAAACATAAAATAATCACTGACAAAGTTTGCAGATGGCACAACAATTGAAGCAGTGGTATAGAATGGAAAGGACAGGTCATTGTTACAGAGCAATCTGGATCATTTGGTAGACTGGGCAAAAGCAAACAATGTGTCTTAATAAAGCTAAATGATCTAGGGTAGACATTCTGGTAAGAGGCGATTATATAAAAGAGGCAAATAAGGTCACTTCAGACAGACCTATTTTAGCTCTCATACTTCCAGACAGGAACAATTGACATGCAAACCAAGTCTCAGTCATCTTGACTATTAAGGCTGATTAAGATGCAGGCCAGATCAAAGTGGCCTTTGAAGTATTCGGATTTGAGAAGGGAGGTTGGGAAAATCCTTTCGCACTAGACTAGAGAAGGGAGGGGGCGAGAAACTGATACAAGAAATAGGCGGCAGTAGTCACTGTACAGAGGACAGAAACTATTCTGTGTCTTCCAGAGGAAGGATGTACTATCAAACTTTGATGAAATGCTGATATAACCTAGACCCGTATGTCTAATAAAATGAATTCTGTATTACCTCAAAGATCAAATAGATCACTGCCTCCAACTGAAGGAGCCATCCCCAGGAAGGGATCCAGAGAGGTCTGATATTGAAAATTCTGATTCAGAGGAGGGATGTGAATTAATTTTGACAAGCAGACTAACCAAATGTAAGAGAGACAAGGAAGAAATACAAATGCAAGGTTCTGTTATTTACTTGCCTTTAAACCTTAGACATCTCTCTAGTTTTTATATGCTCATAGCAAAAGACTAAATGTTATGCAAAGCACTTAATATTTTATTTTGAGTGTCTTTATTCTGAATAAATCCAGAGCAAGCCTCAGGTTCACGAAAGCAACTCACCAGTTGACATCCCCTTGTGGCTAAGTGCAGTTTTGCTGAAGTTCCATTTGGTCGCTGCCTGCTGTCCGTCACTTTTGTTTGGGCCTAGCCGTCCAGCTAGTCACCTAAAAGTTCTGGGGTACCCAAGTGCAGCTGTAAATGATCAGGTCTCAAGCTGGCTTCTCTCAGCTGGCCTCTTCAAAGTCTTTTCCCTAGCTTTCCCTGGGCCATCAGCATAGTCCTTCCAAATCACTACAGAACTCAGGGAAAAACACACTGTTCTTTTGAGGGTAGCAGGTCCCAAGGCTTCTGGCTGGGCCCCTCAGTCGAGTTCAAAACTACAAACAAAATCAAACACAGTTGAAGTATCTTCTGCCCTGCTTCAGGCTTAAATCTCTTGTTCATCTTTGGTTCTTCTTCAGCTCCCAGTTCCTTGTGGAATATTGGCTGCTGGAGGGTCTCCCTGGAACTTGCCCCCACAAGAATCAGCTCCACTCCAGTGACTCAGTTCTCCAGGCACAGCCCAGCTCTCCTCCACAGCCAGCCCAAACTGCCAAGCTGCCTCCCTTTTTAAGTCCTACACCCAGCACAGGTGTGGCATTAAAACTTTGTTTCACCAGGGTCCTTGGAGACTTGGGTTCAAGTCCTTGCTCCAAATCAAGCAGAGCAGGGATTTTAATCTGGGTCTTGGACCTCTGAAGTGAATGGCTATAATGGGTTGGGAGTATCTCTTTGTTTCTTTGAGAAAGGGGGCTGCACCTAACACAACTGAGAATCCCAGGCAGAGATATGCCCCTCCTGGCCTATGAGTCAGAAGCTTAAGGCCTGGATCTATGAGAGTTAGGAGCTTACGTACTCTTATGCCTCTGGGTCCTAAGCCCACCCTTTTCTTCCACATTTTACTGCTGGCTAGCTTTGGCAGATCTCCCCTCAGCGTGCTGAATTCTGAGGATTCCTTTTTGAGGTGATTAATGCTCCTTATGTATTGTGTGGGGAGCCTGGGCACCTAACTCAGGGCTAAGGGTTCAACTCAGCAGCAGAGTGCCTAGGAGTTAGGCACTGGAATCTCTATGTCCCTTCGTGGCTCCACCCCTTGGGAATTTCTGAAAATGTTATTCTAAGGTGGTGGTTTGGGGAATTTCACACCAACTGCCATAAAGATGAAAGTTTCTTTTCTTTCAAAGAACAAGAAGAATGCCTTCACCACAGTTCTGAGGACATGGTTCAAAGGACATGATCTAAGGAGTCCTTTCCCATACGTTGTTGTGCTCTCAAAGCAGCAATCAGTCATACTGGAAACACTTAAAGGATCACAGAAGAGAGCTGAGTTGAATAGGGCCAAGGTGCAAAATAAGGGGCACCATTGGAGTGTAATGGGAGGAATTGCAAGCTAGTAGTAATTATTTTAGCATCATGAAATATTGAGATAGTGGCAGCAGCCCAGGAAAGGTTTGCCAATTTAAGTGATACCAGATGACATAGATATACAAATACTAATGTGTTTGTGGGCCTGGTTAAACTCTAGAGGCTGCAATGTTCTAGCTCACTAATAAGGAGTAAATGTAGTTGAAACAATCTGTTCTTTGGGGTATGATGGCTGCAGTTTGTGTGGGTATGTAGGTGTAAGCTTCTATTAATTTGCCCTTTTGTACTATTTAGAGCTAATTACATATTGTAACTAAAGATAGAGTGGGATGATAAATTAATCCTCCGAGACATTTTCAAAGACATGAATCCGGGGGAGGTTTGGTGGTGGATTTTCAATAGGGGCTGGGCACCTAACTCCACTTTGAGCATTTTAAAATCTACCCCCTGTTGCTCTCCACTGGTTTTTCTCCAAAACTGGAGAGAGACAACACCTTGATTCATACTCCTGTGATCCTCTTTGTGTGTACATTTCAAAATGAGTTATCTGTTGATTACATTATCCCATGTGCTCATGCTGCTTATTTCTTTTTGTATTTGCCTCATCAAATGTGTTTTGTCATATTTCTGAGTCGAAATAGATAGGGGTATGTCAGCAGGTTTGAATGCCTCTTGAGGAAGTTTAACAGGAATGAAATTATGAGATGACTGTTCCACAACTTGTGAGATTTTTTTCTCGTCTTTTCCCATTAGGGTATAATCTTTCCAAGCAAAATCTGCTCCCATATGCAAGAAAGTCTCTCTTCACAGCTTTTAATTCTGTATAAATCTTTAAACATTATTGTAGATACAGTGCCTCAACAAACAATTCATTTATTTAGCATGTCACTCAAAATGCCCCATCTGCTTAATTTGCCCTTTATGAATCTTTTGGCTTAGACTTTAGAAGAGAGCAGGTAGATATTTTGTTTGAAAATTTCAATCAAATCCCAGGAGAGTGGAAAAATATCCTTTGAATGACATTACTGTATTCTTTTGTAGAAAGTACGCATGGACCGTAGAGATCTATCCCTTTCTACAGTCAAATCTCTCTTCCAGCAACATTACTCTTTTGTGTCCTGTCTATTCCATTCTAGTACATTATTTTTCAATGAATTCAACTTCTGTTTAACCCTTTTCCAATGCCATTCCTTCCATCTCAACTTTTCCTCATTTGTGATATCTTCATTCCAGAGAAGCTCACGGGCAGGTTATTAACCACAATTTTTTTTCAGACTACGTTAGCACTTAGTGGTAGACTCCACTGATCTGCTGGCATTTTATAATGAGGAGAGGAGTAATACTACCTGCCACAGTGCTTAGCTCAGTTCTGCATCTGTTTGATAGTCACGGAGTAACCCAGTTGAAGATTGTTATCACCACAAAAATGCAAAGAGCTAAATTAAGAAAACCCAAGATTATTTGTAATTCGCCAAATTCTGTTAGGTTCCATATTTACTCCACTACCGAATACAATGCTGACCAACAGCGAGTATATAATAAATGTACGTATGTTAATGTAACAATGTAAACCAGAACTGAACAAAACAATTCTTTCACTTTTTTTCTCAGACATGTAGTATGCTGAATCTAAATAACTCTACAGAGGGCAAGAGAGTTTTTCTTTTCAAGTATATCGTAATGCGGTACTAATCCGTACACCTTTAACTGTGTTCAGATCTAGTGTCCACAATTAAAAAAGGATATGGATAAGTTAGGGGGGGTTCAGAGAAGAGCTACAAGAAACGATTAAAGGATTAGAAAACATGCTTTAGAGTGATCAACTCAAGGAGCGCAATCTATTTAGCTTAACAGAGAGAAGGTTAAGGAATGACTTGATTACAGTGTATAAGTACCTACATGCAACATTCCCTTTCCCTTACAGGAGGTCAAACTGGATGATCAAAATGGCTACTTCTGGCCTTAGACTGTGTGAATTAGGCACATAAAGCATTGATGAGTTATTCTGTTAGTGAAGTTGAGTTTCTTTCTATCCTGGAGTTCAGATGGAGTCATAATTATGCCCATTATGATGGTCAGTTGGAGTATTTTCTGAATCTAGAAGTGGGCATGGGGATTCTAATGAAGCGGTCTCATTTTTCATATGAAGTCCTTTGACATGGAGTAGCATATTGTTGATCTGTGCAAATAACTGGAATTTGGAAACCATAATATGGCTAGACATAATGGAGAAAAGACAGTGTTTCAAGAGGAAGGGTGGGTAAAATTAAATTTTTATACCTAGTTTGATTTTAATAGTGACTCAAGATTAAAGTGTTTGCAGTAATGTGAATGTGAGCTGTATCTATTTTTTACTAATTGCGACCTTTAAAAGTAAACAAAATACCCCACTTTCAATCTGTTTTGTTCTGAAGAACTTGAAGAAAAATGAAACAGTTTTGCTGGATCCTTTACTAGCAAGAGAAGAAAAAGTGTTGGGAATTTAACCTGTGACGTAAAGAGCTGTATTCACTAACTTTAAAAGAGCAGGTCCATTAACCTATTTATAATGACTAATTTATTCATCTGAATGCAGTTGGTTCCATATTTTCAGCATCTGTCATATAAATGATCCATCAATGGCTCTTACTGTGAAGAAAATTTACCATTGAATTTCCAAGCATTATGCATCGGGTTACAATTTATTCTCATAAAGGAATCTGATGTTTTCTCAGATTACTTATGGAAGATATAAGCCAGAACTCTCAAGATCATTTCTGTATAGACTAAATTTATATCCATTTTTGGAAAGGAGATATTTGGAATAGCCCATCTAACAATCAAGAAGAATGATAGATTTCCCCTTTTCCTTCCTATATAGAAGGTACTAAGACGTGTACTACCAACAATTTGAAACCTAGTATTTATAAGCTCTGAAGAAAATACAAGTATTTATAGCTTCTATATAGATTAGAAATTCAAACAGAGTGTAAAATATTTCTAAATAGCATGGTACAAATTCTGTTGAATTTCTATTAACTGTGCTGATTAAGTTCATGGATACATTGAAAAATACAGGGATGGGAAAAGCAATAAGAAATACAGTATGTATGCATATTTTAATGTGAAGGTACAAACAGTCTATCTACAATACAGCCAATTCTTTAGCTGGCAGTGCATGTAGATTATTTGTACAATGAAAGTATATGCAATTCAGCAGCAGTCACTGCAAAAGTTCAAATGAATAATGAATTAAAAATAAAGTGGGCTGATCTTTTAAAATTGCTAAAACTACACTGTAAAGTTCTACAATTCTGCTTGGTTTCTATTCTTTCCTCCCTTGCCCCCACCAGCCATCTCCCCCCACCATGGTACTTTCTGACACAACATTACAACATTCTTACTTAGGTTAAAAAAAACCCTATTAATAATTAATGCCTCTTTACTTTAAAATACCTTGAGGAATATTTCTCTGTAATTCTTTGTCAAAGGTAATAACTGTCTGGGAATCAGAAGAGAAGAAAATAGCTTGTGGTTGTGTGAACATTTTGATGCTTGCCTAATTTTCTAATCCTGATTCAATGCCTAAGGTTTTTGACTGCTATAAAAATACATTCTTTGACAGATTTTGGGGGTCAGAGAAGGGATGGGGGGAGGCGAGAAATCAATTGGTTTAAGATTTTATGAAATTCATTTGCTTAGCCAAAACCTAAACATAACGATAATTCAAACAGAACTATTTGGCTTCAAGGGACTGCTTGAATAGTTTTATGTCCTAGAATGTTTACCATGTACAAAGAAGGCTTTTCTTTGTATGTGAATAATAAGATTTATTCTATTTCTCTAAAAGACTGCGTGGAAATTTTCTTAAATATCATTTTAAGTTAATATCTCAGCAACTTTGATATTGCACTGGGGCAAGAGTGTTGTGAAAATGTGTGTGTGAGAGAGAATATATGTTGAGAAAATGTGGTCCAGTAGTTAGGGCTCTGGATAAGGGGATGGGTGATCTGGATTTTGTTCCTGCCTTTGCCATATGCTTCCTGTGTCAATCTGGGCAAATCACTTAATGCTTGTTGACCCAATTGTCCCCATCAGTAAATTGGGGATAATACTTCCCAGAGAGTGGGAGGCTTACCCCTGTTATATCTGTGAAGTATTTCGGAATAACCTGATGGAAGGCTTCATATAGATTTAAATATGGTAATTGCTTATTATTCAAGATCTGAGTTTATTGTGTGTGTATAAGTACATACTATACACAAACACATTTTGTCTTACATTTTCAGAAGTGGGTAATGATTTTGGATGCCTTACTTTCTTGGAGTGATCAGCTTGAGACATCTTAGAAAGACCTGGGATTCGGAAGGAGTTGCCCAGTACTTTCTGAAAATCAGTTCCCCAGAGTCACTAGCTACTTTTGAAAATATAGATTGTTATTAAATAACAACATATTGTGGGTGAAATCCTGGCTCTAGTGAAGTCAACAGCAAAGTTTCCATTCAATTCAGTGGATGGAGGATTTCATCCTGGATCTATATTTGTGCGTGTGTGTGTGTGTCTCTCTCTGCAATACATGATGCTGGAGTTAGATGGGTTTAAGTTTGAAAAGATCATGTAAATCATGAATAGCAATGCCATGACTCAGTTATTCAGGTCATCCTAAATGAGTGCCAATAAAAATTTCATACCACACCACTTCATTATCTGTTTTGTATATGCCACTGTTTTATGAATATTTTAGAGATTTTTTGAAATTGTGGGGCTATTTCTTGTACCCTTCACTTTTTAAAGCTGTGTGTCTTAGTAGTCATGAGTCCAAATGTGCAGGGCTCAGAGAGAAGGAAAAAAATAAAATTAATCAACATCTCCAGAAATGACCTTAAAAAGCCTGTCTCTATAGATTAAATTGTCACAAACGTAGGGAAACAGGATCCCTGTCTTATCCAGTGCACAGGATGGAACTGCTCTGGGGATGAATCAGGGTTGTGTAATAAGGGAGGCTTTTGTCTATAGGGCCCTGCCTCATTCGTTGTAAAAGTTAGAAGATGATCATGCAGGATTAAAGGAAGTGAGAATGGTTTCATGGCTAAGACAGTTGAGTGCTGCCTGAATAATTGGATTTTTTCCCTGCCTCTGCCACAGAGCTCACACCAAACTTGTCACAGGTGGTCACTCGCTTTCTGGGTGCCTGACTTGCCGGGCCAGATTAATTCTCCTATGCACTCGGGGCTATTGGATTTTATGGGGCCCCTGTATACAGGTCTTTTTCCTGGGAGAGGGTTTGGTGCAGGAGGGGATTCTGATCTGGGGTTGGGGGTTGGAGTGGAGGAGGGGGTGTGAGGCATGTTTACCATAGGCAGCTCCTTGCCTGCCATAGCCCCATGCCGCTCCCAAAAGCAGCTGGCTACTAGCACGTCTCTGCAGCCCCTGCGGGGAGGCGAGTAGTGGGTCTCCATGCTCTGCCCACACCCGTGAACACTGCCCCTGTAGCTTCCATTGGCCAGTTCACAGCCAATGGGAGCTGCGGAGAGGGTTCTGGGGGTGGGGGCAGTGCGTGGAGCTGCCGCACCCTCACCAGGGGCTGCAGAGACATGCCAGCAGTCAGCCACTTCTGGGAGCGGCATGGGGCTGTGATGTGGGGTCAAGGCAAGAGCTCCCCTTTTAGCAGCCTGGACATCGCTGCCAGTGACTTATTTTTGCGGGCCTCCCCTTAGCTGGAAGTGCAGCTCCTAAAGCCCCTGCCTTAATTCGGCCCTGCTGCCTCGAGATTCTGGAGTCTGATTTAAAGAAGGGCTGAGCATTCACAGTTGTAACTGAAGTCAGTGGTAGCTGTGTTTTGAACACAGAAAGTGCATTATAATGCTAAATAGTATGAGAAATCAAGTCCTAGTTGTCTCAGATTTGGCACCCTAAATTAGTGCATACTTATGACCTTAATCTACCTGAGCTTCTGTTCCCTCTCTGTTAAATGGTGATAATATCACTGCCTCACCTCACCTCACAAGGGTGTTGTGAGAATAAATTCATTAGTGTTTGACGCACTCAGATACTATAGTGATAAGCACCATCGAGAAGAGTTTTAAAAATGCAGCAAATAGGGCATGAGGCCACACAGTGAACAATAAGGGAAAAAGAAAATATTAAATAACTGCTCGTTACATGACTACTGTCCATTCTGTGCATAGAATGAGTCAGGAGGGCCTGCAGAAAAAAAAAGAGATCATGTAATTAGAGAATGCATCATAATGCATACGCACAAATGGGCACGTGCAACCTTAATTCTGGCATTTCCTAACTTTTGAATGCTTTACTTTGCAACCTTTATAATGTTCTTTTTCGTGTGTGCATGTGGCAGGGTAGCTGGTCCACTAAAGGAAATTGGGCTCAGCTGTCCTGTAGCAATCCAAGTGCTCCCTGTTTGGACTAATTAAGAGGGGAGGGCAGCGTCTGGGAAACTGTCAGAGGCCTGAGAGTGAATTGAGAGGGAGAGGAGAGTGGCTCAGTTAGGAAGAGTGGTGTCTGGTAGGGGGGTTGAAAGCAGGAGAATAGTAAGCAGTTTGCTAGCTGATATCCCCATGCCAGAGAGCACTGAAGGCTGGAAGGCACAGTGGAAGGAAAGGCCTGCTGGGTTTTAGCTGGGAGCGGAGCCAAGGGCCAGAAGACCGAAGTGAGGGGAGCAGTCAAGTGGCTTACACACTGTCGTACACACTGGCATCTCCGTCTCAGGAAGCTGGGGACCCTGAGGAACCAAGAGAGGCTTCCAGCAGAGAGGCTATGAGAGTTCCTGCCAGGAAGAGCATGGTTGTGTCTAGGGTTGCCAATTTTAGTTGGATGTATTCCTGGAGATTTGATCACATGATGTAATCTTTAATTAAATTGATCAATCTTTAATTCCTGGAAACTCCAGGCCATTCCTGAGGGTTGGTGACCCCAGCTGTGTCCCAAAAGGAAGGGTTGGGGCGGCTGTCCTGGAAGAGGGACAAAGAACAAATGATGGAGACTCAGGTCTGGCAGAAGACACCGTGATGGTGAGCATGGAGCCAGGTTTTTAAAGATTACGTTAAGGCTGTGCTGGGGGGTGTTTGATTTGGGACTTTTGCAATGTGTTTTGATTATTCAACTGTGACAGACTTGAGGACATGCTTTTATTTGATTTACTGTGAACTCAAGAGGGAAACTAAGGTGAGGAGCCACGGGCAGGGCTGTCTTCAGGCCATGAGAAGGTGGCTGGCAGGAGGCCACTCATTTACAGTGTGTAATAATGTGTACTTCCCCCACCACACACACACACACAAACACATTTTACTACTAGCCCATCTCTGGGCTAAATTCAACCTGTAATATTGTGCCATAGAGATAAAGATGTTGCAGTGGCTAGAACATTATGCCTGTGTACTACAGAAGCAGGTGTACATGCATGTGATCGTTGACACCTTTTGTATGTGTATTATTTCCTTTCAGCAGCTATGGCCACCTTCACAAGCCCCATCCAGACATGCTCCCTCTAGGGTGTTTAGTGATGTCAGCAGCCCTAGTACCGCGAACACGTACACTTCGGCCTCCTCCTATAGTTTATTCTGTATGGGCATCCCAGCGCACCCACATGGAGCTTCATTGACTTCCGTGGGGCTTTGTAGAAGTGCAGCAAATTGCAGGATTGGAAACTGCAGGAGCACAGGTAGCAGCTCTAGCACCACTTCTTGTGCCTAAGCACCATGGAGGAAGAGTCCGTTTGGCCTCCATTGCACCAGCTACACTCCAGCCCTCTGTACAGTTATTTAGTAATAAGAACAATAGGACAAATATTGTTTAAGGAGAGAAGAATTTGATGAAATGCTATTTATAACTTCAGTATCGTCTTTCATGCAGTTGGCAAGATACACTACTCTAGACCATTAAATACAATTTTTAGAAAAAGTTACTGTTATGGAAACAAAAACATGGTGTGTGTGTTTATATTTGTATTATAAATCTTTTTCAAAGTGTGTGTGTGTGCGCGCGTGTATGTGCACGCACACACACTTCCTTAAGTGGTTTTTTTTTTGAAGTTTTAACAGGTTTACAATCTTTGCCATGCAAATATCAGAGAGAAAACAATAATCATTGCAGCAGTGAGCTTTTGTGTAGAGCAACATACAGCACAATAATAATCAGATTTCTCTATTTAACAGGGAGGTGTTCCAGTGTAAGCCTCTTTTCACTACCCAGGACATTCTGTTTCTAATGATGTTATAAAATTGAGTGAAATCTCTGATTACACATTTAACAAACCAGGGATGTATTTATCAAAATGTTAATATTCAGAAATGTTGGGCAGATGTGCTGGATTTATTGCAGATGAGTGTACTTTGTCTGACTACTGAGTAAATAGTAACCAAATATTTAAGTATCTGTTTATCCTCTGTCTAATTTGCTGCATTCATAATTGGTGCATTACTTTTTTCATAAAGGCATCCCATATTTGTCTGAACCATTCCTCTACAGTTGGACTATTTTATCTTTTTCCAATGTGATGCTATCAGTAGACTAGCAGCTATTAACCAACGAGATATTAATTCATCATTTTTTGTGTGTAATCCTTTCAGTTAGGAAGCCCCAGGAGGATTACCAAAGGATCATTTGGTAACTGATTTCCAACAACAATCTGGGATATTTTGTTACGAATTGCATCACAATTCTCTTGAATGTCTGGACGCATCCATCCTATAAGTATAAAATGTCCTTTATCACCACAGGTTCTCCAACACTCCTCCCCATTCTGTCTATATGTATATCTATATCTATACCTATTAACTTGACTGGTTAGAGGTACCATTGAAGAAGTATCTTAAAGTTTTCTTTTACCATGCTACAAGTTGAAATGTCTGGGTTTTTTCTCCAGATCACATCCCAAGATTCTGGGGTAATTTGTCTATTGAGATCTTTTCCCCAGAGTGTCTTAAGAAAGTTGTCTGCAGAGGCTGGTATAAATTAGTTCTATTTTTCTTGTTTCTTAATTGATCAGACACCATCACTTCAATTAAAATTAGCTTTCTTTATAGAACAACTTTCCTGGAAAGTTGAGAAACAGAATGCTTAACGTGAGAGCATGAGTACAATGGGAAAGTTGGCCACTTCAGGTTAGTTTTGATCTCTAAATAACTTAGAAAAGTTCTTTATTGAATATCTGGCCAATTGTATGTATTCCATGGTGCTCTCAGTCTTTAAAACTCTCTGGTTTGTGATTTTGGTTAAGATTTGGATTATTTGCAATGGGTATCATTGGTGAAGGAAAAGAACTCTAGTTCTATCCCATAGTGTATTTTTTAATTAAAGGATGTGTGAGAATTTCTGGAGGGCATGATTTTTTATTAATCTATAGTAGCCTACAAATATTTACATCTCGCAGTTGGGTGGATGTAGAGCAGTATATCTTTTTTTTTTTTTTAATCAGTGACTGGGAAAGAAACTTTCTTTAGACTAGAAAACACATTAGACAGTTGTCAGAAGAAAAAGGCACGATATAATGTGAGTCAATGACAAGTAATGAAGAAGGCTCTATTCTCTGTCTAACAGAGCATTGTTATGCTAAAAGTAACATAAATGCAGGCAGTTTTAAAATTGGCAGGCCAGTAATGCTGTTGGTGTGGGTATCTCCTTATAGGAAGGTTGAATATACAATTGGAACACAGAAATAGTCAAGAGCATAAGGTCTAAGTCTGGAGGAGTTCATAATGACTTCGTTCAGGTACCTTTGTGTGTGTGTGTGATTCAATATTAATGGGAAATTTACCTCAGAAAATTTGATCTAAAGGTCAGGCATATCAGACAGTAAATAATAATCCATATTTAGCCTTTCCTCTCCTGAATTGTAAATGGATTCATTTGTCTAGCACTTCTTGAGCAGAATTGCTTGGATTTCATTGACAACATTGTCTCTTTAAACAACCATTGCTTTATATAGAAGATTGAAAATTATCTCACCAGTTAATGATGTCTAGTGTCTCAGTTTAATCATAGTTTAATTTTCCTCTTCTGAAGCTTCTCTTGCCTAGACAGAAGCTTCTCTTCGTAGATTCAGTGTTTCTAGTTGCTCTTGCCAGTCATGTCTTAAGATGTGAGTACTCTTGAGCCTCATGGTTGTCAGAGTTGCAATTTGTTCCCATTACAGATGCTTGGTAGAGATGAGGCACACAGAATCATAAATACATGTTGCATAACAGCCTTAGAACAGTGTTTAACCTCTTCTACACTATTTAAAAGGATTAGAACAAGTTATGTGTATTTCTGATATGCCTCTTTTCCAAAGGATGCTAATAAGCATTTGTCAGTACATAATGATGCTGCTTCTGTACAGCTCCACACTGGATGCAGAGATGTGCACTTGGGCAAAAGTGGGTGAACTTCCTCCAGAACACAATGGCATCATATTGCCCAGGTCTAAATTATGACACAAAATGTAAAACAATGGAGAACAAGGCCCCATATCGGTGTATCCAGCACATATCTGCTAGAACACATGTGGGCACACACACACAAGCAAATACTAAGAATAGTGCTTCTGTGCTAAAATAGTCCAGGTAGGAGAGGCTCTTTTTTGTATATCAAGAGCCGCTTTTATATTCTGTGTAGAGGAGTGTTTGCTTTTGCTCAACATAGCTGCCAGATATTATAGCTCAACTATTTTGGCTCTTAATCCTCCACTTGGCTATAAAGCAAAATGTGCTGTGTGTCTCAATGGGGGATCAGGCCCTTAAAGTTTTAGGGCTCAATCCTGAGTTCCTTGTGTACCCAAAGCTCCCATTGATTTATCCAAGGAATGAAGGCTCTTGCCTTTACTTAAACTTTTCCATCTACTTAAACTATGTTTTAGTTTGAATGAAACAAATCTACTGAATATTTTCAATTATTAATTTTGTTTTCCTGTCAGATAAATGATTCCATCTTCAACAGTAATAGTGTTAACATCTTTGATGCTGCCAAAGGTTGAGATCCTGCTAAGTGCTAGGAATTCAGGAGTTACAGATTCAGCCCTTTGAGGATTTTAGGCCTGCCCCTCCTTTCTCTTTCTATTCACTCTGCTCACTACTACAGGCAAAATCATTTATTTTACTTAACTTTTTTTGTCATTGAAGCACACCTACCAGTGGAGGCTTTTTTTTTTTTTTTTTTTTTTTGGAGAATGTCACCATTACATTTTGAGCATCATGGCTTCACACTAGCTAGTCATATCAACTTACATCTGTGCTATATGTTTATAACGAAGATGTAAAAGCCCTCTGCTGCTTTCTTCTCAGAATCTCAGGCTGACCATTCTGAAAATGTTTCTTGAATAGCTGTGTGACAGAGTGGGCTTTATTCTGGTTGGTGGCTAAGAATTTTAACACAGACACACAAAAGAAATAGATGGTGTCAGCTTCTCTTCTCAAACACTGCTTCAGTCAAGTCAGTGCTTGAACTGAAATAATGTAATGCCGATAAGTGCTCAGGACTTACCAAAAATAATTTAACACTCTCTGTGACTCAGAGGTCCTTTAGTGGTTCACTACTCTGTGTCAGCAATGCTTGTCAGGCCTAAAATGTTCACTATAGCTGACATGCAGTTGTCATGTAATATACCCCAAAAGGTGGCATGTAATACATCATAGAAAACTAATAATTCACTAATCATTAATGTCCGGGTGTGATATATGTATGGAGTGTGTACAGAAAGTTATAAATATGTGCTAGAATTATGTTCTTAAAATGTGTTTAGCAAGTAATGCATAAGCCCATTCTGCCCTAGACAAAAGAATGTGTATTCATTTGTTTGACCTGCCTTGTTGTCATACAGAGACAGTGAAGGCTTGTTTACATAAAAGATAGACAAAGTAACTAATGGGGTGGAGGAGATAGCCTCCTAACTCTAAAGACAGGGTGTCTGAATCTCAAATGATATGTAATTGAATCAACTGATTGCGTACAATATTACTGCATATAAAAGTGTATCAAGTAAAGTATTTTGTGAAAGATAACAACACACCAAGGATTGATAGCATGGTAAAATGTATGTATTAATGCTAGATGGGGAACTATGAATACTCACTTACATTATATTTTAAAGTCTGTGACCAGACAAAGGGAGAAACAGGTCTTCTGCCAGACAGCAGGGAAGGCAGCTACTTATCTCTCTCCAATGAAATTAATGCAGGGTTGTCCAAAAATAATGGAAGACCCATAGACATATGAGTCAGCTAGAGGATGGGAGGTCCATGGGAAGAGAAGAATGGCATAAGGGCATCCTGAGTCTAGGGACAAAATAGTCAATTTGGGAAGATATATGGAGAGTGAAGAAGCCATCTTGGCATCTATCACTGTACAGATACAAGGAGACAATGCTTTTGCAAGCAGGGAAAGATGAGACCTTCAGCCAAGGGTCCTGGGGTCTCTAGGAACTGAATAGAAGTGCACAACCTGCTTTAGGCAAGGATCTTTCACCTAGGAAGAAAAGAGAAACCAGCACCTCATACTGCTGTGAAATGTTTTGGCTGAGACAAAGTCAGCCATCTGAAAAGGAAGCCGATCTTGAACCAAGGCTGTACTTTGTTGAGTTAGGTCTTACCCGCTCGAATTGTATTTTACTTTTATTTGATTGTCACCATTTCTTACGTTATCCCTTCTCTTTTCAATTAAAAATACCTGTTTTAAATTTATTCTAACATGACCTGGTGCTATGTTTGAATTGAAGTGATTGTTAACTCCAGTTTAAGTAGTACTTGTGCTTTTGTTTCTTTAAAGGAGCAACAAACCTTATTATTTGCTTGAGTGATCCAGGAGAGGGCTGGACACTCCAGGGTAGAAGGTTATTGGGGGAATTCTGGGCTGTAAGTAATAACTGAGGCTGGTGGAGACCAGGGTGAGGCTATTGTGTTGCAGGCAGGCTGCTGAGGTCAGAGTGCTGAACCAGGCTGCACAGATGCTCAGCAGCAGAGTATTTAAGACACCCGGTGTTAAAGAGCATGCTGTGACACAGCCTCTCACAGGTCTGGGCTACACCCCAAAACATGACAGCCTGCCCTCTGGGAACTGTTAGGATAATATTGTATTTGATAAATATTAGTTATTGTACTAATGCCAGGAGGGACATTAATATTTTCAGTTGGGAAAAAAGTGTAATTTGGCTCACTAAGATATTAATATATACCTCGGCAAAGCTGATCTCTGATCTTCCATTTGTGATTTAAGATGTACTGTCTCCCACTGTTGTTCTGGCAGGGTGAAATGTGATTTGTTAATATAGGGAATTTTTTTAGAGACCTGAAAACACTGGGATTTGCTTCTTTGCAAGATGCTTTTGAGGAGAATGCTAAATTGAACACTGAAAGTAACTTGATTTCTCCTGAAAGCTTCCTAGTCATTTCTCTAGTCATAGAAATGAAATGAAGTTTTAAAGCTGAACATTTCATTTTTATTTTGGGGCACCTGGAACCAGGCCATCTGACAAAGAGGAGATCTCTGAAGTCGCTTTGTGAGGATTCCATCTAAATTGTACTGAGATTGTGTTTTGGCAATACAGTACTTTGGTCTGTACCAGCTTTCACAGATGAATGAGTTTTTTGTTCTTGGCACTTCGGAAAAGTCTAGATAAAATCCTAAGTGGATACTACAATAATCAAGGGCAGCTTGTTGGGATGAGTCTTGGGTAATGTGTCTGGTGTGCCCTTGAATGTTCTCTTTGTTACTCTTTTTGATGACATGTCTTACGTTAAAAATATAGCGAGTAGTTTGTTGTTGTTGCTTTGAGGTGAGCCTGTGTTCAAATAGATCCCTAACAGTGTAGAAATGAAGGCTTTAATGTATGCTTCATTATGAGTACATATCTTTTTGTTATTCCCAGTGAATTCTCTGTACATGGCCAGGAGGAATTTGAAAGTGGCTTTATATAATCTGGAAGGTATTTTTTTAAGTCCGAAAAGCACGCTATAACAAGATATGTTTTATGCCCTAACTCTTGCTTTTACAACTGCTTGGGCTTTCCTTTCCTTTATAATACCTCCCTTCGTCAACTCACTTTCATTTTAATTGTATCTGCTCTATATTTGGCAAATAAAATGTTGGTAAACACGTAAAATTAATCCTTTTATTGTATACTTGCTGCTTGGAATTTATCTCCTGTAGCGTCCTTAGTACTTGGTTTGAAAGCCATAATCATGACACTGTAATTAACATAGGAGCCATTTAATGTGCTTATTTACAGTAGTCTGACTTTCTTTGTTTCTAAAATTAGGTCTGCTTGTGCTACTTCTTCCTCACCTAGCAAATGTATTTGTTTCCATGTCACTGGCTAATTCCTGGTCTGTGTTTAATTATAAAGATAAAACATAGAATTAAAGCACACAAAACAGGAACTTTGGAATGGTTGTTTTGAAAATCTTCCCCTCCTATTTAGTGACTATCTTGTCCTTAATTATAAAGTGGTATGTAGTCTTGTTTATATCTATAAGACATTTATAAGAATAGTAAACACATCACAATTGCACATACAGCTAATACAGCACTAATTCCATCTGTTTTTTTGGAGTTCTGCAGAATCGTTAGCTTTTGCTCTTGGCAAGCATATTGAAAACTCAATTCTCGTCTCACAGCTTTTATGAGAAATCTCAGATACACAGTAGAATTTCATTACTCATTCATGTTTTGGTGGAGTCTGAACTTTTGCTAAATATAGTTAAATTTGTGAATTTTACGTTTTTTAAAAAGGTTTTTTTTTTACACATTTTCCCCACATTTCCCCACATTTTCCACATTTTTTACACATTTTCCAGAGAGGTTTGTCTTTCATTTCCTGTGTTCCTAACACTTCCATACTTTCTAGTGGAACTTTCAGTTACACAAGGGATGGAGGATAGGGGCTACTCTTTGTATGAAAAGACTGGGTGCAGTCCTGGCTCTGTTAAAGTCAATGGGGAGTTTTTTCATTTACTTCAATAGGGTGAAGTTGCCTCCCCAGAAAAAGTTGCAAAGAAGCTAATTTTTTTGGTGGTAAATCAAGTAATTTGAGCTCTTGTGAATTTGCAAACCAAGAATTTTTCCACCAGTAGTGAATTCTTTTGCATATCCCATAAATCATGAGAATAAAACTCAGGGTGTTTACCATTGTCAGTCCAAAAATAGTGGTGCAAAAGTGGGACTGTCCTTAAGATTTGTAGAGCCTCAGGCTACAGCAGGAATACAAGCCATAGGGCAAAATCAGTCCTTGATTTGTTTCCCAGTGTAGTCTTGTTGCAGGAAGGCCAGCTGGCAAGTTACAGAATGTGAGTGGCATGCAAGATTCCCAAAAGAATGGAGTCCTCAAACTGTTGGCTTTGCTTGTGCTTTAGGAGGGCACTGGCAACTTGAATTTCTTATTGTTTTTTAAAAATAGTTTTAGATACAGCCCCACTGAAATAGTACATCCTGACTTAAAATGCATGTTGAAGGCTTAGACAGCAAAGGATAGTGGACAGCTCAAGACCTAATACCACCTAATACCTTTTGCTCCACCAGAGATCTATATACTGCCTCTCAGGTTCTAAACTCCTCCCAATGACCTAAAGAGAAGTCTTCGGGAGTAAATAAGTCCTCCTAGTAATTCTCTCCATCAGTTCTGCTCCAGGGTTCCTGCCGCATGAGACAGGAAGTGCATATGCTGTCTAAACACCAAATGCTGTCAAACCACAAAGAAAAGAAACTGAATGTATTCCCACCATTCCAAATTCTTTCAGTTCAAGTAACTGCTGATGTGCCTGGTAACTAGATTAGATTAAAAAAAACCCAGAGAAATGATTTTCTATTGGGTAATGATTTAGTACTATCTCCTTAAAGTTAATGCTGTGCCTTATTATAAATCTCCTAAAGGGGTAGGGCGGGGGGGACGGACACTTTTTCCCAAGTAAACAGGAATATAAGTGGCAAATTATTGTGAAATGGAGACTTCTCTGCAGTGAGTGAATATTCCTGAAGGCTTAATCCGACTGGAATGGAAAGCTGCTTGACTAGTGTGATTGGACAGCGTTAGAATTTGGAATAACCTTAGGGTAACTCAGTTCTAGGATGGTATATGTTAGAAACAGAAACAGACAGGAGTGGAGGAGCTTTGTCGCTGACCTAAACACCAGAGGCGTAATGGGAACATCATGATGATGATGACTCAGTTCTAGGATAGTATATGTTAGGTATAATGATATGGTTAGTATCCAGGGATGAAAAACTACATACTCTGTTACCACTTATATTATCTCTGCTGGCCAAAGTAGCAAGAGCACTGGTAGCAGGTGAAAAACCCCAAATCTTTCAGATGAAAGATTACACTCAGTTTTGGAGACACCTATGCAGCCACGAATTTTCTGCTAAGCCTCTTCTGCTTTTGTAAGGGAGATAGAATTCTTATATATTGGGTGTAATCCTATTGCCATTGAAAGCTGTGGCAAAGTTCCTGTTACCTTTAGAGGAGCCAGGATCTCATCCCTTATTTTAAACAAAACTAGCTTTAAATTTATCTGGAGTTTGCAGTTTTATTCGATGTTGCACAATTGACAGTTCCAGGTGATTAATTCACGGTTGATTTTCCAGCTCAAATACAGTGCAAAACACTACTTTATGTATGGAGTTGGCTGCAGCAAGTTAAATTGGTTTATTTATTCTTGTTTTCGTCTTCGTATAATTCAGCATTAGTGCATATTGACAGGTTTAATTGTGATTGAAAAGCTAGAGGCTACTTATTTCACCATAAAGTTTCTATATAAACATGACATTAATAATGTGTATTTTAATTAAGTTGTAGGTAGCTTTTAGAGGGGGATATTTTCGAAACTTCACAAGAAATGGGTGAACAGGCAGAAACAGAACTCATGGTAAGAATGAAGTTTTTGCTAGTGTTTCTTACTTAAAGCAAATCATAACGTTGTAAGAGAGTATGTTTTCAGGCTTGTATAACCATCGTATGTTAGTGAGGCATGTGGGTTATGCATAACAGAAACAGAATCTGCTCTTAAATATAAGCACATAAGTCCCCTTTGAAATCATTGGGAATTGCACCCATATGTAACTGAGAATAGAGTATAGCCCATACAGCAAGATTTTCTGAATATCTTATGCAAGCTTAAATATCAGCCAGTCCCAATGCTATCTGTCCATTATTAAATTATATTGCTATCTCATCATTGTCCTACACTTCTTCTCTCTGGTTGTAAATTTCACATAGTGCTCAGAAGCAATTTTTTCCCATCTTCATCTAGCCAAGATATTTTATCCATTCATCTCAAATGGAGACCTTTCTATAGTCGTATATGTATTTGTAACCTTAGGCTAGGCTTTTGCAATGTACTTTACTGAGGACTGTCCTTGAAGACCAATGGAAATGTCAGCTAATGCATAATCATAGAATCATAGAACTGAATTGAGAGGTCATCTAGTATAGTCCCATGCACTCAAGGCAGGACTGGTCTATCACTGATGGGTGTTTGTCCAACCTGCTCTTAGAAATCCCCAATGATGAAGATTCCACAACCTCCCTAGGTAATTTATTCCAGTGCTTCACCATTCTGACAATTAGGAAGCTTTTCCTTATGTCCAACCTAAACCACCCTTGCTGAAAATGAAGTAATGTATGTGTCCAGGATTTAGGAAGTGTTTAGAGATGTGCTCTGCACTCTGCATTCTCTAAATCTTGGATGCTTTAACACATTAAATATTTTTTTACTGAACAGTTGTCACTAAGAACCTTATTTAGCAATGAATAGATGCCTCTTAAAACTGTAGAACTGTCCATAACAAATCAAATAAACCACATGTTCTTGTTGGTAACCCTGATCCTGCCTTCTCTTTGTTCTTAGATGTAGTTATATGCCTGTGCCTTTTCTGGCATCTCTCTTTGGCTTCAGTGTGCTTTGTTTTAAGATACCCAGAGTTGTAAATTCTTCTGGATTAGCACAGCGGCTCTAGTTAATGGGAGCTGCCAGTATTTGTCACTTCTGAAAATTAGTTAGTATTCATGTAAAACTAATCACACAATGTGCCCATATAATTTTAGAAGCCTGGGACTTTTTTGGCTTCTTTTGCTGTATGAAAATATTTTACTCAGATTATCTTATTGTGCCATAGGTTCTCCTGTAACAGACTCTGATTTTATCTCCTTAACAATGCAGAATTGGTGTAATGCAGTACACGAGTAACTATACAAATGCAGAATAAGAAGTTATAAAAAATATACTAAAAGTAAATTGTTTTTGAATGTCTAGGAAATAAGTTGTATCCATTTTTAATTATTCATATTTTTCCTTAAAATATACCGGACTTACTTGCATAAACTGTATAATAGTGTGGCTTAAGCAAACCTCTGTAGATTACATTCTACTAAATGTTGTTCCGAGCCCCAGGATCACATTGATGGGCCAACTATCTGAAAAATGGTGAAATACCTTCTTTACAGTCAACATGAGTCACTTAACAAGATGTATTTGGGGAATAGATACACTGGTCCCCAGAAAAATGCTCAGGTTGTTCTCAGACATAACCTCCCACTAAATGTAATTCAAATGTAGTCTTGAATTATTACTGAGTATAAAAGTACATTGAATCCTGTAATTTTTTTTCAATCAATTTAACTGATTTTAAGGATGCATCGTGATTGTATGGCTTGGGGGATTGATTCTGCTCCTCTGAAGTCAGCGTGAGGCTTTCCATGGATTTCAATAGAAGATCATCAATCCAGCCCTAAGAACCTCTACATTGTGAAATGGGAGCGTCATGGAATATAGATGGCAAAAAGACTTCTCTCCCAATGGTTTGAATGCACTCGATAAAAACAAAGGCTAGACACCAGATCTAAAGTTTTGAAGTGGCTTATAAAATAAATATGTAACTAGGGAGTGAAGTTTGCCTCAATTCAGTGATATTACATAAGGGCCCCCCTCACACTTAAATATTATGTTAAGGGTCCGATCCTCAGTCGATGTAAATATGATTTACACTAATTTGAGAATCTGGCCCTTAACATAGCATTTGAGTGCTACAGGTGTCCTTGTATGAGCTCTTTGTTACGAGATGAATTCCATCCAGAACTAATTTTTCTTTACCTAGCTAACATCAGGTTTTGGAAATCTGTGTTTCTATAGCCTGATTCTTCAGGCTATGTGGATAAACACTCAGATACCCTTACATTAAAATACATACATAAATACATAAAATGATACATTTAAAAACATGGACAGCTTTTTAAGCTTCTCCCGCCTTTGGTTAGATCTACTATTATATACGTTCTTCAAACTTAATGGGGCAAATTGCCATTCTTCAATAAACATGAATTAAAGAAATATCCCATTTCTTTCTTCAGTTGGTAATTGAGACAGCAAACTGGCAATGGTAATTCTCCCAAAATGTACCCTGGAGAAACTGATTAATGCTCAAGAGTGGTAAAGCCAGTCTTCTAAGAAGTCTTTAATTTGGAAGGTGTAACTAATAAAAATAGAGAAGCTAAACTTTTGAAATTTTAAAAATTAAATGTAAGAGTAATTTGTTCCCACCAGAAGATAAAATTATCTATCCTTCAAGGTTCAGTGGATATAATTGCCCATCATATAAATCTCTTGACAAATACTGCCCTCAGGCAGCGTGACACTAATAATTGTTCAATTATGTACTTTTAGCTTTTCAAATGGCCAGAGTCATTATTATGCACCTCATTAATAGGTATACAGGGATAGTTTAAATGCATAGAAAAATATTTTTCTTTTGAGGATAAGTTCAGCTTTGCAATTAAGGTGTATAGTAATCACCTGTAATTTTTTGATACCTCTAATTTAATTCCTTTTAGTAACAATGATTGCACTCCTATCAGATCATTCTATCAAAAGAAAGAGAGGTCAGTCAATCAGATTAGTAGGTTGGCCTTACAGAATGTACTATTGAATGTTAAAATATGCAAACTTCAACCAGTACAGTAGAAATTCATTGGTTTTAAAAAAAGATAACATGATATAAATTTTGCTTACATAAATTTTACTGGCTTCCGACTGGTTGTCTTTTAGTGATCCATGAAGGATTTCACTCACTGCTGGTGTTGCCTGTGGGCAGACTGGGGCATTACAGGCCCTCTCCTTTGTGGGTGCCCCCTGTTAGTAGCCACACCAGCCCTACAGTGGCTTGTCCCTTCCATGACCTTTCTCTCTGGCCAGGTTACTTGTTTGTGTCTGCCCCTTTTTGGGGTATATAAAGAGTCGGGCAACGAGGTAGCCCTCTGAGTTAGGGAAGGGTTCCAGTCTTTTCCTAGGTTGAGGTCTCATGGTCCAGACTCATCTATCTTCAGGGCCTTCTCTCAACAACGTTCCCCACAGGAGGGGCAGACTTCTGTCTTTGGTGCCCCTGGGTTTGTAGGGGGACTCAGGCCTACCCTTTCCACTGAGTTCTGATCCAGGGCTGGGCAGCAGGTGGCTAAGTCCTGCACTCCAAAGTGCTATACTGCTGCCTCTCTGGATCACTTCCAACCAGTCCTTTCTCTTCCCTGTGGATGAAGTAAAGACATTAAATCCTGATTCAATCCAAAAATAGTCTTAAACCTTCAGAGAGTCACAAGTCCTTCCTTGGTGGGCTTGACTGAGTTGCTGTATGCAAGCCTCAAGCAGCAGGTGCTCCTGCAGTCTTTCCAAGAAGCTCACAGTAAGATCTCTTCACCTCCACTGTCTGCCTTCTTTCCAGTATATGGTCGACAGAGGGCACCAGAACAGAGAGGGCTCCAATGTGGGCTTTAGCACTCAAACACCAATATTGACTGATAACAAGTATCTGTGCCTATATGCCTTAAAATACTGCTCTTTGAAGGCTTTGAAACAGGGAATGGGTTTAAAACAAGTTGTCTGTATTGGTAACATGAGCATAGAACGGCTATGCATGTAAATTTAAGGGTAAGGATGAAGCGGCTTACAGAATGAAATGCAGCAAGTACTAGGAAATTCTGGGGTTATAGCACTAGATTGGCCTTGCTAAAACTGAGTTGGTATCACTGCAATTTGCAAACACTTTCAAAATGAATAGAACCATTTCTAATTCATTCAGTGTTTCCAAATATTGCATTTTTGACATTTCTGCAAAATTATCTCCTGACTCCTTTACAATAATTCTCATTTGATTGCAATGTATTTCATCAGAGATAAAGTAATAAACTGCAGACGTCTGTGCTGCTTAAGTCAGCATGTACAATAGTTATGGTTTCATGTGATCTTTTTTAGGTTTTGAAATAAGAATTTTCTGACCTGTCCTGAACTTCACAAGCTCATTGAAATTAGAAATGGGATGAAAAGTTCCATACTAATTTAGTTACCTGAGACACTAATGATATTTTGCATCTATATAGAGATCTGGTTGGTAATTTTCCAATGAAACAGAGTTTCACAGAAACATACCTGATTCAATGAACGTTCTACTAATATACAGGCAGGGTTCCAAGAAAAACCTCCCTGTTTTCCTGTCAGCTCACCTGTCAGGGCTGTCCATGGTTCGAGGACAGCCCTGCCATGCGGACTTCGTTGGAATCGGGGATCCCAGGACTTTCAACTACCAGGACAGCTGGCTTCCCAAGCTGTCACACTGTTCAGTGGTGGGGAGCAGTGAAACTGACATGAACCATATTAATTTAAATCAGTAGTTGCCAGGATCCAGGGAGCATATTTTGTTTTGGAAACAGCATGTGTAGGTGTTTCCAAAACAGAATTTTATGGAATTTTTAGCTTAGAGGATATCTTTAAAAATATGATTTTGTTCCATATCAGAACAAAGCCATATTTCAAAATGTCAAAAATCCCCCTGAACTGGAAATTATGAGTTTTACTCAGTTAGCTCTCTCTCTCTCGGTCTCATACATGTATATCAACAACCACCTTATAAAAATGGAGCTAAAGGTCTAGGTCTACTAGAAGCTTCCCATGTTGAAATATTTACATAGTAATTGTGTTTTTTCTTTAGTACCTGGATTCATTACATACTTCTGTCTCTCTGCTCCTCGCCCTCCCACACATGTTGGCAGTGCTTCATTGACTGGTAGAGGGACAGACTGTGCCTTGCTTCTCCATACCATTTTTAGATGACAAAAGTAAATTCTTTCAGTTCCTGTACCGAGGGAATCACAAGGATTCAGATTTTGCGAGGGAATCCTCTGGTGTACAAGTGTATGGGGAAAAATTCTTTGTGTCCAATCTCACACCCAGCCACCTTACCAACCCTCCTCTTTCCCAGGCCTTTATGTGCACACTGGTATTTTGTTACGGTGCATTTGCCCCTGATTTCAGTTTCTACTACTGAGTACTGCTAGAACAAAATCTATTCTTTTCTTTTGCTGACTATGGGAAAGTATTCTCAGATTCTTATATTCCCAATTGCAAATTTCCCATTTGTATTTCTTCAGTTTTATTTTTACTGTTTATAAACATGAGCTTAAACCTTAGCCACTTTCATTCCTCCTCAAGCCTGGTTTGTGTTTACAATAGGCATTATTTTCATGTAAATAGTTTATGAATATGATTACACTTCAGAAAAGCATTCAATTACTCCTCCTACTCCTTTCCCATCTGGAGCACTAGCAGAGTTGATAACCATGGATACACACAGAGCATGGCTACTCTATGCTAGAACTCAGATGTCTGGCATCATTTTTCTTGGCAGGTTTTAGAGGGAAATGTGCTGATTATAGTGTAGCTGACTCTTCATCTTTTGCTTCGTAAAATCTGCAGTGAATTGGAGCTGTCTGATTATTTGAAAACTTTGTCTTTGATGTAGTCTGTTATGAGAAATTTGTACAACTGTGAGTATCGGGTGTGTCTGAGAATTACAACAACATGGTGTTTGCTTCCTCCTGAGATCCAAGCCTCAGTGCCCACATAGGAAATTTCACTGGTACAAAAGATATATTGTCCTTTCATGCCACCTGAACCTATTTGTCAGTCACTTGTGCCCTGAGGGTGGTTTTGTGAGTGGAGGAGCTGGAGCTGGCATCGCAGCCACTTCTCATAGAAAAATAAATTATGCCTTATAGAAACAACTGGGCCATGTAACGATTATTAGGAGCAGAAGCAGGTGTAAGAAACAGGTCTTGAAATGGTAGTTAAGTCCTGGAATCGTTAAGGTATTTCTGTAATGGTGCAGCTATGTTTCTAAAGCAAAGAGGCTAGTAGAAATAATGAAAAAAGAGGAACCAGGTAAATATCTTCTAATCTCCCCTAAAATAATCTTAGAGTAGAAAGAACACCTATCTAGAAAGAAAATACAGTATCCTAGTGCGCTGAGTTTCTGACTCTCAAGTCGGTGGGAAGCATAGATAGTTAACAGATGGTTTGAAAGTTGGAAGAGTATTCAAAATAAGTAATTTATACAGTCCCACCAGAGTGGTGCTTACTGAAGTGATACCATTTAAAATAATACCATATGGCGTTCAGCACTTCATTTAGCCAAATTTTCCAACCTACCAATGTGCCTCTAAACATTTGTGCTTGCTGGTTTATTATTTAATTATTAATTTAATTATTATTACAGGTTCAGAAATGTATCTCAACTAATTATGACAAACCTCTGCTTAAAAGCTTTGTTCAAGAGATGACAACACAGCCAAAGTCAGAATGTAAAATATTTTTTGTGGTTATTTTATTAAAGTAATATATTAAGTGCCAATATTCAAAATCACACAAGTACAAATATTAATACATTTATTAACCACTGACTGTTCCCACTGGTCCAAACTTTGTTGGAGGAATCACGCTGACTTGCACAGAGTGGAGGCTGTTGTTTTGAAAGCAGCATCAGAAAAACTCTGCTCAGGAAAGGATAACCATGGATACACAGAGGTGGAGTCCTACCACTGTGAAGACCTTGATCCTGTCCCAACCTTAAATATGAAGATCAGGGCCGGCTCCAGGCACCAGACGAGCACGCTCATGCTTGGGGTGGCATATTCTAAGGAGCGGGATTCCGTCCAATCCTAGGGCGGCATGGCTGCCCTTTTTATTTTTATTTTTTTTTGCTTGCGGTGGCAAAAAAGCCAGAGCCGGCCCTGATGAAGATTGACCTCCACTGTCTTGAACAACACGTGAGCCTGCAATACTCCAGTCAGTATAGCTATATAAGACTTGGAGCTCATCTCTTGGATTATTGGCAGATAGTGAGGTTTGGCAATCTCAAAGGTGGTTGTAACTAATATCTATGTTCATGCCATGGACTTCTATGAGTACATGAGAGCTGAACCCATCTTTTTTTTCCCTTTCTTCCTCATTTAAGCTTCAGTCATGCTTATGGAATAGAGCCCAAAACAAACAGTGCGCTGGAAGAACACTGCCCCTCAAATGGCCTGCAGTGAGGCTCCTGGTTGTTTGGGGAGAATAACTGGTGGCAGACTGTGTGTGCCTGCTATTCTCCTGCATGGCCAACTTTACTGGGGAATGAAACCAGGGCTCCACGTAATCCTTCTCACTTGCTCTGAGAACAACTGGACACAAGTCAAATACTGATATAAAGAACTGAACTCCTATAACCATAAGGAGCAGCCCTAACATGAAACAGGGAAATAGAGAGTGGTTATGTACTACTCCCTGCTACCCCACTACATTGCTGCAATACCCCCAGGACACAATCCAGCTCTAAACTAGCACATGCTGTTTTTGAGGATGCATCCACATTCACCACTATACTTGCTCTCCTTCTTACAGACTCATTTCAGAAGAACTCCCCAAAATGTAAGAGAATCATGTTGAGAATGAACTATTAATGATACGGTGATGATTTCCTGCTTGGATTGAGAGATTAGGGCCTGATTCTGGGCTGAGTATGAACAACTCTGTTTGTCTCCTTCTCTAATTCATAGTCAAGATGTTAGGGAGCCAGAGATCTCAGCCAGAGTCTCACCTTTTAATTCCTCCCCTCTATAGACTTGCTGTCCATCATAGGTTGTTAGTAGTGGTGAAGGCACTCAAATTTGAAGAGGATAATTAAGTTCTTCAGGAAAGGTACAAGTATTAAGGTGTGTAGCCCAATGGGCTAGCTTACCTCTATTATATTCACCGCTTTGCTTTATGTTACGCTTCATTATATTCAGCAGTAATGCAAGAAGCCTACAGCTTCAGCATTTAGCATGAGGCTTGAGGCTTATGAACTTTGGCATAGATAAACTTATAAGCTTTGGGGAACTGGAAGTAGAGTGTAGTGGGGAATTTTGTCCATAATGACATCATCCAACCAGAGAACAGGAACTGACACCAGCTTCTGGGTGGTTTTGGACAGAACATTTGACCTCAAGAGTGATGTATTTGTTAATGGGGTGAAATCATAAATAAGCTGACCTATAGAAGGGCAACTTAACATTAGTAAGGGTAGGAAATACAAACAAGGAAGAGGGGAGAAACCCCTGTTGAATATGCATTAGACGTGGTAACATCAACGTAACATATTATAAAAGTGGCATGGCAGGGCAGTAGAGAAGAGAGATGGAGCCTTTGGGAGGGGCCAGAATGATGGCCACTGGTGAACATGAGGAAGGAACAGTGATGAGGAAGATAATGGCTAGCATTTCAGGTTGTTCCGCAAGGGATGATGTGAATTTGGATGTTCAGATATACTTTCTGTATTATCTCTATCAACGTTACTGAGTTAGAGTGTGTGTGACTTTGGTAAATGTATTAATACATTATTTATTTGTAAATATAAAAGAGTTCCTATAGTGTGAGTATTGCACCTATGTGCATCAGGGTTCCCATCTATATAATCATTTTAATAATACTGAGCCTGATCTTGGAATGAGAACCTGCCAACCCTTGAAGTGATAATGGGGGTTTTTATTTATAATCTATAGATCAGGCTACAGGTGCTTGCCTGCTGATGTTCAAACATTTGCTGCAGGCCTCTTGTAAAAAGGGACAGTTTGCCAAGCAATCCTTTTTGTCTACATTGTTTTGTTATTGCAGACCAAAGGCCAAATCCTGTGGGCTTCACACTAAAAGCTACGTTGGCTTCAGTAGAACTACATGTGTAAGCAGATCAGAATTTGGCCATAAATTGATAATAGCAGTGCTACATGCACACCATTAAGATTTATATAAACCTGTGTTCCACATGGCAGGTTTCCACTCACATTGTGTGCTTTTGAAAGCCAGAGTGCAGGGTATGAACATGGATAAAGAACTAGATTTTAAAATTATAGGCACAAAGTACTCGATAATGGACCAGCTCAGTATGTTTAACTGAGGAAGAATTAAGTGAAGTCTCACAAGGATTATTATTTGGCCCTGTTTTTAATTTACTTGAATGGCCTAAACAGTGGGAGCCAAATGGGAACCAGCAAAATTTGCTGATACTACAGAATTTGAGGGAGTAATGAATGCCACACTTACAGTGGGTTATCAAAAGAATTGTGACCTACTTTTAATTAGGTAGGCATGTGGGGATTCAAGATACCATGTCAGCTAATATGAAGTAATATACTCTGGGAAAATAATAAACGTGAACTTCAAGCGAATGGCACAGAACTGCCGCACAAGTGGCTTGAAAAGTGTCAGCATAGATTTTTTCCCATAATTATGTCAACTATTTGTGGACGAGTTTGTTTTTAAAACAGATGGTAAAACTGGATAAAGCTGCCAGGAGCACCTAAATCCCATTTTCAAAAATAATTTTGGTTGATATTTCCACTATTAAGGGTGTCTCAATTTATTTACTCTTTGACCATATGCAATAGGATAAGTGCATAAATGGATAGTAAAGAGATCCAAATGTGAATGTGCAGCAAATAGGAATCTATGTGGCCTCCAAAGTAAGTTCCTTCACATAAGCTCTCTCAGAAATACTCAAGGCCCCTGTTCTGTCATAGCTTATATACATTACAACATATATTTCCATACCCTTTACATGACACAGGTGACTGTGTGACACTATTGCATTCAGTTATTCCTGAATATTTTGCCTGGATAAAATGAGAAAGCTGGGGATAGTATTAGCACGATGTGCTGTAAAACACAGGGAGCTGGTTTCCTGGTCAGAAGGAAGCCTAAGGATGCTGCAGAAGCATCTTTCACACTTGGATATTCCATGAATTTGGATAGAAAGTACTTTCTTTAAGTACCGTCTTCTCCCTCCCTTCAAGTAGGGGGTGCTGTATTTTTTAGGCCAGGATACAGGTAAAGATGGGAATGTTTCCACTGGCAGAGAGCTAATGTGCTCCATCAAACAAGTGTGGGGGGTGGGGGTGGGCTGCAATGTTGGGTCATGGCCCTGTCCTCTGGCAGGCCTTGTTGTGTTTCTGAAAGAGATCTAGTAGAATTATTAATTGTCTCCTATTTTAGGTTAAAATTTATCTTGGACCTTTTAATGTTAGAAATTATTGGGCCAGATCCTCAGCTGATGTAAATCATAAAATTCCATTAACTTCAGCAGAGCTAGGCTGATATTTAGGAGCCGAGCATTCTGCCTAGTAGCTTCAGAAGCACTGAAGTGTAGAAACTAAAATCATACAAAATGTCAGCTATTATAGACATTGGTGGCAAAAGTAGCAGGTGCGTGGAGCGGAACACAAGTTCTGCACTATCCCATGTACAAGCTATTTAAATGAAAATTTTGTGCTAGTGAACTGATTTAAGCCCATTCATAAGTAGTAGTAGTAGTTTGTTCCTTTTTGTCTGAGTCCTATATTTTGGATGTTTGTCCAACATTTGGGCCTTTATAGCTTTAGCTTTTCAGAAAAGAGCTGGACAAGATGGAGCAACACACAAAGTGTAGACATGCCCTAAACGGATGTAATTTACACCTTCTACTTTGTCCCCAAACAATGTGTAGGTTATGTCATCTTACACTCCTTGGGCTTGTCTTGACTAGGATAAGAAGTATTTTTTAAGTATGTTAGCCAGTATGTTCTTTTAGTATGTGAAGATGATCGAGTAGAAGCCTAGGGAGAAGCATAGACTCAGTTTTTCCCTGATGCGCAATTGGTCAGATGCATTCTGTTTTTTTCACCTTTTTCTGAAACAGAGATTGGCTATAACTGGAGATAGGACACCAGGTTGGGTGGGCCAGTGCCTTTTTCTACATGCCTGGCTGGTGTGTTTTGCTCACATATTACGAATCAAATTGATCCCCAAATCTGGAGTCGAGAAGGAATTTTCAAATAGACTTGGATATTGGGTTCCGTCCCACCGCCTTCCTCTATAGTATGGAGTGTGGATCATCTGGTGAGATCATCTGGGTGTATCACATCTGATCACTTCCCTGCCATTGTAGGGGCCATCAGCACTGGTGCTCTTCGGTCTCTCATTTGCTGTCTATGGCACACAACAGGATAGTCTCATGAGGACTGAAATGTCTAAGGAAAATCATTGAGCTCAATATTGGAGTATCAGGGTGAAATGTAATGACCTGTGATATACAGGTTAGACAAGGTGATCTAAGGGTCCCTTCTGGCTTTAAACGCTAAAAAACTATGACATGAAATGCGCTTAATTTAGACTCACATCTACTCTACCAATAATGTAACTTGATTCACATTTATATATTGCCTTCTTTCACTTACTGAGTCAAAGGAAGGACTTAGACTTTGTAGACTTCTAACACTCACGTATTTTGGGAAGTCTGCATCAGAGTAGTTTACACTAAGGTGCCAGAAGCAGATGCAAGTTAAAGTAGAGGGTGAACCTTAATGTAGGATGGGATCCCAGAATACATATGTGTGTGTGTGTGTGTGTGTAAAAAGATCTACAGGATCTAAGTTGCACCATCCTATACCTCATCTCTGAATTCAGCTGCGCTCTTCCCACTGCCCTAAGAAAGAAAAGAAGAGGTACAGGCGTTACATGAGTAGAGTGAAAGCAAAAACAGGTGCAGTCACTGTGCAAATAGAGATGGAAGTGAGCAAACCACAAAGCATATTCTCTTCTTCCAAAACCTTTCACAGTGAAATAAATCATGAGCATATGCTAAGGCTGACCTTGAGCAGCTTAACTTCTGCAGTCTTCCGCTGTGCCGTATGTTGCTAGTGGAATTCTTCATTTCTCCACTAACACCAAGCAATCCCTCTAGGCTACCCTCTGCACTCTCACCCAATTACATCAGCATCGATACACACACTGACTGCAACAGCCAATTCACACCTTTCTCACAGGAAAATAAATATAAGGAGAGATTCACCAAGTCCAAATTCCACTGTAAAATATTTTCTGCTTTCAAGAACTATTCACTAATGTTAACATCTAATACCATGTGTTGTTGCCTTTTTACTATATGAAGAGCTGAGCTAAAAATTGTTCTATATTATCCAGATACTGTTAATCCTTTATGACTTTATATACAACTAGATGAAAATGTGCCCATTTGTATGGTTGTTATGGTTATTATATAAAATATATTGATATAACTCCAGAAGTTCTGGCTGGGTTATTTTAGGAGTCTCCTGCATTGTGATCCCATGGCACAAACTTGATGCCCCTGTCCCTTCCCAGGAGACTAACATGCTAAGATTTCTGGAGTGGCTATTTAGAGGAAAGGTCGTGAAAAACAATGTATTCTAGATAAGTATGTGGCAAATAAAATAGGCTGGGGAGGAAAACTGCTCATATTTCTTGATGATTTCTGTCACAGTTCAGACCAACTATATCTGTATTTCCACCTTGTGGACCAGCAAGTGCACCCACTTCTAGGTTTCCACTCCCCAACCATAAACTCTCTTGGGCAGGGATTCTCTGGTCACTGTCCCTCCTGACTGAGGTTATTCCAGACTGCACAGTTCCCTGTCTGCACTGTGAGTTCCCCAGCAAGTCAGACTACCAAAGTAGGCCAGCTTTGCCTTCTCAAAGGCTATAAACAGCATAATTGCCCACAGTTAGGATTTACCACTCAGCCCTTGCTAAGCAGGCACATTTATTCTTAGAGTGAAAGCATAAAAGAGAAAATATATTAGAACAATTAAAGAATCCACACACATGCTAATATGCTTACCAGAGTCACCTCAACTCCAAAAGTGCTCTCCTCCCTCCAGATATTTCCTAGACAACCCACTCAAATTTGTTTGTCCCAAAAGTGCCTTCCTGTCTGGCACATTGTTTATATTAGTCCTTTGAAACCCCTAATGCTTCCCAGGATTTACACTGCCCATGTCTCCCCTGCTTGAGATGCTACATACAATGCCACAACATTTGAGATGCTACATACAATCCCACAACATTTGCATTTTTAATACAGTGATCTCCTAAGATATTTAAATAAGATATTTAAGCAATTCAATCAGGTTTAACTGAATTCAATATTAATTTCAATATGGTTTGTCCAGTATATTGCAGGTAATTGACATATCTATCACAGCTTCATCATACAGTATTCATGTGTTGAATAATCTCAACAGCACTAAGGTATTTACTTGTTATGGAGCTTTTTAAAAAAATATTCCCAAACCAGTCCTTATTTCTGAAGATCTATCTACCAATTTGTAACTATTTATTTGATAGTTTGGACAAAGAGTTCTTCAGCTCTTCATGAATTGCCCAGTGCTATTTGTATAATCATTGGTCACCTTGGTCACATGGTAAAATTTCCCCCCTTTGATAGGACTGAAACTTTTTAAACCATAGAGTAACAAATAATAAATCATATCTTTGTGCATGAAAGCCCTTATTCACATGTTAATGTGGATATATGTATAACTGTTTGTGACTACAAAATAGGAGTACATAATGGAGGAATCAAGTAGTGATTATGTTTTGTGTATTTGTTTTGCAGTATTTGACTAGCCCTAGCTTCCAGTTCCATGCAATGAACTAGAAAGAGGGTGTGTTTTTCCCATGTTTGAGACTAAAGTATAGAAAACAATATGATAGTTGGAACATATTTTATATTATTATGTTAAAAACAGAACAAAAAACAAAGTAAAACTCTGACTGTATTTGAAATTCCTCATCGTTTATTATCAATTAGTCATACTATTCCAATGCCAGCAAGTACCTGAATATTAGTAGGCTTTGATGTTCAAAGCCATCTAGGGAACTTGGGTGGTTGAGCCCATTAAAATTAAAATTTTAATGGGCTCAACCATCGGCACTGGGCATTCCAATCCCATGGATGGCTTTTGAAAATATCAACTGAAATGTATGAGTTTGAGATGGTAGAACTTATTTTGGTAGAAACTTATGAGTTTTAGCTTCAGAAGGGAACTGAAACCTTTGAGTATGCTTTTCACTAGGGAGGCAGTATGACCTAATGGATAGACCACTAGATGGATAGACCAGCAATGTCCATGTCCCCTTGGTTCTCTTACTGGCCTGCTGGGTGACTTTGGAGAAGTTACTTCACTTGCACTGTTCCTCAGCTTCCCCATCTATAAAATGGGGACAATGATACTAATTTCTCTTGTACTGCACTGTTAGCGTGTGGCGCCTCACCCCGTGGTGCCTCCTGCTGGTAGGTCCAGGGAATTAGCTCTTGCCAGCGTACAGAGCACCCTCTGCAGGCTGTAGACCTGCTTGCACTGGGCCCGTGTACCTCCCTGAACCACGGTGCCCTCTTCCCTAGAGTGCTGCACTCCTGCAGTACCCTCACAACCTCAGGGTCTCCCCTCCCCAGAGAACACCCCTATCCCCATCTTGCCTCAGTCTAGCCAACTGCCAGTCACCACTTACCCCCGTTCACTGGGGCAGACTGCAGTATCATTGCCGCTCATCACCGGCAAGGGGCGGTTGGTCTGCTGCCTCTACAACTACCCATGGGCTGCCCCCTGCAGCCCCAGTACCCCTTGTTGGGCCGTCGCCTAGGCTCTGCAGCCTGGGGTTTTCCAGGCCAGAGCTCCCCAACCTCCTCTTGCCTTGCCCCAGCCCTGCTCCACTCTAGATACCTTGTCAAGCTCCCCAGCAGCCAGGCCTGTCTGCCTCTGTAGCCAGAGGAGACTCTCTCTGTCTTTTTATAAGGCCTGCTAGTCTGTTTGGGGCGTGGCCACCCAGCTGATCCTGCCTCCCAATCAGGCTGGGAGCTTGCTCCCAGCCCGAGGCCTTTCCTGGGCTGTTTTAAGCCCTTCTGGCTGGGAGCAGGTAGCCACCCCACTACAAGCACTTAGAGATCTGTTCATGAAAATGATTAAATAGGAGGTAGGTATTATTTTTATTAATAACAGTTGTTCCTGGGAAAACATGAATTGTAGATGGTTGTATGTTTTTGTTTTCATTTTATTCTTCTGTCAGTTCAAGAAGAATGTCATGATATAATTTCAAATAAGACTCATGATCGTTTGCATAGCACAGTCTTGTGTGGACTTAGAATTATGTTTCAGAGGTTAGAAAGGGAAATATATTGGCAGTATATGTTACATTTATGGTGACCAGAGGGCAAGTGTGAAAAATCGGGATGGGGTGGGGGACAAGAGGTGCCTATATAAGAAAAAGCCCTCAAAATCGGGACTGTCCCTATAAAATCAGGACATCTGGTCACCTTAGTTACATTATATTATAGTTATCTCATTATTTTATCTCATAGACCAAATGAGATGTCCATCGTCTTTGCTGACACTTCAGGGATCGAAATGGGTGCTGCTAGAGCTAAAAGCATGAACTGTAACACCTTATGCTAAAGAGTCCATGATCTGTAGATGGGGCTGTAATAGGCTTGTGTCCTTTCTGGACCAGTCACAGCAGACGACCTGTAAAGCAGAACATTTGCCAGTGAATTACATGAGCATTGCCAATATAGTGGAACATTGTACAATAAGAGGATCAACTATAGTGTAGTAAAGTTGGATCAGATCAAATAAGAAAAAATATGAGCATTGCTCTGTTTCTGGTAGGGTGACAGATCCAGATTATTACAAATTAAAATGAAAAGTAACATTACATTATGTCGACTTTTTCCCCTTTTCATACTGTTTTTAGACTGTGTTTCTGCAGTTTCCTTTACACACATTTTGACATAAATTGTGGTGTGTTCTCCCTCAAATAATATATATGTGCTGTCTTGCCTGCAGTAATAAGATTGGTGGTTGAAATATTCATGCTGGGGGGAAACAAATTGGTATATGGTTGTGTTTGATTAAAGTTTCATTGCGTAATTCCACACTGGGGAAGCTATGACATTTTCTCCCTCTGGTAACAATTCTTGGAGCAAATCACTTTAAAGTGACCCTGTTTCATAATATAGCCTATCTCCAATACATATCTGCTGTTAATTAGTCAATCTGATATGTTTTCAAATTGTTTTTAACCTTTCCTTTTTCAGTAATGATAGCAAAAGTGGTAAAGTAAACTTATTTTTACATTAAAATTGGTATGCCAGTTTAAGTGGTTACTGTGGTGTTTTAGTTGACACCCATCAGCTGCTGGACTTAAAAATCTTTGCTAAAGGCGTTAACTCTTTTCAGGTCTGTACTTGGCTTTCTAACCTTTATGTATACATTATTCATTACATTAATGGCCAATTTCACAGTTTCCCAACAAGTATTGCTTCAGGAGATGATACAACAGAATCATAGTACTAAAGTGAAATTGAAAAGCTAGCCAGGAAATGTAATAGAACTATTCTGAAGAATCATTGTACCATTTTGTTATAAAATTGTACACTTTTGAAGATATGTTACCAAAATTAACATTAAGAATTTGAAAAAAGGTGGTTTAATTAATATTTAAGTTTATGTAAATACACACGGTTTTACAAATGCCTCCAATTAAGGTTTGTACTCCAGTTTATGTTTATTCATTGTATTTGTTTTATATGCTTTATTAAATTATTTAAGACTTTATCAACCACATAACAAAGATGCAGAGATTTTATGCTGGTTTTCAGTGAGAAGGCACCATCTTCTATTATCCTGATATATATCTACATAATAAATATTGACTTTGTAAAAATACTTTCTAAAAGAATAAATATTAGGGCTGTCAGGCGATTAAAAAAATTAATCACATAATTAATCACACTGTTAATAATAGAATAATATTTATTTAAATATTTTGAATGTTTTCTACATTTTTAAATTGATTTCAATTACAACACGGAATACAAAATGCGCAGTGCTTACTTTATATTTATTTTTGGTTATAACTTTTTGCACTGTTAAAAAAAGAAGAAATAGTATTTTTCAGTTCACCTAATAAATTACTGAAAATGTATCATTATTATCATGAAAGTTGAACTTACAAATGTAGAATTATGTCCAAAAAAATTTTCATTTAAAACAATGTAAAATTTTAGAGCCTGCAAGTCCATTCAGTACTACTACTTGTTCAGTCAGTCACTCAGACAAACAAGTTTGTTTACATTTGCAGGAGTTAATGTTGCCTACTTCTTGTTCACAATGACACCTGAAAGCGAGAACAGCTGTTCTCATGGCACTGTTTTAGCCAGCGTCACAAGATATTTACATGCAAGATGCACTAAAGATTCATACGTCCCTTCATGCTTCAATCACCATTCCAGGGAGCACGTGTCCATGCTAATGATGGGTTCTGCTCGATAACAATCCAAAGCATGTGGACTGACACACATTCATTTTCATTATCTGAGTCAGATGCCACCAGCACAAGGTTGACTTTTTTTTTTTGGTGGTTCGGGTTCTGTAGTTTCCGCATCAGAGTGTTGCTTTTTAAAGACTTCTGAAAACATGTTCCACACCTTGTCCCTCTCAGATTTTGGAAGGCACTTCAGATTCTTAAACCTTGGGTCGAGTGCTGTTTTGTTTGTTTTGTTTTTAAGAAATCTCACATTGATACCTTCTTTGCGTTTTGTCGGATCTGCAGTGAAAGTATGCTTAAAATGAACAACATGTGCTGGGTCATCATCCGAAACTGCTATAACTTGAGACATATGCCAAAATGCGGGTAAAATAGAGCAAGGAACATACAATTCTCTGCCAAGGAGTTCAGTCACAATTTTAATTAACGCATTAATTTTAGTGAGTGTCATCAGCATGAAAGCATGTCCTTTGGAACAGTGGCCGAAGCGTGAAGGGGTGTACAAATGTTTAGCATATGTGGCACATAAATACCTTGCAACGTCAGCTCCCAAAGTGCATGTAAATATCTCTTCTCACTTTCTGGTAACATTGTAAATAAGAAGAGGACAGCGTTATCTCCTATAAATGTAAACAAACCTGTTTGTCTTAGAGATTGGCTGAATGAGAAGTAGGACTGAGTAGACTTGTAGGCTCTGAAGTTTTACATTGTTTTGTTTTTAAGTGCAGTTATATAACAAAAAAATCTACATTTGTAAGTTGCACTTTCATAACAAAGAGATTGTGCTATGGGTAGTTGTATGAGGTGAATTGAAAAATACTATTTCTTTTGTTTTTCATTTTTACAGGACAAATACTAGAAATAAAAGTAATATACACTTTGATTTCAATTACAACACAGAGTACAATAGAATCACAGAATATCAGGGTTGGAGGAGACCTCAGAAGGTCATCTAGTCCAACCCCCTGCTTAAAGCAGGACCAATCCCAAACTACATATCCCTAACTTCATACATATATGAAAATGTAGAAAAATATCCAAAATATTTAATAAATTTCAAATGATATTCAGGTTTAACAGTGCCATTAAAACTGCGATTAATCACAATTAATTTTTTAAATCGTGATTCTTTTTTTGAGTTAATCACGTGAGTTAACTGCGATTAATTGACAACTCTAATAAATATTGTTCAAATAAAAACAATTTCAAGTAAAATGTATTTAGCAAGCATATTAGAACATTTGTTTGATAAAATAACTCCTATGTCCCATTCTAATACAAACGGTAGCAAAATTAACAACCTCCCCCTTCTCATGCAAAGTTCTTAGGGACAATTATGGAACCCTTACTCACCTGAGTAGTAATGATAGTAATACTAATATAGGTCTCAGCTCAATTAAGCATTTCCATTCAGTACAGCATTTAAGAATGAGATTCAGTCTCAGTGAAGTCAGTGGGATGTAAGTACACGCTTAAGTTCTGTCCTGAATAGATATGGAATTAAGTAAGTGTTTAAGTGCTGTTCTGAATTAGGGCCATAATGTATTATTCTATTGAAGTCAGTGAGTATATTTGTGCAGATAACTTCTTGTCAGTGTGAGCAAATGGCTCATATCTGGCCCTGCCAAACCTGCAGCTTCCCCTCAGAGTTGTAGGTTTTCAGCACTTTTGAAAATGAAGGAGTTGTGTTTTTTAAACAGTCCATACTTATGCACAAAGAAAAACATATTAGACAGGATAAACCACATGTAATTGTATAATAACTGCTAGAAGAGTCAGTTGTGAATCATAAAGATGAGGGAGACCAAGATACATGCTAACTATAAGAGACATCACACAGATGGAAATTAATTTTTTTAAATTCCAGAGAAGTAGCATTAATCCCAGAACAGCGTATTGAGGATTCCCATACGACTACTCTGCAGTCAGTTCATCAAGCATAAGCCATAACTTTTCATAAAGTGATAGTTTGTTCAGCCTCATGTAATTTTTCTTTCAGCTGTGTCCAACAAGCTATGACTTAATACATATAACCTATAATGATTTCCATGAGGGAGAACGAGCAGATCTTTTAATCATTAGAAGAAGAGTGTTCTCAAGAACTAAAGCTTATTGAAATGGTGAAATAATTCTGTGGATGTATGTAGTAAATATTTCTTAATCCATCTTTGAAATAGCCATCATCAGTGATGGAGGCATTTGGTATATGTGATTCCACTGCTTGGGCTGATCAAGTTAAAGCAGCAGCAAATGCTTTTCCATACAAAAACAAAGGCAACTTTGTGTTATTTTCTCAATAAGTAAATGGAAAAAAGCAACAAAAGAAAATCTTGGGAAATAGTCTGTTCTAGATAATGAGTGTTCTGATTTTCAAGTGAGCACAATGTAGTAATTTAAAGCAACACACTTCTGAGCTATTCTCTATTATTTTCAGATGGGGAAACCAAGAAACCAGAAGGTTGAGTTGCTTGCACAAAATCAAACAGCAAGTCAGTAGAAGGGATATGAACAGAACCAAATAGACCTGCTTGTAATTCTTTTCTATGACCAGTAGGTGTTACCCCATTTTTACACGTTGGCACTTGCTGATTTATTAATATGGCATGTGTTTCCCTTCTTTGCATCTATTTATTTTTCTTTTTGTTCTGTAAACATCCTTTTGTAAATGAAGGGAGAAAGGCCTTTTCATTAAACTCTCACCATAAATGAAGGTAGAAATACAATTATTCATACAAAGAGAAAGGTTTGAGGACAATCGGGAAGTATGTATTTTCAAAACAATATTGACCTGTGTCACAGCGTAGCTGGTCCTTGAAGGAGGTCAGTCACTTAGCCTACCTGTGACAGGCTCTGCTAAGGAGAATGAGCCAACCCAGATCCACCTGTGAGTAATTACCTGGGAGTATCTAGGCCAAGTTCTAGGGAGCCCCAGCCCCAGCAAAATGATGTTATCAACTTCTGAGTAATGTCTCATGGGCATTTCCTGCTGGTCAACAGCTTCATTGTTCCAGCGGAACGAAGATGTATTGAGAGAGGCAATCTCTCATGGAAGGCTTTGAATATCAGATCAGACACACTGAAGTGGACTTGGTATTCAATGGAGATACAGCACAGGGAATAGGAGGCAGGATCAGGATCAGTAAGGGAGTCATTCTGCCCTTACCTGAGTCCCTCCTTTTCCTCCATCCAGGCTCTTCACCACTAAAGCACTCTTAACCCTTGATCCTCTACTGGAATCATGCATCCTACCATCACCTAAGTAGGAGTTCCTTCTCTAAACTCAGGGCCCCTGAAGAGGTCACACTGCTGCAGCTCTTCCCTAGAGCAGCTTGTATTTCCCAATGACCTGGAGTTCTCGCCTGATAACTTCATTTTGCTGTGACTGGGGCTCCCTAGGACTTGCCCCCTTACAGCCCTTTCAGAACCTGCTCTCTCCAGGAGCACCTTTTCTAGTTCTCTATTTCTGGTAAGCTTTCTAACCAGTTCCCCTGAGAAGCCTCTCTCCTCAGGAACTTCCTCTCTCTGTTCCAAGGCCTCCTGTCTGAGACCTCATAATCCCTTTATAAGGCCTAGATATTCCTTAAGTAATCTTAATCAATAGCTGTTCTGTGAAGAAAAAGAGAGAGAATAGAATAGAATAACTTAGGTGTAGTTGTCTTCAATGTTTCTTGTATGTTTTGTGGCGGGTATCAATACTCTGAAATGCTGAGTGGAATGCAGCAAAGAGATCTTGGAGTTTCAAGAGTAATTTCTGGATGACCTGAACTGATATGCATATGGCAGTATGAACCAGTGACCTCATGCATGCTGTTTGTCCTCTGAAATACATTAATTGAATTGACTCAGAGCCTGATTTTCAATTAGTGCCCTTAGAGCAGCAGTAAAGGGTATAGGAGGCTGAAAGCCACCTTTGCCTCCCTCGAATTCTGGAGCCATGCAAGGCCTACCCTGCCCCCAGTATAATTTGGAGCAGTCTTGAAGAATCTCAGATGTCATTTCTGCTTCTCAGGGATCCTTGTGACCTCAAGAAGAAGAAAATAGCTGTAGAGCAGTGCTCTCTGGGCACACTCTCAGCCACATCCTTGATCCATTTCTAGCACCCCCAACACTGGAGGCTGGAAGCAGGGCCAATGTAGAGCCTTCACACCAGCCCTACCCTGGCTGGGATTGGAGAGGTATGGTGGTCTCAAAGGGGTTATTCTCAGGGGGTCATTTCCATCCACTATAGGGCCACTTTATTCTGTCCAAGAGGTGTAAAATTCCTTAGTGTAACAGAGAATAACATCCTCAAGGGTTAGTAACTAAATTCTCAGAGCTAGTCCTCAGCTGGCTAAATTTGTTAATGGTTTAAACTCTGGCTACTAATTATTTTATATCTACAACCAATTACAAGTGCAGGTTATGGCATTTGTATATATAAATACCATATATAGCTGCAGTTAGGTAGTTACACCTAGACGTGCTCACAATTAATTGCATCTGTGATTGACTGTAGCCACAAAGTAGAAAAAAATGTTTACAAAATTCTCAATACATTCTCATTAGCAGCAATAAAAGACCTCGGTGCTCTACTCATGCCAGACGACGAGTTTAGTAGTCTTAAGAAAAAAGTCTTTCCACCCTTTTTCCAACTGCATGAAGCAAGATTGCTAAATCCCACAATCTATGAACAACCACAGAAGGCAATATATATATATATCATTTCTTGTTAGAGTCCCGTTGCTTGTTAGAGTCCCACAGATGGGAGAGGAACTTCATTTCTCCCATGTGCTGTCATGCATAGTGTGACAGATGGAGATTCATTTGTTAAGAATTCAGAAAAAAAATAAGATAAAAATTATTATGAAATGGGATATTTGTGGGGAAAAAAAGGGTTCCTGTCTACTTGCATTCAGGGAAAAGACATGTTGAACTGGCATCAGGTTAGCACCTATCGCCAGAGACAGTGTGTCTAAAAACCAACGGATTTCAGACAATAAGAACAAAGTCTTCTATAGGTATGGAGAAGAACTAACAGGATCATACAGATAGTTGCATGAGCACATGTACTGAGATCCTGAGCACAACAGAATAAGATGGAAAGTACATTTAGTGTTTTGAAGTGGTATTTGAAAACCACCTGGGAGATGGTTTGATGTCTTTGGGGGGAAAGAGGAATAATTTGATAAGTAACATTTCCATCTGGACTATTGGAGACTTCAGTCCCCTTTTTTCAAGATTCATTAGGTTTGGATAGTTTAGAAAATGCTTAAAGAAATGCTCATACCCTTGGGTAATTGTTTGTACTTCATCTCCATGCCTGTTGAGATTTACAAAATACTGTATACCTTACCCATCTACACACCAACATTTACCTATATTTACCATGCCACTTATTACTGCTCCTGGTTGTCTAAGAATTACACATATACCTAATCTGTACAAAAATATTCTGTTAATTTTCTTACCTATCCTCTTCCTTCCATCACTTCCTCCCACACACTGAACTTGTTTATCTCATTCAAGTTGCCTTTTCATTTAGAGTGTAACTTTATAAAGTGACTCGTCCTGACTTTTGCGGGGATTCTAGGCACTATTGCAATGCAAAGAGTAAATTAATAATAAAACTATTACCATGGCATCTGAGATATAGGGAAACAGTGCAGTATCTGAATTACCATAATGTGGGAACAGTTGGTAAATGCTGAGTTTTTAATGGCGATCATTGACTGAGGTAAAGTCTCTCCAGCACATGAATCTTTAACGTAAATGAATACAATGTCATAAGTTTTCCATATGTTCTTTTCTGTTGTTTAGGTGTTAAGTGTCAAAATGCTTGTTAACTCTTGAAAACGTCAAGCTTTCAATGCTGCTATTTTATAGCAGTTAGGTGTGTGGTATACTTACTATCAAAGTATTACTTGGCTTGGCAACTTTCACTTAATGGGCCAGCCATTCTGTCCCCCTTTGTCAGAACAGGACTGAATTTTTGTTATACCAGAAACCATCCTTAGATATTTTTTATCCATCCTTAGCCACCCTTCAGTATTTCAGATTAGTATTAATATACTTTTGGATACTTTCTTCAGTAGCTTATTCCACTATCATGGTTTTTCATATAAAAATGTCCTAATATTTAACCATCCTATGTTCTGTTCTCATTGACTTAATGAGCATAATTGCTCCCTGTCCTTTCTGTGTGCCAATCCTTAATATATATGTAGACAATTATCTTGTCTTCCCCAAATTTAGTTTTCTCTACACTGTACGTGCCCAAACTCCTTTCTCTCAACATTTACTTCATTTTCCAGTTAAATTCCCATTATATATCAATGTATTCTCTTTATCCAAAGGCTAGAGCTTTAAATGACTTTAATTATTAAATCAATGTAATATAATTGCATAAAGTACCTAAATTGTTAGAGGGAAATTAATACTATGGAATATTTTCTATTATAGCTGATTAAAAAGTAAAAGCATCTGAAATGTAAATTGATTTCACAATTTGCATTTATAAATGATCACTTATTGTGAAAACCCTGTGTGTTTAAAACCAGGCTTTGGTTCCTCTCAGTGGAGGAAAATACGTATATACTAGAGGGATATGCACTTTAATGATGAATAGTGTAAAAGAAAATCAGTAACTATCAGGGTATGTGCAGGTCAGTAATCATGTACATGCCAAACCTCAAAATGAGCATAAATTGCATACTTTCTGTACCCAAAGAGGATATGAAAACATAAAAAGGCTTTAAATTCACTTTATTTATATTTAAAACTGAAATGGAAGCAGAGTTTTTGTTGCATTCTTTTGATGGGTTTGTAAATGGTTTGGTTTAATAATCATTTTGTTTGTGCCTAATCCCAACCTCCTCCCACTTTATTCTGCTCTGAAGCCATCACGCTGCATGCTAATGTGTGTCAGGAAATTTTCAATAAAATATTTTTTTTCCATTGGAAAATGTTGATTCATCTAAAACAAAAGTTTTCACAGCAATGCATCGATTTCAACCAAAAAAAAAAAATCAGAAATAGTTCCAGGTCAAAACAAGGGGGAATGAGAGCACGTGAGACCAGTAGTTAGAACACTCACTTGATATTTGGGAGACCCAAGTTCAAGACTCTGCTCTGAATGAGTCAGTGCAAGAACTTCTATCTAGGTCTCCAGTAGATGCCCTAACCATGAGACTGTTGGTCATTCTGGGATCAGTATCTGACTCTATTTTCATGGGGGAAAACTACAAAAGGTTTAGATTTTTGTTTCATCATGGAACAGAAACAGATGTGCAATGGAATGTTTGTTCTCCAGCCAGCCCTACCGAATGCTCAGTCCCAGAGCCCCTCCAGCGGTGGCTTGGAGTGAAAGATTTGTGTATTTTGCAATAAACCGGATCCTAGCACTTGTAGGCATGAATTAAGATTTGTTCTGTGTAACCATCTAGAATCCAGTTCTCTTTACTCCCTTGCAGCGGCTATCCTCCTTATAGGTGAAGAGTAGCTCCTGCAGAGCTTCTACATCCTCGCCTAGGAAGATGAGCAGGGAGTGGGTAGGTAAGTGCAGAGAGCAGCCAAAGTCTTGGCTCAGCCCACAACTCATTGGCTAGAGCATCTAAATTAGTGAGCCAGGGGAACTAATCTGCATCAGCTATGGGTCAATACAGATTATGTACATCTACATAGCAGAAGAGTGAACCATGAAATAGACTTCGACTTTCTGAAGCAGAATCTGATTTTTGGGGTTGTTTATCTAGGCAGTTCAGCAACATGCTTCCCTTTATTCAGGGTTTGTGGCCAAGTCACATAGTGCCCTAGATTCTCTGCTTAAATATAAGTCTTAATTCTTCACATCTTGCTCGTGTAATTTCTACCATTAACTTCAATTTACATTAGTAGGACAGCAAGATTCACCCATTATTCTACTGGGAGGTGGCAAATAAGATTGTTGGCTGTCTTCTCTTTTAACTCTGCAAGTCAGTACTGTGGTGCTAGAACTTAAAAAAAAATCAATCTTGCCATATGTCTTGCCACTCTTCCTCCATTTCAGTGTCTGTCTTTCCTAAGGCTTAGAAATTTGCCTGAGCATCTAGGTATTTTGCTCCCTTGCAAGTAGTCCATTTATTTTATTGATGATTCCACAGCAGGCAAGGAAACTGAACTTAAAAATCCATCCCACATATTCCATTGCATCTAAGATTCTGGCTTGGGAGAAGTGATTTTATTAGAACCAAAGTGAAATCCAATGGAAAGAGTCTTTTCTCCCTTGGTAAATATTGGGCTACAAAAGGGAGGGCAATTCAGTTGGGGAAGTTTGTAACTTTGATAGTAAAATCAGAAGTTAATACCAGATTAGCCGTAAAGCTATGAATAAAAAAAATTACATTCTGTATCGATAGCCTCTCAAGAACTGGAAAGCATTATCAGTAGAATACTCAGATTAAAATAAATAAATCATGCCCTTGGCAGTTAAGCAGAAAATGTCCTTAGTGCCCAGAATAGCATCCTAAGGAAATGAATTCAAATACTGTTAGGGGAAAAAACTACATATGCTTGAGCTTCATTTTTACAATAATTCTCTGACAAGTATATTTTCTTTTAATACGATTATTAAACTCTTAAGTGCTTTCAATGATCAATGGATGCTTAATAGGTAAAATATATAATTTAAACCAAAATTAAATGTTTACTCAGTCATATATGGTAGGACTTGATTTGTCAATATTTCACATGCACCTACATTTTCAATGTTTTACAAGAAGCCTGGACATAACTAGGGGGACAATGTAGTTTGCCAAAAGGGATTGCATGGCAGTGTCTTTTGGACAGGACCTTATGCATTAATCGTTACTGGAAAGGGCCTCATCAGTTTACCCTTAGGTACTATCTAAACATATTTGTTTACTAGTTCTTGTGTTTAAACAAGGAGTTTATGTTATATTATTATATACTACTTTGGGAGTGCCCATATATTGCCCAACCCATAATTTTCTAAGAGCCTTAGGCACTCATAGTACAGTGATGAGTGCAGTACAAGAACTTAAATAGAATTTAAATCACTTGCAATTGCCCATCTTGATGTAAGCGTGTCAGCCACTCAGCCCAAGATCGAGCATTGTACACTCAAGCCTGTACGCTCTGTGATCCAGCTCACTGCACTGAAGGAAAGACATGAGCGTTCTCTTCCCACATTGCAAAACCCCGTGTTTGACTCACAGTTGCTATTTAAGTTCCTCCTATTTACATACTTTACAAAGCTGTCAATGTAGAGAGCATAGTGGGCTTCAACTATGGAAGTTCAATAATGCATTTTCGAAGAGTTTTCTTTAGCAGCTACTTAGAAATCCATCTAGGCGACTTACATACAAAATATTTTTCCTGCACCTCGTTGAAGTTGTGAGATAAACACATTAGTTGGCAAGAGTTCAGCCTGTTTCTTGAATCCTGCTGTCAGTTTAGGCCTGTAAAAAAAGGAGAGAAAATCCCTATCTGGCTGAACGCCATACTTGTGATGCCTGATATTAGTAGACTCTTCAAGGAGTTGTAACTTTATCCAGATTTATTGCTTTCCCCTCTTGCATTTATCTAGAAGTGGCTAGATTTCCTATTGATGTGCTGTGAGCAATTCTGCAAGAGAACATGATAAAACATATTGCTCCATGTTTCAGAAATAGATGCTGGTTTAATATTTCAGAGTGTGTGCACCTCAGAATTCCAAAATCATAATTTGTCCAGGCTATCAAAGTCTTCCAACAACCACAGTAAAACAGTTCAGATATAACAAACTGAAGATTTCACTTTGTCATTATTTCCTTTTTCTTTTGATTTTCTTTGTTTTACAAACCTGAGTCTGTTGGTTGATAACAGTTATTATCTGGCCAGTTGTATACACGGCTCTCTTTGTCTTACTGCATGTACGCTCCTTTCTCACCATGCAAAACATAGCATTCGCCACCTGAAGTTCACAAGCTGTCACATGTAATTTTCATCCTCTCATCTCTATTTTTATTTAGAACATATCTCTCCTAGGTTTTGAAGCTGATTACGAAAGAGGGAGCTGAATGGAACTTGTGCCTTTCTCTAAGACTTGTAACTCTAAATGCTTGTCTTCAATGACGCGTGCAAAGATTATGTGACTGGTGTATCTATTTGATAGAAAAGTTTATTTTCAATCATTTGAAAGTTGTGATATACCCCAACAAAAGACAGAAAATTCAGAGTTGGGAGTGTGGCCCTCTTTCTGACACAGCCTATATTGAGACAGGTTTAAGATTAGCAGCTGTGTAGTCTGTATCCACAAATAAGATGAGGAAGACTTTGTAGCACCTTAGAGACTAACCAGTTTATTTCAGCATAAGCTTTCGTGGGCTATAGCCCACTTCATCAGATGCACAGAATGGAACAGAAGTAAGATGCATTTATACACACAGAAAGCAAAAAAAAAAAAAAAGGTTGTACATTAGCATACCAATTCTAAGAGGGTGTTTAATTTGGATGGGCTATTATCAGCAGGAGAAAAAGTACCTTTTGAAATGGATCTCTGTGTCTGACAGGAGAGATATAACCACTGAAGGTAAATTAACTAGGGAAATGCAATCAATTAGTGTAATAAGTGAACCATTCGCAAGTCCTATTTAGTTCTTGGTTAATTGTGTCCAATTTGAAAATTAATTCCAGTTCCTCAGTTTCTCGTTGGAGCCTATATTGAGAATGCTCAGGATGGAGCAACAACCTTAGGGTACATCACCATGAGAGCTGGAAGGTGCAATTTTCAGCTTGAGGAGACATACCTGTGCTAGCTCCCATAGGACAAGCACAGTAAAAATAGCAGCGAAGTTGTGGGCGGGAGGAGCTAGTCACTCCAAGTACATACCTAAGGTCCAGGTTGGGATTGTACGCAGGGCGGTTAGCTCCTTCTACCACTTACACTGTGGAAGGCTGTTTTTAGCATGCTAGGTTGATCAGAGATCGTATGCATAAGTCTGTTTGAGATGGAGATTACACCATCCAGCTCCAGGTTAGACATATTTTTAGTATTTGACTAACTAACTTTTGGGGCACGTTGTCACATCCTAAACATTAGTGGAAGATAGTATATATTGAATTTCCAATGTCTGTTTTCATCAAAAGGAGATAAAATATCGTGGCTTTTAAGGGGAAGGGAGCAAACAGCACATGCCTACCAGATCAATACATAACTATAGTAAAAATGCACACCTTTCCCTTTGTCTCTATTTTTGTGGGTGTGCAAAGCTCACAAAACACTCTTGTAGTTGTGCTTTGAATGCACATGGGGCAAGCTGTAGAGAAGATGGTATATTGGGACAGACCACCATTCAGCAGCAGCTGTCTCCATGGAGTTTGCGGCAGGTGTGAAGAAGGTGGTTTGGCCATTAAGCCTGTGAACTGCACAGATCAGATCCCCAGAACGGTTATTCAAGGGATAGTTGGAAGGCTTCTGAAGTCTGGAGATTACTCCGTGCCTTGACTACAGGTAGAAGGGAGGATCCTATGCCTTCAACGTCCATTTAAGCTCCAAAACACATGATGTCTTCAGTCAGGCTTCGTGTGTGGAAGGAGAATGTATCCCTAAAGCATTTTGAAAAGAAAATCCACTTCACTAGGTCAATTAAAAATATTGTATACAATTTTCCTGAGTGTTAGGGTATATCTTAGTCCATTCTCCTGATAAAGAGAGAGAGGCATTTTTCCATGGTGTATATAACCTTGTCACGTCTCTACTGACTTTCTCAGTTGTGGAAGCGGTTAAGCAACTGTCACACCTCCCCTGTTAGGTGATGCTCTGGAAGATTGTATTGTCCTTCACAGTGGCTAAGAAGATCGGACAGTGATTGAATGTTATCTGGTGCTTATTAATATGCATGTAGTCATTTGTCATCTCAGTCATCACTGTCACTTTGTCACTTCTGTTACTGTAAGCGCTATATTGGCTCTCAATGTTGCTTTATTTCTGTCCCCTGTCTTTCAGGTAGACTCATCAAAAATATAAGTTAACGTCTTTGAGGAATGTTGCTAAAAAATAAAAAGGTGTGTGTGTAGGGGGGCATTTTATTCAACAATGGCTATTTTAAAAACTCAGAGGAAGTGGTTTTTAAAGGACTAACACAAAAAATAACCAATGTATGCCCTGTTACAAAAGCATTTTTGTCTCATTGACCATTTTCTGTGCATATGAGTAGTAGTTCTTCTATTTTAAATTAAAAGAAGCCACTTGTAAAAGAATATCTTCTGTTTCTCCATGTGTGCAGTACAAGAAAAAAAGTCCCACAGTCCCATTGCATTAGCAAGAATAATTCTTTGTTGCTTCTATTTAATCAAGCTCTGGTGTTACAGTTTTCAGAAAAGTTTTAAATATCGTGTTTCAGAGGGGCTGGTTTTCCTATTTTTAGAAGGCTAAAGGGAGATACCAATGAGAACAAAATCTCAGGCTACTATTATCTAGAATTAAGTTAAATTAGGCTCAAAGTAACCGTGGATTTTAATCCCATGGTTGAAATGAAAACAAATATGTAATTATGGGAAGGCTGGAGAAGAAAGAAAAAAATAATTTGAGAAAAGAAACATTTCTAAAATAGTATCAGAGGGGTAGCCGTGTTAGTCTGGATCTGCAAAAGCGACAAAGAGTCTTGTAGCACCTTATAGACTAACAGATTTTAGGGATCATGAGCTTTCGTAGGCTAAGATCCACTTCATCAGATGAATGTTGTGGAAATCTCCAGAGGCAGGTATAAATAGCAGGCAAGAAAGCCAGGTAAATTCATTCAAGGGGGGTGAAGCCCACTTCCAGCAGGTGATCTGGAGGTGTGAACACCCAGAGAGGAGAAACTGCTTTTGTAATTGGCGGGCCATTCACAGTCAATATTAAGTCCAGACCTGATAGTGTCGAATTTGCAGATGAACTGGAGCTCAACAGTTTCTTTGAAGTCTGGTCTTGAAGTTTTTTTGCTGGAGGATGGCTGTCTTTAGGTCTGCCATTGTATGTCCAGGCAAGTTGAAGTGTTCTCCTACAGGCTTTTGTATATTGCCATTCCTAATATCTGATTTGTGTCCATTTATCCTTTTACATAGAGATTGTCCAGTTTGGCCGATATACATAGCAGAGGGGCATTGCTGCCACTTGATGGCATATATTATATTGGTAGAAGTGCAGGTGAATGAACCAATGATTGTGTGGCTGATCTGGTTAGGTCCTGTGATGGTGTCGCTGGTGTAGATATGGGGGCAGAGTTGGCATCGAAGTTTGTTGCATGGATTGGTTCCTGAGTTAGAGTTGCTGTGGTGCAGTGTGTGGTTGCTGGTGAGAATCTGCTTCAGGTTGGCAGGTTGTCTGTGGGAGGCAGGATCTTAACTGAATGCTGTAAGTAGCAGAGATTCTTGCCCTGCTCTAAACAGAGTGTACATATACTATGTCTATTTGAAATTTCCACCTTTCTGGGCTTTGATTTCTTTATATCTAAGTAATGAAGTCTAAGCTTTCTCTCCAACATTCATTCTTTCTCACTCAGCTATTCCAACTAGTATTAAAATTACTTCTCTGGAAATCCAAATCTCAAGATTTTCAATAAAGATGCCAACCTGATATATAGATTATTGGTACAATGAAATCATTACTACTATCAAAAGGTTTTTTTAAAAAAGCTCAATCCTGCATTCTCTGTACCCTCAAAAATTCCCATGGAATTTATTGGGAGTTTGGGGAAAGAAGGATTGGGTCCAAAGAATGACCCAAAGTCATCTAGGCAACAGGTTTAGAGTCTGATCCCGGAAGGGAACCCAATGTCTGTTGACATGGTAATGGGCGAGACAAGTATGTACAAAGAGGGACATAGTGAGAATTCGTAGTACAAAGTACAACAGCCTAGAAAGAAATGTGATGATTCTGAATGGTATCATTCTTAATTATAGGTAAGCTTTGGAAAGTTGAAAAATGGAATATAAAAAATTACAGGGACCTGAGTCTCATTAGCACTTTTAACAGAAGGACTGTGAATTTGAAAGAACATCTGGTCTGTACATTAATTGAAAATTAATAAACATTTGTTATTTATAGGTTAAGCACATTATATGTGATTTGCTTTTTTGCAAGGGTCTTGCTTGTCTGCTAAACAAAAGCTTGAAAAAACTGTTGGTGACAAAGAAGTAATGTGGAATGCTAGATATCATTTTCTTCCTGGAACTGCCTGACAATAGCTAAATGATCGGTATTCATTTTGTTGAGAAGGAGAAATGGCACTCATTACTTGCCTGTCTTTTTTTGCTACTGAATCAAAAATGACTAAAATTTTTAGACACATCTGCTGCTTTCCATCGCACTGGAGGAATGTCTTTGCTGCACTAAAACTTTAGTGTCTTTAGCGTCTTCAGAAAATAACTTTCCATAATTTAATTAAAATCCTGGGAATTGCTTTGTTGCTAAATCACCTTAATTTTATTGCTTTAGTTTTCCAATTTGCTACATTGTTTACCAAATAATGTAATAAAGCAGTGGAAGTTCGTTACAGCATCTAATAAATAATAAGGTGAAATGGAGCAATAAAAATGATCAATAGAAAAATAATTTAATTATGAATGCAAGTATGCAGTTTTAACTATTTACATGTCCTTTCCTGGGAGACTAAACAGGTAGGTAACTGGAAGGAGCAAAACTCCATATTTATAAGCATATATGGACCTATTTCCAGAAGAAAGGGAAAATCAAACATTCAGGAAAACTTACCATAGAATTCCTCAAAGACCCTCTGAGATGTTTGAGGTGGTTATTGTTCTATCAGACATGTTTGTCTTTAGATTTCATTTTGGGCTTGTGGCACTTCTTGGCTTTATACTTCTGTGAAATGGAGACCTTAAGACTTCCCACTCTCCAAGGGATGTTGTGAGAACTAATTAACTGTTTGTAAAGACTATTCAGATCCAGGAGTGAAATGTGCTGTTAGTATTATTCACAGACTTTTCTATATTAAACAGAGAAAGACAGGGTGATTGGGACTACACAGTCAGTATGGTATAAGAAGGGTCACAAAATCTGAGTTGTGAACTAGTTTGGCCATAGTTTTGACTGCCTGTATATTTCATTTTGATTTTTTTGTTTCCTTCTTCCCCTTGCTCTATTCAGGAAGTGATAAGATTGAAATGTTGACAACTAACTTTCTAATCTCATATGTTTGGTTTCCAGTTAGGCTTCAAGAAAAAGAAACTTGTTTTACCATTCTGGGACAATGATTTACTTGGCCTCGGGTGATAAATTGAGCATTTTAATATTTCTAGAAAACTTAGATTGATTTTGTGAATGGACACACACAAAGCGTTTCTTTGGCACACCTACAAATCTTAACAAATGTGTGTGCACAAACATACACACGTATGCCTCATCCTTCCATCCTGTCCCCCTCCCCCACCATGAGCTGTTAACATACTTATGTTAGGGTTTTTCTTTATTCGTTTAAGAACTGAATGCTAGTGACTTTGGTACTAATGGACAGGGCTAGATTATAGCTAGGGTTTTCTACACTTTGTCTTCGTGGGCTGAGACAGAGATACAGAAATATTCTCAGATTATGAATATCTTGGGGCAGTTTGGGGGTCCCAGATATTTTATTATGGATATGTTTATCTAGCCAGTGAAATCTAAGGTCTTTATACCACAGTCAGCTACCCAGTAATTGGACATCAAGTACATTACATTAATTTGTATATCTGTCTACTACAAACGTTAAGTTATGGAGAGTGAGTGGAGGCTTTTTACCTGCTTATGTTGCAATATAGTTCATTGTCCTCGGCTGCATTAATTTCTGCTGACCGATGAAAAGCCACAGCTAGAACTCTCCAAATCTTAGTTTGATTCATGAATAGGTTTGCAACTCAGTGCTGCAGTTTGGGTGATGGGTGGAATTAAAACATTCCCTGTTGTGAGTCTGAACCTCTAATCACACATTTCCGAGCTTCAACCCCACCCCCACCCCACACACACACACTTCTATCCAATCAGATGCTTCTGACTTATTCATTAAGTCACACTACTCCCTTGAGTAGCCTCACTAACTCCAATGGAGTTATAACAGGGATGAGTCTGCATGATGAGTGAGAATGTATATCTTTCAGTGGTTACCATTATATTCTTTACAATTTTCCCTTAGAATACTGCAGTAAAGTTTACTACATTTATAAATATTTTAGTCTGTGGTAATTACATATAATTTTGAATGTTCTGTTGTCCCAAAATGATACTAGTATATACTGTATGGTTTTAAGACTTACAGTTTTTCTAGAACTCTGTATTATAGTTTTAATGTACAGTATTTCCATTCTATTCAGCCAAAAATTGGCCTGGGTGTGGAATTTGCCAATTTTTCTTTCTGGTTTACTAAGCAGCCTGCGACTCTTAACAGATCAAGTGCAAGACCCCTTAAGTAATAGCATCATGATATATGCAATTTTGGTGACTTTTACAAAGTGTAACTGTCAGTGTTTCGCAAACTAAATATAGCAAACTGTCTTGGATGGCCTCCACATGCATGAATGCCTTGAGTTAGACAAGGAAGTTAAAAATGCTTCAAAGCTTTAAATATAACTGTTTTTGGAACTGAGTGGTGAAGTGGACTAGTACACTTGTTTGTGTTTCCCTTTGGGATGTGTGTTGAACTCAAGTAATAGTAATTTACAAATCCTAGATGTGTTAAACCAGTAGTCCTGAAAGTAGAGTTGACTCACCATTTGTTGCAGAGAAGAATAGTGCAGGAGAATATTATTCATTTTCCCCATTTATATTATGTTCCTATTTATTTTTTATATGTAAAATTGTATTACATCTTGGCTTTGATATTCATGTTAAACTAAGCAAGCTCACAACATCCAAAAAATTCAGCAGTGTCCGCTGCTTTCAAAAAACAAGTTGGAGCATAGACAACATTTGCATTATATAAAATAAATTTCAGTTAGATGATATTGCTGAGAGAAATGCTCAATAAAAAAATTCTTTGAGATATTTAAATATTCAAATAGATACAGTACCTAGAGTGTTCATTTCAGTGGAAGCAATGTTCACCAGGACAGCAAATTAGAAATTAATATTACAGAAGAGGGAAGTGAACTTCTGAAATGAAAATGAAAGTACTTCAGTGGAAAACTGATTCTAAGAGTTACATTTATCCGGTCAGGGCACAGAAATATACCATGTGATTTGTGAATTGATAGGCCAGCTTCTGAATATTGAACACACAAAGCTATCTACTTTTCAATTAGCTGAAGACGAAAAATCATTCCGAAATTATTCTGTGAATAATTTTAAACATAAATTTGAGAAGATTCTGGTTTGTTTTATGGACAAATTTGTAAGCAGAAAAACTAGTTAAATTTATTTAAGACATTATTCATTGAAATTATTCATATGGCGCTGGTGTTTTCTAGCCTTTTGGATCACATAATATCCATAAACAGTGGAGTTTAGAGTAAGCTAGAGCTCTGAGCTAAACTGCTTGTGGAGGACACATTTTTCTATCCCAAACAGAAGAATGAACAAGTTATGAACATTTTGCAATGAGCAAAACTTAAATGCACTGACCTGAGCTACACAAATGGAAGTCCAAATGATGTTCCGAGGGCCTCATCCTCTGAGTGCTAAATGCCTTCCACTTACTAACTGAAAACTGAAGTTGGAAGTGCTCAGATCTTCAAATTTAGATGTACTGGAGCTCAGATCAGTGAGTGACTGTATTAAAGATTTCAGTTTCATTAAATTAACACATACTGCCTAATAGTAAAGAACTTAAATGGGAAAGAACAGGATTTTTAAACTAGAAATGAAAATGAAATAGCAAAAGCCTTTCATATAGAGAAGATAAGTTTGAATTATATGAATAAATTTTCTGAGGGTATCAGTTGGTTAAGTTACGCCAGGCAACCAGAGAGAGAAGGTAACTCACTAGCTGCTAAGTAGTAGAGACAGTGTGATAGAAAAATGACATGTAGAAAGGGAAGATTTGACTTCATGACTTCCTCCACCACTTCAGAATCTCTTCTGAATTCATTTAAAAAAATAATTGGGGAATTTGCATGGAAAGACAGAGTAGGTAAATGTTTTCATCTTTATCATTTTTAAAATAAAGTTCAGGTGTACTTCCCACCCTTTCCCCCTGTTATTAATTATATATGCTTTCATAAATGACCCCTGAAACATCCAGCTGAAATATCAGTTAATGACTCTAAAAAAGTCGAACACAATGTAGGACTGATTGATTATGGCTGGAAAATCAAGTGGTGAAAATACTAGCTATCTAAACCTGATTCTTTTCTGTGGTGGATCTGGGAGCATTTCCAACATTTTATAGTTCCTAGTTAGTTAAAATTTGTTGATCACTGTTTGTTTTTATATAAACAATCACTGTTTATATCTAAACTTATGTGCATTCAAGCACTGAGCAATAACAAACATTTATAGTTCATTTGAAAATATATGAAAAATATGGTAGCTAGTATTTCAGGTCCTTGTGTTCTTTAACAAATCTTAAAAGACATACTTTATAGAAAATATAAAGTAATCCATCTTAATAAGACACTTATCCAATTTAAGGAGAAATGTTTGTCACTATTCTGTGCTTGAAGGCAATTTATAATGTTTTAATTAGTTCATTCGTCTTTTATGGTTTCTAGGCTATTTTTCTTCTTAACCATGATATTAGATAACATTTGTAAAAAACTCTCTTTCTCTTTCACATTCCCTTAATACCTTCTTGTTTTATGGGCCACTCAAGGCAAAATAAACCTTTGTTGTCTATTGAAGCACTACATCCACCATCCGTGCCAATTAGGGTCATGTGAATAATTTTGGTGGATTAACAAAGCATGTTCAGAGGCACTCAGTATCCTAATACAGGGACAGGTACTTCCCTGAATGTCTGAACATTGATAATTCACAGAATAATGTTCAAAGTGTTGGTATGGCCTGAATTGCTGAGCTCTCACCTTGATTTAGAGCACCATTCCTGGGGTGAGCCATAGAGGAGAAGAAAGCAACTAACTGGGCTGAACCCTAATCCCAGCCTCTGAAAAACGAGTGATGTTTAGGATGGTGAAAAGCAGTCTTCATCAGATTTCATAATGGGGAACAGGCTCCCTTCAATATATTAATGAGAGAGGCAAGAATTGTCCATCCACAGTTCTCCAAGGTGTTCTTGGGTTAGAAGAGACATGGGTCTCAGTTCCAAATATTTTTCAGGTTTATAGTCTAATGTTTGGTCAGTCTCTCTGCTTTTGACTTAACAGGATAGTAGTTACTTCTGCAGGCTGAAGTGAAGAGCATGCCTGTCACAAAAACTATACTACTGAAGCTGGATTGTAGGGGAGAGTCCCTGTCTGCGCTTTCCTTCTTCTAAGCAACTTGGCAACTTACTTCTCAGTAATGTTTTTATCATGAAGGTTTTACCTTCTTGTCCTTTCACTTGAATGATGTCTGGGAAGAATACCCGGGTCCATCCATAGTCTGTGAGTCCATGGTGGTTAGAGTATTGTTTGTTGGATCAATCCCTTTTTGATGGACAATTGCCTACCACAGTATCATCCATAATTATTTCTGTAGTAATATATTATTGAGGCTATTTATGAATAATAGGGAAGTCAGAAAGTAGGAGAGAAAGAAAGAGAGGGTCAATTAGTAGTAGTAGTAGCAGCAGTAGTATTTGATGTTTATAAATTACTAACTGTGTGCTTAGAACTTTATGAAACATGGGAAAAAATGTGATTGTTCCCTTAAGATGTCTACAGTTGAAGCAGAGATCCAAAGCCTATTAAAGTCAGTAGGAGTCTTTCCACTGACTTCAAAGGACTTTGGATCTCAGCCTAAAGCAGCTGACTTCAATGGAACTTAGCATGGGAGTATAGGTCCAGGCACTCAGAGCCTTTCAAAGGACTGGGTCCTAAATTAGACAGCAGTAGTGCAGTCCTAAACATACTAAACAATCTTACTCCAATAGGAGCACATAAAAAGTATGTTTGAAGGCAGCATGGTCTAGTGGTTTGACCACCTGACTACTAGTTGGTGATAGGGTAACCATATGTCCTGATTTTATAGGCACAGTCTTGATATTTGAGGCTTTGTTTTACAAAGGCACCTACTACAATTTTATAAATTGTCCCAATTTTTCATATTTGCTATCTGGTCACCCTAGTTGGTGACCATGGGCAAGACGCTTTTTCCTCTCTATGACACTGCTTTCCCCTCCTGCCCTTTGTCTGTCATTACACGGTAAGCTATTTGGAGCCAGGAAAGTCTCTTGCTATCACAGAAATGGCAGCTGGACTGAGCCCATTCAAAATAGTCACCAAGTTATGGTGGTTCTTGCCTGTTATTGCTTAAATGAATCAGAGCAACCCCTCCTGACTCTGAGAGTGCATTTTAATATTACACACCACAAGTCAGAATTTGCCATGCTGCGTGATACCTCTCACTGCAAGTAGCCCCACTGACTTGCTGAGTAAAGTTAACAAAATCTGGCTCAGAATGAATGAAAATCATGACAAATGAATTGAATAACAAATAAGCTTGAAAGAATCATTATATATTTATGCACATTCCAAGAACAGAAAAAGAAACAACATTTGTTGAATTATTAGTGATAAATTATTTCCATAGCTCTAACTAGTATAGTGACACCTAGACTGATAACACATCAGTCCTCACAGATACATGGCATATAGCTTGCCCTCTCCCTTTCTCCCCCACTCAAAACACTGCACACACAGTAATATATGGTATGTATAGAACAATGCTACAGCTTAAGGAAAATGGACTAATTGCATGAGTTAATGGTCTTTCCATTGCTAAGGTGCCAGATTCTGTTACCCTCACTTAGGCTGAGTAGAACCTTGCTGTGCCATTAGTCCCACTGATTTTAATGGGACTACTGGTAGTTTTAGAAAAGATATCAGGATCTGACCCTATGACTGTACAAAACCTAAAATCAAGTGAATCATTACCTAGCAAGACAAGAGTGGTCTGAAAATTGGCACAATTAGATAAAAATATACACGTAGACACTTCTATACACACTATTGTCATTTCCACACAGAGAATGTGGAAGGCTTTTGGGGAAGTGTTTGATGTGCTCCATACAAAAATCTCATGGGTATTCCAAGAGAGTTTTTGAGGCGGAGGAAGTAAGTATTTTTTCCTTAAAACTGAAGTTTCTCTAACCATGTCTGATCACATTTCCCTAGGCTAATGTGAAATGTTGTAATGCATCATTTTCACTTGCATCAGTCATGTTGTGTTATGTATTTGTTTTCTAATCCAAAGTGAATTTATACAATGAGATTGATGCCGCACAAGACAGTAGACCATCCTGGGAAATTTGAAATGTTCCTCTGAATATTATGCAATACATTACAGAATCTGCAGTCTTTTGAAACGTTGCTGAGATAATCATGTTTTTATGAAACTCCTGATTTTGGGCCAGAATCCTCATCTGTGTAAATCCAGCATAGCTCCCCAGATTTAAATAGAGCTATATCAGTGTACACCAGTTAAGAACCTAGCCCCATGTATATTGAATCCTTACATGATTTGGGTATTAAAATAACCACAAAACACTAAGACATTGCCTGGGTCAGTTGTGTTTGCGATGGCGAACAAACAAACTCTCTTCAGCGTGTGTGCAATTCCATGAATTCAAAGTAAACCCAGGTATGAGATCAAATAGCTTGAGAAGAAATCTTTGCAGTCCCCCTTTATGGTTAGCAGCTGTCTGTAAATGCTTGCTGTGTTCACACTGGTAACACTGATCCAGATTGTCCCCTTCCTGGTCAAAACCTTTCTCGGGGGACTTCCTACAAGAAAATTCCTGCCAAGATTCCCTCCTGGAGATTATTCCCATTGCCTCTTTGGAGATGGCAGGGGATGGGTTTGCACATACACCTGCTTTCCTCCTCCCCCGCACACCGTCAAGGAAAAACAGCCTCCAATTTTTGTTTATTCAATGAAAGTGTAGGTGCCCAGTGCCCAGATTTAGCTATGAACTCTGGGAACTCAAGAAGAACCTCACATAGTTGCTCCCAGGGATCCTGTGAAGGTGGACATCCCCATGGACAAGGTAAATACAGACTGGACCTGTCTGTATTTCTGATAACTTTTCACAAGGCCAGAGGGAATCATTTTGCCTCCCCTCCAGGACCCAGCCTGGCCCCTCTTCCCCTTAATTTATATAGTTTGCCCAGAATGGTCCCTCACCTGCTATTAGAGAGAACTCCATTCTGTCCAGGGGACAACACTGGCATAGGGACATCCCTCTGGTAAAAATCAAGGATTCTCATCTGGCCCACTAGGATTACTATTGAAAATGTACCGACGAAATTAGATTTGAGTCCACAAAAATGTCCCCCGATTGTCAAATGTTATGAGCTAGGGGGAAGTGATTGAAATAATGGCTTGTTTTACCTGTGGGTACAGTTTATGCATGTTAAATATAAATATAATAACATCTATTAATATATGTACTAGAGTTGGGGGATTATATGAAAAATGGCTTCAGCTGTATAAAAATATTGTTAATCAAATGTGAAGAAGGAAAATTTATTTTGAGCAACTTGAAACTAAATTTAGAGCATCACAAATTATTTTGATGTTTCCATGTATCAAATAAACAAATGAGTCCCTTCCAGGCACTGTGATTCAGTACACAAATTTGCACAATTTGTCACCCCTGCTCACTCAGAGGAAGCCTCTGTTCCCAGGGGGAACAAACAGAAGCAGAAGCAGCTACTTATGTATTATAACCAGAATGTGATTGACTTATTCTCTGACAATGTAGAAGGAGTTCTGTTTGTCATTACCACCTACATCACCACTAATTATCAAAAAGTTGGTTTAAGAAATGGATTAAAGCCAGCAAGTACTTTTGGATGTTTTGCTGCTTCCTGTGGATTGAAGTAATTAGTAAAAATGTTACTATCAGCAAATGGTTTCCATCATTATTTCCCATGTGTGTCTCTTGCAATTGCATGAGTCTTTCAAATGATAAATCAAAATAAATCCTGTACATTTTCCATTTGAAAGAGAAATGAAAACTGTCCCACTGATACTAATGTGAGTAATTTCATTTTGTCATGAAAAACCAAAGTTATTTTTTATTTTTTAAGTCAGATTTGTTCTGACTCAGTGGGACATCAGCAAAAGCTTCCAGTGCCCCAATCTAGGAAACTCAAGTTTAGGGCCATATTAATGATTGTATTGAATCAGACTAGTGGTCCATCTAATCCAATATTTTGTTTCTGATGCTGACCAGGATTAAGATGTTCAGAGGCAAGTGCAAGAAATGCTGCAGTGGGCAATTATAGAATAACCTGCTTATAAAGGAAGCTCCTTCCTAATCCCATCATTTAGTGGGTAGTTCATACGTATATTTTTTTTTACTTCCATTAAATAACTAAATAACAGTAGTGGTCTCAAACTATTAAACTTTTGCCATGTTATGTGTTATCATTATTATAAAACATTTAATATTAATATTATAGTAGTGCTCAAAAACTCTAGTTAAGATTGGGTCCTCTCATGCTAGGTACTGTTCAAAGACATATTTCTGCCCCGAAGAGTTTACTGTCTACAAAATTAACCATTTATTCCTGTTTTTTGTTTTCTGTCTCTTTAGCCATGTCAATACATGACTGTGTATGTCCTCTTAGCGCACGGATAGTCAATTTCCTTAACAGCTTATTGTGAGGCATTTTGTCAGAGTCTGAATAAATCATGTTAGCTGGTTCTCCTATGTTGTCTTTTGGTGATACACTGAAGGAAATCTAGTTAACAGGAGAGGGGTAATTTTCCTTTACAGACGCACTTACTAGTTTGTCCGTGTCTTATCAGCCTCATAGAAGTGTTTTATGCTAACATACGTCAGTCAGTGTTTTGTAGTGGTGTTGTAGCCATGTCAGTCCCAGGATATTAGAGAGACTGGTGGGTGAGGTCATATCTTTTTAATTAATTAAAGAAGAAGAGTTCTGGGTAGCTCAAAAGCTTGTCTCTTTCACCAGCAGAAGTGGGTCCACTAAAAAATATTGCCTCCCCCACCTAATCTGTGTTTTGGACTGTTACAGTTGTGTCCAGGATGCTAATGTCATGAATGCCTGCATCAGTAGTGTATAGAGTCTGGGCCATTTAAAAATGTGACATTGAGTAAATTTGTCTTGGGATCTGTTTAACTATATTAAGAAAGTTAATTCATATGAACTTTCCTAATACAAAATTCTTGGAGGAGGGGGGAATGTGAAGGCTTCAGTATTAGCTAGCACACTGAGACAAACACTAGCTAGAGCAGGAGTTGGGTACCTTTCAGAGATGGTGTGCTGAGTCTTCATTTATTCCCTCTAATTTAAGGTTTTGCATGCCAGTAATACATTTTAACGTTTTTAGAAGGTCTCTTTCTATACTTCAATAATATATAACTAAGCTATTGGTATATGTAAAGTAAATAAGGTTTTTAAAATGTTTAAGGAGCTTCATTTATAATTAAATTAAAATGCAGAGCTCCCCAGACTGGTGGCCAGGCCCTGGGCAGTGTGAGTGCCACTGAAAATAAGCTCTCATGCTGCCTTGGACACATGTGCCATAGGTTACCTACCCCTGAGCTAGAGTCTTACTTGCCTGTCTTTAGATATCCACATTTCCTGGGGTAATGTAGCACAAGCCCACTCAACAATCCAGGACATATGCATCATATTGAAGTTACTGTATACATGCAAAAGGGCAAAACAAAATAATGGAAATGATCCAGCTGCATTAAAGTCACTAGCAAAACTTCCACTGACATCAGTGGTTCAGAATCAGGCTCAATTTGAATAAAAGGTTAGTAGAAAAGAAGTAATTTGTAATCTCATGAAAAATACATTGTTAGAATCTATTTTCCATAAATCTATGTTGAGTGCCCCTAAATTTTATTATCCTCCGTTAATTCTTGATTGTGTCCTGTATCAGTCTCCATTATCTTGTCCATGATCTCTGCCTAGTAATGGATCGGTACCATTGCTAGGATTCTTATTATTGTTGTTACTTTAAAAACTTCTTATTGTCCTTAACTCTGCTGTCCATAAATTTCTGCTTGTGTGTGTGTATATCTATCTATGTCTATATTTCTGCTTGTGTATATGTATATAAAATCTGCCTTTACTTCCCCTCTAAATCAGATCAGTTTTTTAACCAATACAGCCTTCTTCCTCGATTGTGGGAGTGCAGATTTTTGAGCCTCTAATAAAACATTATTAAACAATTCCCAATTATTATTCACATTTTTCTGCTTAAAATCCAAGCAATAGAAACATTAAGGAGGATGCCTCTACTTTCCAACTGAACCCATTGTTGTCAACAGGCTGTCCCTCCTGATTCCTAGCTCTGATGGTTTAATTCCAGTGATTTCTCTTACTGATAATGAAGGATGGAGTGGCTGAAGAACAGCAGGCTCCAAATCGTAAAGGTATTTGGCCAATCTTTGAAAATGCCTGGCATAAAAGGAGAGGCACGGCCTAGTGATCTGAACACGGAACTAATAGCCAGGAACTCATTAGTTCAAACCATAGCTCTGGCACTGACTCTCCCTATTCCTATCATAATTACCGATAGCCAGATTGTGAAGCTCTTACTCATACTGATGACCAGTTACTCTCATGAGTAATCCCACTCAAGTTAGTAACGGGGCTTCACAATTTGGCTCAGACTTGCTGCTTTTATCTAATTCTGAGTAGTGCTAAAATGTCCTATTTAATATTGTATGATTATATGAGATAAATAATGCAAGCACAAGTGACACCTAATTCAAATTTTACTTATATTCCTCTACTTTGGCTTCTACAATTTCCATCCTAACAAGGACAACATCATGACCCACTGAATGCTCAGGAAATACATGATATACATTTGTACTTGTTTATTATACAAACATCATTGTGTAGTGCCCCTGAATGGTTGGTAGGCATGGTGACTGCTGTTTGTTAGTAATATGAAAAGGATGTTTGGCTAGATGACCTTTGTGCACTATAGAAGAAAGAGAACTAACACAATGACTGTGAAATAAAAGATGACATGAGCCAGCCAGTTATAAAATCCATGTGGTGCCTAAACTTTATAGGAGGAAAAATAAGATACTTATCAGAGTACAATTTGCTTTGAATTTCCTTACTTCCAGCTTATCTTTGTTTCAGAGAAAAAAAGAAGCCACGATTCTTACAATAAAGGTAGCATCTCTATATATTATTAAGACAGCTGCCTTAAATGAATATATAGACTGTATTAAATACTTTTCTCTAATGCCTGTGACCTACCCTTTCCCATCATTTATATTTCAGAGGTTTTATGTTCTACTGTGCCGATAATATGGATTTTGCAATTCCATGAAAAACAGATTTACACAACAGACCTTGATGACTTTCAAGAAATTATTAGGAATCTATCAGGGCATTGATTAGTCATGGGCAAACCTTGAAAGGTTTAAAGAGTTAGCTAAATTTGGATATACATTCAAAATACTGACACTTGTCTTTGAATCTCTTTTGCATTATCCAACTTTGTTTAATCTTCATAGTTACTCTGGTAATTTCACAGGATTCCAGTAGATTTCCTGGTCTTACTTTTCTAGAATCCAAAATTCATCAAGAAAAGCAGTCCAGTTTGTGTGCTAGACAAGTGCAGAGATTAACTGAAATACAAGGGAAAAGTTAATGGAAAGCCTCTTCTCACAATATATAATGGAACCTCTCTTTTCACAAAATATCTATTGAATTTGTTCAGACTAGGGTTAGAGGAGCATTTTAATTTTTCACCCTTGTGGAGGTATGCCCAACACATGGAATGTAGTTTAATTTTTGTAACTAACACGCACTGGCAATGTAAATCTTAATCTCAGTTACTGAATTTTGTACAAACAGTCCTCCACTGTAGAGTTAAGAATGAACAATAGTTTGGTCATAAAGTAAATGAACACAAATTAATTAAGATAAGCACTAAAGATAGCTTGTGACATCAGGTTTGACCTATTTGTGAATTATACAGAATTAATTTACCAGGGAGAGTGTTACAAATCAGACCAAAATGTGAATTTTAAAATTGTGCACTATTCTAGCATTCTATGCAAATGTATACAGCATGTTAGAAACAAACTTGGCATATGAGTTATAAAAGTGGCATGACTGACAGCATTTACATTAGGTCTGTTTGACCTGCTGCATCACCATTATGTGCTTTACTTCTTGGCCTTCTCAAGGTTTTTAATCATTTAATTGATTGACTCTTGAAATGGAACAGGTGGTTTGATTACTTATTCATTCAAATTATTCAGTCAGTTGGAATTTTGATATATGCAATTTGCTACATCTCCTCCTATATCAGCTGCAAATTATGCTGGTGTGAAGATTCATCACAATGTCAGTTTAATATCAGGATGAAAACTTTTAATGTGTCTGTGTGCAATAAGTTGCAGAAGTAAATCATCTCATACCTACCCTGGAATATAATAATGTGAAAACCCATTAGCCCTGTTAATAACTATACATATTATTTTCATGCATATAAGCAAATCTGTTGAATGTCAAATATTTAAGGTATAAACCATCTTTTAAAGACAGCATAGTTTAGGGTGGATTTACAAATTAGTGTGTCTCTATGATGCTGATGCTGCCCTGAATGGCTTCCAGTTTGGCTACGAATAATGTAAAAATTAAAATTAGGTAGTTATGTATCCTGCAGTGTATTAAAAAAGAGAGAGATTCAAAATATAAAGATTATGAATGCCTAATCTGCTCCATATATATTCCACTTATGCTTCTCATTTAAACTAAAGATGTTTTCATATATAAAGATGACATAACTGGAAAGTGTATACAGCAGATTTTGTGTGTGTGTATATATATATATATACACAAAATCTGCTGTATACACTTACATACATAAAACTTCAGGTCTGATGCAAGATTTAGAATACAATTTTGTTTTGGATTGCTACACTCTTCTTGCTAATTTCTTTCAGTGTTTTGTTGAGACAGAAGTCCCTCATTGATTGCTTCTCATTTTCATTACTGATGGCCCCCATCAGACAGTCAGGCTCCGAGCTAATTAGCAGAGCTTTGTTCCTTAATGCTTGTTTCCTCCAAAAACTCTGCAGGAAGGAAACTCATGAACACAATACACAGGCTGAAATTGCACACACCATAATGGTAGCAGTAATATGCTACAATATTTTAAACTAAAATGTCCCGCATTATAAATTACTAATAATTCATATGCATGTGTTATATAGCTTCAATAATATCCAAATAGGATTATACCTTTTCATTCATTAGACAAATCAAAGCTTGCTGTAACAAAAATTCAAAATCAGACCATTTTGCTAAATCCCTCTGAAATTCTGTGATTTAAGTACAAGGGGGCTTGGGTTGGGCCATTCTTCAGTTTTGGCTTTAGAGACTCAAAACCTAGTCATTTTTGAGCTTTGAGTGAACTAAAATAGTTTTGTATGTTATCATATTTAGCAGTGGTGGAATATCAACAGCCCTGCGGACTGACGTACTCTGTAGATCCACAGTGAAGTAGCATAGGGAGTGGCATAAGTAGCATCAACTCCTTAACCAGCACCCACAGTGTGAATGAATATAGATCTCAAGGGACCTTCTCTTGTCCACATTAGGCTTTTTGGCAACATGTTTGTACGTCTGCCAGTGGTGGATCAGTGATGACATTGGTGTGGGGAACAGGGGAGATATTTTCATGAGCAGAGTTAAACAATGGTAGTAGTGTAGACAGCCTAGAGGATGAGAGAATAATTGAGATTTTATTTGCAGTCGTTCTCTTATTTCTCTTCTGGCAATGCTAATTAGTGTCATTTGAGGTGGCTGTGATTTTATAAATAGGGACACATGTCCTACACTTGTCAAGTACAGTGGGCTATAGAATAGCAATCAGCTAGGTATAACATCTGGTCACTACCAGGCTTGTGAGAAAATACCCTCTCTAGCCCTTGATCAGGTGATTTATTTCAATGGAAAGTGCCCAAACTTTTCCAAATAATATGATCATATTTCAAGTCTTTACGTCTGAAGCAATATAGAAATCAGAGCAGTTACCATTTAACTGGCTCAGGTGAGATCATGGTTTCTGAACTTAATTTGCCAACCCCTCTGCAGTGGTTGTACATAATGGAAGTTCTTACCAAAATAAAATGCAGAGAGATGTGGAAATACAAAAATCAGTGCATCAGGAACTGCAATTTTAGGATCGAGATGGCCTCAGCTGAACAAATTCCATATGCAGTCCCCCTAATGGCAACTCTGATTGATGCCCACGTTTGGGTGCCCTCTGACAACTACCTAAGTGCTGTAATGCTTACTCTTCATCTTCGATATCAGTTAGTACTGAAGAGAAATATTCTGTGTTCTGTAAACGTGGCTCCTACTAACTGAAATACAGAAAAATAGTCGTCTCTTGATTTCTTTGACAAGTCTCAGAGAATTGTTGATCTCTCCCCTCCCAGTCACTCATCCCACTATTGCTTTCCCCCCAGCACTGAGGAAAGAAACACATATTGCTAATTTTATAATATTAATGGAATGAGTGTTGATTTTTCTTGTAATTTAACAGCCTTCTTTTTGCTATGGAAGTTACATGGAAAGTGATATATTTCCCAAGAACTGATTAAATTTAGGCATCAAACACCAGGCACTAGAGTATTCATAAACCTGTGAAGGTTGTGACGGAGTCAGACCAGAAGGATATAGGAGAGTGCTGGAAGGCAGGTATATCAGCCTCAGGATGTGTAGGTCCCTGTTCCCTGGATAGCCAAACAAAGGCTACTCCAGGCCAATCAAGACACCTGGGGCCAATTAAGAACCTTCTAGAAAGGAGTAGAAACAGCTAGTCTGATTGGGACACCTGAAGCCAATCAGGGACTGGCTGAAACCAGATAAAAACCTCCCAGTTAGTCAGGTGGGCTGTAGGTGTCAGGAGCTGTGGAAGGAAGTTATGCTGTTGGGGAGACTGAGTGTTGGACAACATATCATCCAGAAGGAAGGAGGCCCTGAGGTAAGGGTGAAGTGGAGTTTGAAGAAGCAGGGACTGCTGTGGGGAAGTAGCCCAGGGAATTGTATTGTGTTTTGTGGATAAAAGGTCAGCCATCTTAGCTGATACTATTAGGGTCCCTGGGCTGGAGTCCGGAGTAGAGGGCGGGCCCGGGTTCCCCCATTTCTGTCTCCCCTAATTAATTACTGAAAAAGGGAGGTCACTCTGGGGCCTAGATGAGTTTCTGAGGCCCCTAAATCTGCCAGGAAGTGCAGGACCCACAAATACAGACTCGGAACTTTGTCACAAGGTATTTTACCAAACTGTGTGTGAGTTATTATAGGAAATTAATTGTTGGGTTGCTCATGTTCTTTTACTACCTCATGAAGTGGGGTCAAAGATGCTGCCTAATTTGTGCAATGTGCACCCCAGGATTTGTGGCACAACCATCAATATGGTCCATAAAAATGGGAAATCTCATTCTCCATTAACGTTTAGTTTCTGTGTTCTCTTGACAGAGATCTCAGTGTGCGGCTGTTAATTTTTGGTGGTATCTTTTTCTTTTTAATGGATAGATTCTACTTCTAGCATCACTGGTTAATTTTGAGATAGGAGGAGGCAACAGGGCATGCTAAGGGTTCTGTCTGATACACAAGAGCCTTCTAGGAATGAAGACTAGTTACCACTCCTGCTCACACAACACATGGCCAGTGAGGCAAGGTGCATTGGCTGGGGTGTGATCAACCATCTCATCTAGTTGGAATTATTTTGCAGTCTGCAGTGAGAACTCGATTTGACTGTTTCAGACTAGCAGCAAGATTTTCTTGGTGATTTGTCCTATTTGTTATGTAGTCACAGGTCTTGGCAGGATTTGGCAATAAGATTTTGCTGACTTGAAGCAAGGATGGTATTTCAACAGGACATTGTTCTGACTATGAAAGGTTTGAAGTCGATTCAGGGCTGGCTCTAGCTTCTTTGCCGTACCAAGTGGAGGGTGGGGGGAAGGACAGCTGGACTTCAGAAGCAAAAAAGAAAAAGGGCGGAATGCCACCCCTTAGAATGTGCTGCCCCAACCACGTGCTTCCTTATCTGGTGCCTGGAGCCGGCCCTGGGTTGATTACATTTAAGCTGTGCAATATAGGGCAATCATTTGTCTTATCTCCTCAAAGCATTGACTGGCACCAGTGATTAAGAACTGGGGTGGCTGGAGTAGGCCCCCAAAGTTGAAGCTGCAGGAAAGCCCCTTTTCAGAAGGTACATTTTACAACATTATGGTGAGGTTTATTGAACATGGTCCGTGTGTGTGGCCTGCTGCATCTAGATGGTCTCTGCTCTGGTTGGGGCAAGTTGCAGTTTGTTTCCCATTTAACAGAGGAAACTTTCATCAACATGTCCCACCGATCAGCCTTCCCTGCACCCATCTTCAGAGGGAAGAGTATGCTACAACTTCATCAGAGGTTTTGGCTGTGGTGGTCATGTTCTCCTTGTGCATAGAAGAGTTTCTTGATGGATAATAGTTACTGGAGCTGCCCTCAACAAAGGTATTTATGCTACAGTGTTCACAGTACTGCGAAAAAATGCATATGACCTGTAACATGAATGCAGCCATAATTCCTGCCTTTTAGTAACTGCTTAAATCTGTGTTTTGGAAGATCTTTCTTGATGCTCTCCTGAGATCCCCAAATGAGGGCTTGAATAAAGCCATCTAATATATTAATTAATCAGTATCTATGAGGAAGAGGCCCTTGTGCAGTTAGAACGAAAAGGACCCAGAACATTGATTAAGGGGCAGGTCTTAGAGAACCACGTTAATCCTTCCTCATTCATATAGTTCAATTTTGAGGTGATCCTGCACACAAGGAAGTTTCTGGAGAACTTAGCCATAAATTGACACGTCTTTAAGCAATGAGTAGAACACATATTTCCTCAAGGAGTTGTGTAGTATATTGGGTCTATTAAAATATGAAGGCATATTTTGTTAGCCTATCATATAAATGTATAATACATTATAATTACTATAATAACTTAAATTTATTATGAATGGGTATCACAATGTGCTAATACTTGAAAATATTGTCTTAGCATAGATTAAAAGCTACGTGTATGATGAGTTTGATCAGATGCTACATATCGAGTGACTGTTACTGAAATTCAGATGAGAACTAGTAAGATGAATTAATAAAGGAAATTGATAATGGAATGGCCATAATATTGTTTTAAATAGATTCATAAAAAAATTCTAAATCTGAATCAACAGCTGATAAAAATTCAATAGTAATGAGCTCATTTGTATGTAAATGAATGTCATACCATCCTGGGCTATCCACGTTTTATGGCTTCCTGCTCAGTGTCACTAAATGTGGTCATGAAGATAGGCCCTTTTCAGGAAATAATCCCTTTAAAAAAATCAATTTAAATGCAAAGACTTTGGTTGGCTTTTAAGTTTTCTAAAAGTCCTTCAGAGTTTGATTTATACTGTTTTATCCCAGTTTTTAAAGTTTTGTAAAAGTATTTCTTGAAGCCAAGTAGAACACACAATCAATAGAAGAATTTCTTAACAATCTTACACAAATTCAGGGACTTTCAGACATATTTGACATATCAAAAGACTGTTAAAATACATTTTCCATTTCCCAGTTCAGTTTGAAAGAACTTGAGAAACCTGAATGCAAATATGTGCTTTCATGCACATACACACACTATATATGTATATATAATTTATGTGTGTACAAGTATAAATAAAACCTTTCCCCTGTTAGTAATGTTTGGAGTGAAATCCACTTTGCAGAAGTCACTGTTCATTACTTAAAATGTTTGTTCACTAATGCTGAAGTTTTTAAGTGACTATATTGGAATATTACCAAAACATGAATCTGCAACCAACTGTCAGCAAAAAACTGACCTAGGTGTTTTACTCATCAGTTAGGTTACAGAAATATACCATGTGACTTGAGGCCAATGACAATAGCTTGAATTTTGAATATGGAATGCTCACAATGAACTGCTTGTGAACAAGCTACAGACCAATAAATTATTCAGCCAGTAATTTTTCAAATAACTAAATTTGAGAAAAATCACAGCTTGGTTTTGAACAGACACAAATGCAGCTGATTATTCCCCCTGTTGCAATAGAATCCGATCATGCGGTCACATAGAAGATTTATCTGAGGGTACATCTATACTACCCACTGGATTGGTGAGTAGTGTTCAATGTGTCGTGGATCGATTTATTGCATCTCATCTAAACGCGATAAATCGATCCCTGAACGTGCTCCCTGTCGACTCCGGAACTCTGTCTCAGCAAGAGGAGAGGCCACGGTTAACTCACTGCCGGGGGGATGGCCAGGTAAGTTGACCTCAGATACTGCGACTTAAGCTACGCAATTGATGTAGCTGAAGTTGTGTATCTTAGGTCAACCCTTTCCACTGCCCGTGTAGCCTAGGCCTGAGTAAAGACTGCAGGATCAGGCTGCACATTGATGACCATCTTAGTTGACCTTGTTTCCTTTCTATGTTGTACCACTTCTCTCTATATTTTACCCACCTCTGAAGCATTCCACAGAGCTCCTTTGTTATACCTCACATTCTGAAAATGTACACTTGCAATATTAACAATTCTCAAAGACACCACTATCTACTGCACTAATATTTTGATTATAGCAGGTAAAGGTTATGTGTAAACAGGCTTGATAGAATACCAAGTGTTGTGCAATTAGGAGCACTTTGAAATCTTCTAGAAAGTATGGGACCTCCCTAGAAATGTATCAATTGTCATTAAATCTATATGTATGCAGTGTTGTAGGTGTGCTGATCCCAGCATGTTAGAGAGACAAGGTAGATGAGGTAATATCTTTTATTGGACGAACTTCATGAAGCATATGAGCTTCATGTGCTGTGCTACTGTCTCCTTGAGAAGTGAATTTTAGGAACTTTTATATTTTTCAGGCCTTACTGCCGATTCTGATCTTAGTAGGGCCTCAGTTCAGCAAAGCACTTAAGGAAATGCTGACCTTCAAGCATGTGCTTATTTTACATCAAAAGCTTCCGTCCCATTTCCTTCAGTGGGATTTATGCATGTTCTGAAATGCATTGATGAATCAGAGTAAGTGCAAAGGTATAGGAAATTTGAACCGGGTATTAAAATGAAAACAAGAGATGACTAATTTGATTGATAGTTCAGTAGGAAAAGCCATTGATAAATACTGTTGATTGGAACAGTGTTTATGGGCAAGTGGTAATCAGTTGCAAATCTAAATAAACAAGACTCTGCCAGATATTTCTATTATTCACCTTTCCACTTGTCTTTGAGTTGTCTTTCCCAATCCCATTTATGAACAGGTTGTATGTATTTGTAATGCTACTAGTACATTTCAAACACCCTTGGAGATTCTTTCAAAGAACTAGATTTTAAAATTGAAATGAATAATAATGACTCAGGGGAAAAATCTTCTCTGTTGACCTTTGAGAAAATCAGCCTTGGGTACTATCAGCAAAAATAGAGAATCTAAGAGATGAATGAGAAGTTATGTACCTCACACAAATTTGTCCTGGGCCAAATCTACATTAATTTTTTTTCTTCCATATAGCAATGTCAGATGGAATGTGATTTTTTCCCAGGATTCTCATACTTCAAAACCCCTAGTGTAAGACTTGTTATATTAGCAACAAGAAAAAAAGTACTTTTACCAGGATGACTTGTTTTACTTACTGGAGTAATACAAGGAAAAACACCTTTTTCCGGTACGACTTGTGTCTACACTAGAAGGATTTGCTGGTATAGCTAAACAGGCCACCCTTTCCTAGTGTAAACTTGGCCTTGGCATTTAAATGCATTTGAGATGTAATGGGGGAAACTGATGCAGTTAGTGTAAATGGCTTCAGTGTTTTATACCAGCTGAAGATGTGGCCTAATATTCAGTGAGAAATGGTTTCCACAATGGCATTATCCAGGGTGCGATATGGATTGTTGAGCATCTATGTCCGCTTAATTCTCCAACCTAGGATTCCTTTTACATTGTTTTGCCATGAGAACAGCCACTTCTGATAGACTATAACAAGGTTCAAAAAGGAGCTAGATAAGTTTATAGAGGATAGGTCCATAAATAGCTATTAGCCAGGGTGGGCAGGGATAGTGTCACTAGACTATGTTTGCCAGAAGCTGGGATTGAATGACAGGGGATGGATCACTTGATTCTGTTCATTCATGCCCCTCTGGGTTACCTGGCATTGGCCACTGTCAGAAGACAGGATAGTGGGCTAGGTGGACCTTTGGTCAGACCCCAGTATGGCTGTTCTTATGTTCTCATGCTTACATACAGCCTGTAGCATGTAAATTATTCCCAGCTATGTTAGGTGAGTGCTATATCTAGGCACTCCTGAATTAAGTCCCAGACCTTTCTCCAGAAATGTACATCTTGTACTGCTTCTCCATCTGGACAATACAAGCTCATAGAAAGTCTGTCATTTCATTAATAGAAAATTATATGCGCAAACCCGGGTATCTCAAAGGGAGTTTCCTAAACACTTCAATCCAAACACACTGGTTTATATAAAGCAATAAAACAAGTATATTAACTACAGAAAGAAAGACTTTAAGTGACTACAAGAAATGAGGCATAAAAGTCAGAATTGGTTAGAAGGAAATAAAAAGTAAAAACACAACTAACATCTACCTTAGAAGTTAAATAAATTCAAAGCTAAAGTTTCTCAGACCATATACTTTTGCAATCTTGGTGGCTGTATGCCTTTCAGTCAAGACCTCTTCCCCAGTTCAGGGTTGATTTCTTTGTCCGTCAGGTGTTGTTGATGCTGTGAGCAGCGAGAAAGAGAAAAGAAATAATTTGTGCCCTCTGTTCTTACTCTTTTCGCTATTTTCCTGTTTGAAAATCATCTCCAGCTGAGATTCAGGAGAATCTCAGATTCAGGAGACAGAAAGTCCGTTCACACAGTAGCTTTCTGCTATTCTTTTACCAAAATGTAAATTGTTCGCTCATACACTTCTTCTGGCCACTTAATCATGTGATAATCCATTTGATTATGTTGACACCTGGCTGAGGTGTCAGTTTGCCTTTTGTGTCCAAGGAACTGGTTTGTGCCTGCTAAACTTGGAGCCATTTTCAGTAAAGTCAGAGAGTAGAATCCATAACTTTAACAATGTCTCCACACATTTTACAAGGCAGTAATGATCAGCAGATACTGAGTTTCAAATGATACCTCACAAGGCATACTTTGTACAAAATTTATCATAGCCTTGTAAAAAGGGCAAACATAGGGATACAGAGTGTCACCCTCACACAGTTCATTTTATTAAATGCAATACACAAAATTATCTTTTTCACACGAGACACTATTATTTAGAATTAGTGTATATTGCCAGCTGTGTGCTTTGCAATTACTTTCAGTTTGAAGATGTAGACATTTAACCTTTTAGGTATTGCATGCGTGATGTTCAGCATGTATAAGTCAGGTTGCAGCTATTTACTGCTTAATATTTCTGGAATTGCTGTACAGCTGACCTATATGAAGCTTTGAATTTTATATATTTATATAAATTACTTCTGTGTACCATAAGCACTCTAGCAACTCCAGAGATCAGCTGCTGTGGTGATCTTTGTGAATGGAAATTGTTAAACAGCAAAGAAAAGGTTGCTAGTGATACCCAACATTTCATTTACATGTGGGAGATTTCTCTTAGAGGCATAGCCAGATAAGTCTTGACCAACCTAAAGCACACCTAGATTCTTCCCCTATTCAGTCCCTGATTTGGCTCATATTTCAGATAGTGTAGTTGGCTTGACCTGGGCAAGATGACCCACGATGCACATGTGACTGCATAAAGGTGCAGCTTCAGGCTGCTTTGAGTGTGCCAGGCTCTTCATTGCTGTACTGTGAGTTAAGTATTTAGCATGTTTTAAAAACATATTTTTCTTGATGTTTCTCTGCAGCTGTTTTGAAAGTTCTTTCAGACTATTTCTTAAATATCTAATTATGGAATTTGTGAAACGCGCTTTACTTATTCTGTAACATGGCATGACTATGTCATTTAGATCTAATTAGTAGAGCTGGAAGAAGACTTCCCAAAAAGAGTCTGTGAATAATTATTGAAATAAAAAAACCACAAAGTTCCTCTTTTTGTTCACTTTCTACAAATAGTGGCTTGGAAAAAAAACAGAAAATTTTAGCTGAACTTTTAAAAAAGCAAATTTTGATTTCTTAAACATGGTTATTTGAATCAAAACTTGAATATGAAATTACATTTATCCAAGCAGGGAACAGAAACAATACCACATGACCTAATTAGCACAGCTTACATTTTGAGTTCTTGAAGTGAACTGGTAAAGAATAAACTACAGACCAAGCACTACAAGCAGTAAATAATTATGCATAATGAATACATTCAAGACAACCATAAGCTGCATATAGACAATTTGTCAATAGAAGGAGAGGCAAAAGGAGATCAGATTATTCATTATGAAGAATTTGCTCAGCTCTGAAAATTGGGTACTCTTTGTTATTTTGTAGCTTGTCAATGTCCATCATAAAGGGCACAGTTAGAATTTGAAACTGAAGCACTAGTGGTACAAGCCACCCACAAACAAAAACAACAATGAAAGTTCATCAACTCACCCTGCAAATCTAAACTTGCCCCATTTCACACAGCTCTAGTAATTCAGGAGTTTAAAAAAAAACCTGATGCAATTTCACAGACTGTCGTAAAGAATTAACAACAAACCCTTTTAAAATGCACATTACTGTGCTTCAGAGTCTCCAAAGACTCCTTTGTCAAGGCTGGTTTATAGTCTACATAGTTTGTTAAAAAGCTTTTAGAATCATCATGGTCGATTGGATCAGTGTGGCTATCGTGAATTTGCAGTAAGCCCACATTAAAGTCTTATGAAATTTTTAACGTAGAAAGAATTAAAAGCACATGTGCTGTAGCCAGTTTATAAAACCAAATATTTTAAATCTCCAACCCCAACCTACAAAGTGGGGACCATTGTATAGGGTATGTTTTTATTCCAGAGTATTCATGTACTCATCAGTGATTTTACAGTTCAGTGACTTGTATTTCCAGTGTCCAGCCTTGATATTTTCCACCCAAGGTCATCTCATTCTTCATGTAACAAGTGAAACATTGTGGTTAGCTTTGTGGAGTTTGTGATACAATCTATAGGTGTTTGCAGCAGTGGACTCTTCTGAACAACTGTTGATATGTTCAAATATCAACTTCAGAGTGTGTATTTATGCACCTACTGTCATTGAAATCTGTGTTCAGAGGTGATTGAACTATGTTTAAAGTGACTTTCATGTTTGTCATATCATATGTTGATTTCTAAGTTGTCTGCAAAATGTTCTGTCCAGAGGCTGGCAGGTTTGGGCCTGGCTTCAGGATCTGCCTTATGAGGTTGTGACCAGGGCCAGCCTTACAGGTGGCCAACATGGGCGACTGCTCAAGGCAACATGGTCATTGGGGGTGCCATCCAAGTGCTGCAAGCTGGCAGACCTGGGCTGCTGTAGTGAGGGGAGTGCAGGCAAGCCTGGGACTGGAGCACCTGTCCAGCCAGGTGAGGGGTAGGTGATGCTACCCGGAGTTGTCAGCCTGGGTCTCACCTTCCTGTGGGCACGTGCAGTGGCCACATACCTGTTCTCCTCCTGCTAGGTGGTCAAGAGGTGTATGGTCCCTGTGCAGCCCAACTGCGGTCTGGGGCCAGGAGGTCATCCTCATGGTCTGCACCCCATGCTGCTGTTCTCAAACTCAAAGAAGGGGCATGAAAACACAAATTCACCCTGGGCACCATTTTCCCTAAAGCCGGCCCTGGTCTTGGCTTCTGGAAGATTAGGGTTTTACAGTGCCACTGTTTTGAGGTTGTTCATCTGCTCTGTTCATTTTCCCTCTGTGCCTTGGGGAACATCAATCTGTCTTGTGTATGACAAGCAGTGGGTGGGTTATGCTGTAGCTTTGCAGTTTTTCTGAAAATGTTGATAGACATAATCCTGATCTGAGTGACACCAACCTAGGACAGATTGGTTTTACACTAGCTATCAGACACTGCTCCATCATCTTACACAAACACAGAATTGCTATATCTCTGTGCCACACAGCCCGAACATAACCCCCTTCCTCCCCATCTGTTTCCAATTACACTTATGCCAACTCTTTGGAACATTTTACAGGACCATTTTATACTTCATCTCTCTCTATTGAACACCTTTTTTCAATACTCTAATACTCCCTTTGAGTTTGGCTCCATGTTCAGAAGTACAAAAGTGAGTGGTTTAACAGTGAACTATATCTGTATAAATCAAAACAGATGGGATGGGTGGAGAGGCGAGAGGGGAGATCTAGCACCAGTTTTAAATCCTGCTAGCTTTCATCTCTTATATTCTGAATCGAAAGAATAAGTTTGTGTCAAACTAGATCCGTCAAGTCACCTGGCATGCAAATAGATTAAACAGAACACGTTAACACCCCACATGGTAGTTTAGCCTAAAGCACATGTTTACAGCTTCTTTTTAAACCTAGAGAGGTAAAAAAATATTTTACTTGTAGGCAGATTAGATGGTGTACTGTTTCAATGCAAAATAGAACCAGTTATGCTAAAAGACAGAGTTCATCTTGAACTATAATTAGTTCTGCATCAAAATAAAAGCATCCATATAAAAATAGGTTGTACTTTCTATGCCACTATGCCTTATGAAATGCACAGAAAGCAAGGTTACAGGCAATTATTTTCCATGAAGTATTAGAAAAAAATTAAATTCTAAAAATAATGTGGAAAAAACAAAGGCAGTTGTGAAGTAACACATCTTAAAGTAATAGTGGCATTTAATTTAGGGGGTTTTTAACTTTGATTAGGGACTGATGATTTACAGCAGCAGTAGTTCATGTAACCCGGGGTAGGCAACCTATGGCACAGGTGCCGAAGGTAGCACTCGAGCTGATTTTCAGTGGCATTTGCACTGCCTGGGTCCTGGTCACTGGTCTGGGGGGCTCTGCATTTTAATGTAATTTTAAATGATACTTCTTAAACATTTTAAAAACCTTATTTACTTTACATACAACAACAGTTTAGTTCTATATTATAGACATATAGAAAGAGACCTTCTAAAAACGTTAAAATATATTACAGGCACACGGAACCTTAAATTAGAGTGAATAAATGAAGACTCGGCATACCACTTCTGAAAGGTTGCAACCCTTGGTATAAGCTATACATCAAGCAGGCATGTTCTGTTGAGGGGAATAGTGAGATTTATTGACAGGAGAAATTAATGCTTCCTGAGGCTAACTGATTCTAATATTTACTTTGAATGACAATCATTTTTGATAGTCAGTGAAATAGTGTGTGTGTTGTTCTGTACATCTTGAGGGTCCAGTCCTGCAGTCTTTCCTCAGGAAAATTCTCACCGAAATCTTAATGTCAATAGGTCTCCATTATGGACAACTAGTTCAGGAGTTCAGCAGTTTTTCCTTTAAAATTAGCATTCTGGAGGTTAAAACAAAGGTAAATAGCAGTTATGAAAGAACTTGGCGCAGCAAACCAGGATGCACATTTAATCTGATTGGTTAATAAATCAGAGACCTTTGATAAATCCTGCTTGGAGCATTTTTAATCCTGGTTAATGAAACAGAACTAAAATCTACCTATTCTAAGTTTTTATATGATACCTGTTCTTGTAATATCTGAGCACCTCACAACCTTTAATCTAGTCATCCTCACCACACCCCTGTCAGCTAGGGAAGTGCTAACAGCCATGGGATACAGAAGCTCTGAATAGCTAAGTGACTTGGCCCATGGAAGTCCGTGGCAGAGCAGGGAATAGAAATCACGTCTCTGAACTTCCAAGCTAGCTTTGACCACTGTACATTTTGTCCTAGATTATGCTTGCAGTTAAACTATGATCTGCACTGATTCACCCGCACCCATTCATGGCCCTAGGTGTTAGCAGTGGATAATTTTTCCTAGCGTATATCATGTCTTCCTAAATCTAACTGGGGACAGGAAACTGAAGCTATTTCATCATCACATAAAATAGCCATTAGATTAGAGAGATGTTACAAAGGAATCCAACTAAACTCCTTTCCCCCTCTGTGGGGAACAGTAGTCTTTCTTCTTGACCTGAGCAGAGCTGCAGCTACAATGTATCATTCAACTCACAGGAGTCCTTTTAATCAGAGCAAAGGACAAAACTAAATAAAGAAAGGAAAGGATGGTTTCCTCTCTACGCATGAGAAAAGGCTAAAAAGACAGAATCCTATAGTGAGTTTGCAATAAAAAAAGGGGGTAGCTAAATATAATACAAGACTCTCTTTTAAACACTTACACACATACTTTAAAGATTCTCAAGGGTAGCTGAGATGGCAAAAATTAAATTGGAACCATTTCTATTGCTTCTCTCCCCTCAAATCTTCTATTTTACACCCCAGAGACTCTACTCAGGAAGTCCTAAACAAAAGCAAGCAAACCAGAGCATGACAGCAGTCACTGTTGCCTAAACTTTAAGACATACAAGTTTAGCTATAGAATCAGAGAGGTAGCCGTGTTAGTCTGGAATTGCAGAAGTGACAAAGAGTCCTGTGGCACCTTAAACACTTAAAGACTTAAAGTGTTAGTCTTTAATATGCCACAGGACTCTTTGTCAAGTTTCTCTATGTTTGCCTTTAATTTAGGCCTGGGCATCTATGGAAATATATTTTCCAGCCAATTTACTGATATTTTTTGACGTAAATTTTATGTTCAGACACCCTAATTATTAAAATTTATCTGAAATAAGCTGATTGAAGACGTGAAAAATATAACAAAATGTATGTTTTAACAGTATACTTAATGAATATTTTAAAATACACATGACAGAAAATATCTGTACCAATGAGACTGAGTTGCTCCCACTAAAAACACCCACAATTTCTGTTGGCTTCGATGAAAGCAGGTTTGGGCCTAATATCCGAAGGTAAAAATGAAGTATGTTGTGGTGTCTGTTGCACAGTAAATTGTATTGCAACAGTCATCATTCTTGTCAGATGGTTCATTTTGGATTTCAAAATAGATGCTAGGGCCAAAAGGGACCATTATATTCATGAAGCCTGATCTCCTGCATATCACAGGTTAAAGAACCTCATCCAATGATTTTTGCACTAAGCCAATAACTTCTGTTTGAGCTACTGTGTATCTTTTAAAAATATATCCCACTTTGACTTAAGGACTGAAAGTTGGTCCAATGATTCACCTTCTGTGAAAAATTTGCACCTAATTTCCAGTCCAGTTTTGTCTAGCTTCAATTTCCTACCCTTGAATCTCATTGCGACAGAGTGGAATATTCCTGTGAACTCCATTTTGTAATTTATCCTCCATTTTGTATTATGAGCTGAACACATCTAACTGCATCTAAAACGCGTGATGTCTCTTTGAAAGACCATCAGTGAGAAGCAGTCACAGAGCAATTGGAAGCCATCAGCTTTAATTGTCTCTGAACAGATGGCCCAAAAACCATAGAAAAAAGGATTATCTACAGAGGTGTACCAGTATGGCTACTGGATCTGGAGCTTCTCAGACTACATAAGAAAATTAACGTTAAAAAAAATTCTGAAAAATTATATAAGAATTCAATACAAAATAATGAGGTGTTTTAAGGATACAGTATAATTGTCCCATATGTGAATAATTTTGAGTGTTAAATGTTCTACTGTTCATCTAAACTACCTAATGGTACAAAGGCCAGTGTGACTTTAAACATATTGAAGCTTGTGAGCCTTCCAAGTAAACCATTAGAAACTGTGTGATAAAAAACGCTTATAAAAATGACTTTTTATACTTATAACAAAAGTACAATTTTAGCAGGCTGAAGCGTAAAAGCCGCCTTTAAAAATGTCTGAGGTTAAATACCTTATAGTTGAGAAGTGTTTTTCAACACAGAAGTATTTCTTAAATTTGTGCACACAGCAAGTTGTGTGAGGGGAAGAAAAGAGCGTACATTTTATTTCAAAACTCTTGACAATGTCTGGTGCTGGTTTCAAGTAACAGTTGTTCAGGCTTCATTTTCCCTCAGGCAACTGCCATAATTTAAAGGCTAATCGAGTTCTTGGGAATCATCTGGGATGATGTCATTCTTTCACTATGTCAAGGCTCCAGTTGCTTATTTATGTCGGAACAATTTTTCAGATTAGCTTTATTAACATTTCCTACCCGGTGAGAGATGGGCCCAGACAAAAACACTTTCATGCAAAAATCCCCCTGATCTGTGGTAGTTTGTAAAATACGCTTCTCCATTCTCAGTCCTAGCTTGGTTTTGCAAAAATAAAGTCTGGCTGATAATATTTTGCCAAAAAATTGATTTTTCAATTATAGAAATGGAACAAATCCAAAATCTTTTGTTTGGTCCTGCCCTCAACTTTATTTCTGATCAAATGAAATCAAAATCTAAGCCACCCATGATTTTTGGATTCAGTTCTGTAAAAATGAGATAAATATGAGATTTCATATCCCTTTTCTGGATTTATCTTGTCTTCCATCAATTAAATGTGTTCCAGATAATCTGTTTGAGAGCTAGGCATTTGCAAGCACTGATTTATCAAGTAAGAAGACTTCGTGTTATCCATCTTTTTCATTTTAATGACTACCTGGCTGAGAAACTTTGAGAAAATGTTTTTGCCAAAAATGCAGGTTTTTAGGGGAAAAATGTATTGCACAAATGTCCTAAGGCACATATGTATTTGTGATACTGTATTAATCTATATTCAATATATATCCACCTTTATATTGTATATTATATATTATATTATGTTATATTATATTATATTATATTATATATTTATATTCAATATATTTATATTTATATTTATATTCAATATATTTATATTGAATATACATACATTCTATATATATATATTTATATTCAATATATATATCCACCTTTATATTGTATATTTAAATCTACTGTATTGTTGAAGGATACACTGTTACAGAAACACTGTGAACCTTAGGATGACATTCAAATTGGATATATAAGTAGATAGAACTCCACTGAGTCAAAGGAGCGGCACTCACATCAGGTCTGAATTTGATCCTATCAATAAAATCTGTTTGATCTTGTCACAGATTAGATGAATTCTCCCTTTGCCGCAGTCTTGGGGCATCTCAGCTCACACTCAGGGTGCAGCAGATCCCCTGTCTGAAATCCTGTGTTCCAGCTGCCTAGTCTCTGGAACTTGTGCTCACCCCTCAGACTCTTGTGTGTGGGTGTTCTGGGTTTACAGTTTATCTCTTCGGGAGCATGTAAGAGGTACAAAACACAGACTTCAGAAATAATTATAAAACACCATTGATCTTTACTTAGCATAAGAAATACACAGATCTGTACAAAAAATAAGAAACCCTACATGTATTTCCATGCTTGAGTTTCCTAAGCAACGGAGCATGCTTTGGGTCACGGTCCTCTGGGGATGTCCGGGACCTTTTGGCTGTATATTATGGCTTTTTCTCTGAACCACAGAGGCCTTCTCTCTGGGTCAATTTGCTTGGAGTTTTGCCAGTCCTGCAATTAAACCAGACTCCGTCCTCTTCCCTCCCCTGTTATGAAAGTATATTTACCCCTTCTCCCATCTTGTGTCCCTCTTCCTAACCCTTCCCCATCAATCCTTTTTAAACCCCTGCTTTGTCATCTGCATCACATTTTGTGTAGTCAAAGTACAGTTGTTAAGTTTACTTACACTCCATTGTCCCTAGTCTGGGGGGTAGATGGTATAGGTCTTGCAAGCCCAAGGTGGATACATTTACGGAGAGTCATTCAATGATGCAGCAATTTTCACAGTAATAATTTCATAGTATAAATATAGAATTAATAAATTAAACAGATTCCCCAGATCATCGCAGTGACTCTCTTTTCTGTATTAACATTCTTCCATTATCTCTTTCCCCAAATAATTAGGATGATCTTTTTTTATTATGTATCATACTAAGCTATGAAATTTCCACTTCAAACACCTCTTAAGCAGAACGAAGGAGACAAATCTAGCTGAGCTCTTATTTGTTGCAGAAGAGTATTCTTCAACACTTCTAACTCTTTAGTTACTCGGACAAAATTTCTACTGCTTCCAGTGTGGTTGTTTTCTGAGCAAAGTGCATACCATAGCTAAGGAACTTCAGTTGAAACAACGAGGAGTCCTTGTGGCGCCTTGGAGACTAACACATTTATTGTAGCCCATGAAAACATATGCCCAAATAAATGTGTTAGCCTTTAAGGTGCCACAGGGACTCCTTGTTGTTTTTGCTGGTACAGATTATCATGGCTACCCCTATGGAACGTCAGTTACTAATTATTAAATAGCAGCAGCTTTAACGAATTGTCTTTCTCTCTTTTTCCTTTTCTTATATTATTGCACTAAATGTCATAAGATGGACTAAGGTAAAAGAGGGATGGATTTTATCATTAGGAATCTGGAGCCTATTGTGAAAGAGCAGAGACCATCTCACTCCCAGCTGTTGATGAACTAACGATGACATTTTGATCATACATATATCCAGCCTATTTTCTCACGCTTTCAATTTACTATTAATGGATATGTGTGATTGCTCTTGTGTAAAGCAGACCTGCTGCATAACATTGCAGTGCTGTTTCCTAATAATTTAGTTTGATGTGCTTTACTTCATTTTATTCTAAACACTGATTCAAATATTCCTAGAGTAGTTAGAACCCAGTTGTCTGTTTTTTACAAAAAATATTTACCCAATATGTATTTAATCCATGAGTATCATTATCTAAAGGAAATCAATAAAATATCAGTTGAAAATAGCTTTCTCTGGGTCCCAAGTTCAATATAAGCTTTTCAATATTGTACAAAGCTACAACATTAAAGGGAAATAATATATTTTTGTGTAATTTGAATTAAAAAGTGGGTTCTGTGCATCTGTCCTAGGATTTGCTGCATAGCTTAGGAAATGTACCAGAAAGAAAATCACAAATACGTGCTTTACAAAAGGTGTAGTACGCCAAAAAAAAATAAAAATTAAAAAAAAAAGTGGGGGAGAGGAGGACAAACTATTCCAAACAAGAAGATAATGTGTACAGTGTTGTCTTCTCACTTTAAATGAAGTTATTTCTGGGCAGATGAAACATTAATGCTGTGCCTTTAAATACTTTAATGAGGTCATATTTTCACATGGAACAAACTACTCCTGAATGATGATATAAACTTATTAGACATAAACATCCTTCTCTTCCTCATCAGGCAGCAAACTCTTTCTACCTATTTGATCTTCAACAAATATTTAATGTGGCAATTGCAAGAGAAACCTCAGTCTCCATTAACATCTGTGTTCCCCTTGGTGACTCTTGCAATGTTTGTGCCTATTGGAGTAGAGGGTAAATTTTCCTTAATGGTAAGGGTTTTTAGACTGTTAAATAGTCCCCTAAAGAGGTTGAATAAAGCATTAGAGAATATATTGTGTGAAACTCTGGCTTCACTGAGGTCAATGGCAAAACTCCCATTGGCGTCAATGGAGTCAGGATTTCACTCACTAATTATAGGGAAAAATCTTTTGTTGGCTCACAGGTAAATGGATTACTAACAAAATTCCAGCTATGATTTTAGCACAATAAGATTAGTAAGAATTACTATAATTTATTTATAGTGTGTTAACACTCAAATCTCTCTCTCAGGACCTGATGTCTATTGTGTTGGATGCTATACAAATTGACAAAATGAGACAATCTCTGCTCCCAAAGAGTTGATAATAGAAAATATGTAGGCGAGAGAAAGCAGAAAGATGAACAACTAAACAAAATGGGTATGTCTTGCTAGTGTATCTTTTTCTTTCCCACCTCTGTTCTTTCCTCCTCTCTCATTTCACATCAGCCTAGGCACTCCTGTCAACTTGCTCTGCCACTGCTGCCTATTGTGGGTGTGTATGATGATGAAGGAAATTTCCAAGGCCAACCAGATGATGTCTGAGCCTCATGGCTTTTTTAAATGAGTGCTCTAATCAGATCAGCTTCTTCTAACCTATATTTCAATTCTGAGGGGGAATTGAAATAGTTCTTCAAAATAGCTCAGTATAGAAGCCTCAGTAGAAAAATTTACCATCAGGCCCCAAAATCTTCAAACTTTGGAGGATTCAAAATGAGGGCTTTTATATTTGAGCTCAGGTGTAACCAATAGTTATTGTGTCATGGCACTGGAATTGTGCCAAGTCACATGTTGACCCTACTTCTGACACCAGTCTCATCCCTCTGCCACATGGCAGGTGGCATCTAGCACCCTGCAGGTTGGCTTCCAGTGGAGGAGAAATCCCTGATTCAGAGGCTAGGTATATTCTGAGCATAACTCGTTTTATTTATACATGCACACCAGCCCTAGAACGGTGGAAATCAAACAGCATGCAATGCACTCCTGTCTTTTAGAAATTTCAGCCCAGCATCAATTCCTAGTTTTCAGGGAGCACCTCTGCCACAACAAATGACTCTCAGAGATCAAGACAGAAAAATATTCACCTGCTGCTAGTACAACCTCCTCTCCAGAAGATGATTCTACACAGTATTTTGCATAACCCAGAACCAACCACAACATATCATGTCTTCCCAAAACTCAACGTTTGCTTTTATGCTAAGAAAAAAATCTGGGAAAACTATGTAACAGTGCCATCTGATTATACTTGCTATACCTGGTAGGTGCCCATTGTATTAGTCCATGCTTTGAAAAAATTATAATCTCCTTTCAAGGAAAAGAGAAAATAACTGTCCACTGTGTTCAACGAAAGATTTGGCTTAAAAATAATGTGGATTGTGTGTAATGTTTCATTTCCATTTGTTAGTTTTTACTTTGTCTATTTAAGAAAATATCATTTGCTGAAAAGTTTAGTGAGATGGCAAAATTATTTGAATACAAGGGAACCAGTACTGCTTAAAAATACATTGTTTAGTGAGGTAGTGTCCCTAGAAGATATTTTGGGAAGCAAATATGTGTATTTGGCAGAAATAATAATCTCACCATATTTCTCAACAGGGCGCATATATGATTTTCAGCCAGAACAGCTTTGAGAGTACTTTGTTTCAGGCTATTTATTCAAGAAGTGAGAATAGAAGAAAATTCCCCAATGGGATTGAAAAAATCACATAATAATATCATAAACATTAACTTAGCAGTAGGAAAAACACTTATGAACCATTTTAAGTTGAGTTCTCATGGGTTTAATTTTTTTACAGCCTCCATAAATCCAACAGATACAATTTCAGACTTAATAAAGGAATTATGTATTTGCTTTCAGAAGCTAGCAACCATTTCATCCTGGAAAAATATGAGTTCTTTTTTTGTAAACAAATCAGCACGTAGGAGATATTATTATAGTTAAATAATCTTCTATGTGTAAATGATTAAATGTTGACTCTCTCTTTGAAATTCAGGATGAAAGGTAGCAAATATAAATTTAGAATAAATACAAATGTCTATATTAATAGTGTGTCTTAATTAACTTGCATCTTGGGATTTCAGAAATGAGAACAGATTTTTACTCTATCAGAGGGCTTTTCAAGATGGAATGGAATGGGGACAGACCCATCTCATCTCTCCTCTCTCCATTTCCCATTTGTATCTAGGTATTGCTGTTCATTGGCCCAATCCTGAAATGAGCGCTGCTTGGGAAGAGCCCTGTCGCCCTGTGGAGTTCTAATAAAATTAATGTTGCTCTGCATCTGCACAGTGGTCTGTCCACATGGACCCATTTGGAGGATTGGGGCTTTAGCTGGTTCAGATAAGAGAGCTGTTTATTTTCTGGTTTCCTGTCTCATAGAAGATCCCTTAATATTTACACCTTATTTCCTTGCTGTTATGGATTTAGCAGACTTTTATTCAACCAGGCAAAAGAGTTGTGAAGAGATTTTAAATGTTTAAGATTTTAAAAGGAAAACACTTATTTTGCTGACCAAAAAAGAACACCATAATCTAATCACAGATCAGGGCTGTACTGGACTTTGATAGCACAGGAAAGGCTTGGATTTAGACATTGGTCCAGCAGAGGGCAACAAAAATGATTAGGGGGCTGGAGCATGTGATTTATGAGGAAAGGCTGAGGGAACCGGGATTATTTAGTCTGCAGAAGAGAAGAATGAGGGGAGATTTGATAGTGGTTTTCACCTACCTGAAAGAGGCTTCTGGGGAGGGTGGATCTAGACTGTTCTCAGTGGTACCAGATGACAGAACAAGGAGCAATGGTCTCAGGTTGCAGTGGGAAAGGTCTAGGTTGGATATTAGGAAAAACTATTTCACTAGGAGGGTGGTGAAGCACTGGAATGGGTTACCTAAGGAGGTGGTGGAATCTCCTTCCCTAGAGGTTTTTAAGGTCAGGCTTGACAAAGCCCTGGCAGGGATGATTTAGTTGGGGATTGGTCCTGCCTTGAGCAGGGGGTTGGACTAGAAGACCTCCTGAGGTCTCTTCCAACCCTGATATTCTATGATTCTATGGGGTGTAGGGAGGATGAAAAGTGCAGGAGGGCGCTCAGAGTGAGGGGTTGGGGTGCAAGAAGGGTTTGAGGTACAGCAGGGGGTTGGGGTGAAGGAGGGTGCAGGGTCTGGCAGGGGCTCATGGCAGGGAGTTGAGGAGCAGCAGGAGGTTCAAGGCAGGGAGTTGAGGTGCAGGAGGGGTGCAGCAGAAGTCAGGGTGCAGAGTGTGGCAGGGGGCTTGAAGCAGGGGGTTGGGGTGGAGGAGGGGTGCAGAGTGTACGAGGGGGCTCACTGAAGGAGGTGGGGTGGAGGAGGAGTGCAGGGTGCGAGCTCCGGTCTGGTGCTGCTTACCTGGAGCAGCGCCAGGCTGGGAACGGCGCCCACCAGTGCCAGGACTTGCTCCCTGCCTGCCTGCCCCGGCCCCACGCCATGCTGCTCTGCTCCAGAAAGGGCTGGAATCACATCCCTGTGGCCCCTGGGGGGTGGGGGTGGGGAGTGGAATACAGGGCTTGACGCATTGCCCTCATCGCTCCTCTAGGTACCTCCCCTGAAGCTCCCACTGGCTGCGGTTCCCCATTCCCGGCCAAGGGGAGCTGAAGGGGCAGGGCCTGGAGGCGAGGGCAATGCATGGAGTCCTCTGCCCCCGAAACCCCTTCCCCAGGGGCTTCAGGGACATGGTACCGGTTGCTTCAGGGGGAAGCGCAGGGCTCATGATGCCACGGGGGTGGCAGTCCTGTGGGCCAGATCCGGCCTGCAGGCCATCGTTTGCACACCCCTGATCTACAATAGCTTTCCATGGCTCCTCTGCCTCCAGGTCCCTATACCTGTAGAATACAAAGGGAATATTTAGTGGGGAGGCTTGGGATGAGAGAAAATATGTGGAAATCAATTCTGAGCCATAGACAGGTGTAGCTTTGTGCAGGAAAGAATGAGAGTTATATGAGAAGTTGTTTTTGTCATTTTTACTTTAAGATGGAGTCTGGATTCCTGAAGGAAGTGTTGAGGAGAAACAGATGCAGCACTTTACAGAGTGAGAAGTCAGCAGTAGAAAGACATATTCTAGAGTCATCATTGTAGAGATTATAACGGATAGTAAATATGATGAAACAGGGATAGCTTAGAGAGGGAGAAGGGATCAAGGATAGAAACTTGAGAGTTAGTGATAGCAAGTGGAAGAGAAAACAGAAGTAGAGTCATTGAAGGAGATCATGGAAAAATATTTGAAGAAGTAGGCAGAGGCTCTGAGAGCTACACAAAAGCCTTGGGCAAAGAGTGAGCATGATTAATTGTGTTCAAAGAGGTAGAGAGATCACAAAGGAGAACTACAGAAAAGAGGCCAGTACAACTTCTCCTTTAATCTGATAGATTACTCTTGTCATCCTAAACTGTTCTTGTGTTACCAATGGTGTTACAATGGCTGCCATGCTCCACCCAAGAAATTACTGCTCCTCAGTGGTAGGTGAAGTGATCTCTACAAGAATATTGCTAGTAAAGTCATTTGGGGCTTGGGGATCAATTCATAATCATCTAACCTGCTTTGCACATTGGCAGTTTATTAGAGCATTGCTGGTTAGTGAAGCTGTAATTAAGGTTGGGAAGAACACTCTGTTCTAAACTGGTGATAATACTTACTGCCACCGGTTGAGAAAACAGCTGGGGGAGAAAAGTTGTTTTTTATTTCTTCTGTCACTTTTGAAACCTCTTTTTTTAGCCCAGACAATGGCTTTGAATCAGCCTGGGAGTCCTGCCGCCCTGGTGAGACTAGTAAGCGGCTTTAATAGATTTCCTGCCAATTTTCTAAGCCTGAGGTGAATTTAAGTAGTCCAGGGTTTATGCTGTACTTCAGGCTTCTCTTCAGACAGGTTAATTGGAAACAATTTGTGAATTTAACAAATAGGATTCTTGTCATGTAGTTAGGTGACTTGCAGGCATTTGAGGGGGGGATAATTTACTTTAAATTTTTTATGACAGATTGAGACAGCCATATTCAGAAGGGCTGTCATTATCCATTAACAGTAAAATCAATCAATCAAACCATATCAGAATATTAGGTTAAGGGTCAAATCTGGCAGTACTAAGGGGTTCTCATGCTGCATGAAGAGGAAAGGTGAGAATTTCCTCTTCATGGGCTCCTGAATATTCCTTTGCTGGCTGTATACCAACAGCTTTTACCCTGCTTCCCCACATCAGAGTTGGCAGAGGGGCACAGGCAGAATAAGCCATACTCCAGTGAAACAAACTCTGGGGTCCCGCAAGAGTCTGCACATTAGATCAGCATTGACATTATGGATCCTTACATGGTGAAGTGTGCTTGAGTTGAGGGTTGGTATCCAAACAAACCTGTAAACAGTCCAGAGTACTATGGTGCAAATTGCCTTCAGACAGTGTTTCCGCTCTATCTTTAAAATGTATAGTAACTGCACTTGTTGTGTGCCCCCCTGGGTGTGGTTTTGTGTTACTGGCATGGCTAAAGTGGCCCCTCTTCTCACCCCCAACCCCAACAACTGCTTCCATGTAGGCCTATATGGAGTTGGCCTGAGTACTTCCCCAGGTGCGCAAGGAGCTCTGAGGTACCATTGCCACCTGCCCTACATTCAAGCTCCCTTCCCCACTGTGTGCCTCACCACCTGGCTTAAATATCCCAGAGGGCTCTGAGGATACATTTCACCCACACCAGAATGTCAGTGCAATTACTAATAATGAAAAAAAGATGCATTTTAGGGACTTCTAGCTGGTAAATTGAGAGTTTGCCTTTCTGAACCTGACTCAACACTAAGCTAAGTCAGGTTAGGGGATTGTTTATCATTAACAAATATTGCAGATATACATAAAATCTAAACCAGTTTCCTATAGTTCAAGTGTGATGAGCCTCCACTACAGCTAAAAGAAATGGGAGGCAATGTTCTGTCCTTCTAAGCATTTGTGAGCAACATCTATCATATCAAGAGACAGCTCCACACAACCACCGATTTTGGTTCTTAAGGTCCAGCTAAGCCGTTTGCAGGGATCAGTTCTTCTTTTTTGAAATCAGTAGCATAACTCTCATTAACTTCACCAAGTTCTGGCCCTCATTAACTTCACCAAGTTTGGTAGCAACACTCTCATTAACTTCAGTAAGTTCTGGCCCTCATTAACTTCACTGATTTCTGGCCCTAAGGGGTATTTAATCAAATGGAATTAGATCTATGCAATTGCAATTCAAGGCTACTGTTAAGATAGGTTTAATGTCTTTCTTCTTTGTCCATTACCAGCAAGTCAGACCGGGAAAGTTGTTACCCTAACACCCATTCCAGATCTCCTGGGACTCTGTAATGAAATGGAACTACAGCACTTATGGCTCTAAACTAACATATACAGCTCAGTGAAAAATAACCTTTTGTTTACATAGAAAAGCTGACATTTTTTCAATAGAAAATAGTACATGAAAGAAAGACAGATAGTGGGGGATAAACTTGAGGAGTGGTGTTGTATCGGGAATTGTATGTGTAACTTCCATTAACGATAAGTGGCCATGTGGAATGGTAAATTCCCTACACACACCAATGAACAAATTCCCCATTAGTGTCACTTAGCTAAATTAGACTCTACAAAAGGTTATGTGAATAAAGCAAAACAAGTCTCTTCACTAAACATCACATTTGCTTGTAAAAACTGATCTTCAAATGTTTTATAAAGCCCTTTTCATTTTAAAAAGAAATGTCTTTATGTGTAGTTCAGCTGGTAGCTTTTCTTTAAAGGGCGTGTCAGTCATTCTGATTGTTTACTGGTATAAATTGTGCCCAATAACCAGCCCTATAATTTATAGTGTGCTAGTACCATTTAAGTTCATTATTGCAGAATATTGTAACACAGCATTGAAGGGATTCTGGCACTGAATTCTCTCTCTCTTTTATAACTACATAAAACTGTGGCTTTCCTTGAGGATGGTGACAATAGGACAGTTCTTAGCTGATGTACATTGGCAAAGCTGCATTAACTTCAGCTATGGGTCTGGCCACACAGTTTTTAAATAAATGTCTTGTTACTAAATGAATGAATTTGAGCATTGGCATTGTCTCTGTAATACAGTAGAGTATTTAATGAGCTCTTTTTAATATGCGACTTTTTATGTTATGGGAGTCACATCTCAGAAAAGTTAAAATATTAATTTTGTGACATTTTCTCTCGTGGCTGGGGATAAGTATTTTGCTTACGTGCATGTAGTGTTGCAGCGCTGCACAATGTTTCAGATATCACAGGCTGCCACTTTAGTGCCATTTTAGTCGTCTCAACTTGATTTGATACCATGTTGCTTGAGAGCTGCTTCTAAATGGGCTGTGTGGTGAAATAACTCACACACTAATGAGGATAAATGGTAATGCCGCCTGTACAAGGGGATAGGATTTCAAACTTTAAAACTCTCTCTTCCTCTGCATTTGCTGTAGGCTAGGAATTTCACTAATTTAGGGCCCAACACCTACAAATTACAGTGTGCTTAGTTGACAAGATGAATACTGTAACTTTCACAAGATACAACCATTAAGTACTATACAAAATGCAGCAAGGAGCATTCTACTTTGATATAGAAAGGATATTTGAGGTCAGCAGAATTTGAGGCTATGCAGCACCTTGCAGGAGATTCTCAGAACCTTGGAATACCTGGCCATAACTAGCATTGTAATGTATCACTGAACCTTTAATCACATGTTAATGAAATCAGTAGCGCTATCTCTAAGCTTTTTAGCATTATGAAAAAGAAGATACATTTGCTAATGTAACCCTTCTGCCCATCAGAGTTGGCAGCAACAAGGGCCGGGTTCAGTATCCAGGGGTTCCATTCCAATAGCACAATACAAAAACCGGCTCGAGCCCCCACCCAGTGACCTGGGACAACCATATACCACCTCTCTGGGCGTCTGTAAGAGACAATACTTCCCCTCTCGCAAGCACAGAGTCTGAGTGTACCAAAGCCTTTTAATAACAGGGAGAAACAATGTGGCATTATATTGGGGAAACACCACAAACAAGGTTAATAAACCAAATCATGAAACAGAAGCCCCCCTCCCAGCAAATAGGCCGTGGCCTTCCCTTTGGCTCTTGAGTTCCACAACCCCAAAAAGTCACTCAATAGTCCCAAAAGTCCAACAGCCCAAGAGTCTCTGTCCTTGGTCCGTGCAGAGTTCAAAAGTCAATTGGCAGAGTCTTACCTCCCAGCCTGGGTGGAAATGGAGGGTAGGGCAAGGGGCACCTTACGTGGTCCGAAGCCGACTGCGCCGCCTCTCTGTGAGGTTCCGCTGCAGCTCTCCCCGCAATCGGCTCTGCTCCGCTCCGCTGGCTGTCCCACGAACCGCTCTGCCCGTTGATCCGCTAGCTGCTCTGCTAACCGACACACAGACAGCTGTGCCGCGCCGGTCACTCTGCCCGCAGCACCAACGCCTCCGCTAGTTGACACACAGACAGCTCCGCCGCACCGGTCACTCTGCCTGCAGCACCAACGCCTCCGCTAGTCGACAGACAGCTCTGCTGCACCGGTCACTCTGCCCGCAGCACCAACGGCTCTGCTAGTTGACATACGGACAGCTCTGCCGCATCAGCCACTCCGCAGCACCAACAACTCCGCTAGCCATCCTGCTAGCCGACACGCAGACTGCTCTGCTGCACCAGCCACGCTGCACTTTTTTCCGGCCCCCCTACTTAAGACAGTGCTCAGTGATTTCTTTAGCTCTTAGGTGATTTCAGCTCTTAAGTGATTTCAGCTCACAGTAGGGGAGCCTTAGTGCAGGTGCACCAGTGAGCCCAAAGCAATTTTCAGCTCAGCAGCCTGGAACCAGGCTCCTAATGGAAGCAAAATTCAATTCTGACATTCCACAGTGGAGAGAGGCAGCGTGCAATAGGCCTGGGAGGCCCTCAGACAGAGCCCTCACCAAAAGGTATAGTTGCTTGTCCATCACCTCTTTCACTCTCACAGTGTTCTGAAAACGCATGGCCCTTGCCCAGTGAGTGCTACCTAGATGATGGCGAGTCCCTCCATCATAACAAGGGCCAAGTACATGTCCATAGTCCTTCATTCACATAATCACAGTAACATCACTTTATCATTCCTGCCCCAATAACATAGAAACTGGGGCTCCCTCATCAGCCGAAGTGGCCATGTGGGCTGCTGTGGGCTCAGGCTAGGCGCAGTGGGTGTGTCTATGCAAATTGACCAGCCCCAGACTTATTTTGCAAGGCTCACTGCAATTCCCATAGTTCGCCACCAGATGTCAGAATATATCTCATTCCTGACACTGCTTACACTAACAAATCATTGCCTTTAAACATTTATTACAAGTAGGGCTGTCGATTAATCGCAGTTAACTCACACGATTAACTCAAAAAATTAACCACGATTAAAAAAGTAATTGTTATTAATCACAGTTTTAATTCCACTTTTAAATAATAGAATACCAATTGAAATGTATTAATATTGTGGATATTTTCATATCTGTTGTATTCTGTGTTGTAACTGAAATCAAAGTGTATATTATTTTGGCTTACAAATATTTGCACTGTAAAAATGATAAACAAAAGAAATAGTATTTTTCAATTCACCTCATATAAGTATTGTAGTGCATTCTCTTTGTTGTGAAATGCAACTTACAAATGTAGATTTTTTTGTTACATGACTGCACTCAAAAACAAAACAATGTAAAACTCAGAGCCTATGAGTCTACTCAGTCCTACTTCTTGTTCAGCCAATCACTAAGACAAACAAGTTTGTTTACATTAAAGGGAGATAATGCTGCCCTCTTCTCATTTACAATGTCACCAGAAAGTGAGAACAGGCATTTGCATGGTACTTTTGTAGCCAGCATTGCAAGGTATTTATGTGCCAGATATGCTAAACAATCATATGCACCTTCATGCTTCAGCCACTATTCCAGAGGACATGCTTCCATGCTGATGATGGTCATTTAAAAAAAAAAAAGCATTAATTAAATTTCTGACTGAATGCCTTGGGGGAGAATTGTATGTCCCCTGCTCTGTTTTACCTGCATTCTGCCATATATTTCCTGTTATAATGGTCTTGGATGATGATCCAGAACATGTTCATGTGAAGGACATTTTCAGTGCAGAGTTGACAAAATACAAAAAGGTACCAATGTGAGATTTCTAAAAATAGCTACAACACTTGAGCCAAGATTTAAGAATCTGAAGTGCCTACCAAAATCTGAGACGGACAAGGTGTGGAGCACGCTTTTAGAAGTCTTAACAAAGCAACACTCCGATGCGGAAACTTCAGAACCCGAACCACCAAAAAATAAAATCAATCTTCTGCTGGTGA